>JAANYP010008884.1:0-76474 GCA_020465985.1 Centrapalus pauciflorus | reverse complement strand
ACACAAAGTCATCAGGCTTGCCAGCAGTTTTGGCAGCAGGCCTGGGACCAACAAGGCTAGTCACTAAGAAAGCCAAATTGTCCTTTACCTCTGCAAGCTGGGAAAGATAGGTTTGAAGAGAAGAGGATTGTGTATCTGCAAGGGAGGTCAGCTTAACAATGTTTTCCCTATCAGACTCTGTGAACAGCAAACTTTGAAGCTGTGCAAGATGTAATTCGAGAGAATCTTGCACATCAGCAAGGTTTGATGACATAGAATTAGATAGGGAGCCAATTAGTGTGGTCAAGCTGGCCAGAGTGGCAGGAAGGGTAGAATTGCAAGAGGTGAGGAGAGATGACAGCTGTTGTGAAATGGCTGTCATTGAGGACACAGAGTCCTGTTGTAGTGAAAGAATGGAGGAGAGGGAGTTGGACACTGTTTGCAGCTGTGCAGTGAGTGCTATCAGCTGCGGAGAATTATCTGTTTGTGGAGTAGCAGGGAAGGAGTCTTTGAACGAATCAAAGAACCCCTTAAGCTGTTTAGACACAGAGTCTGAAATAAGAGAGGGTAGAGAGGTCATGGTAGTTTCCAAAGAACCAACTTTGTTGGTCAGCAGGGAAAGCTGATCCTTCAAAGGTAGGTCTTTTGGAGATTGAGGTGTGTGAGTAGACTGTTTAGATTGAGTAGATGGAGAAGATGAGGATGAGGCTGGTGTAGGAGGATGTGATGGAGAGGGAAGAGGAACTTTTGAAAGAAGCTCCATAGGCTGGGCAAAAGTAATATGGCCCAGCTTGGAGGGATCAAAGGGTCCCTCGGCAGCGGCTGTAGCTGCTTCATCAGGAAATGGGGTTGATGTTGGGGGCCTTTCAGATGCTGCTTGTGTTGCAACATCCTCATGAAGGCCAGTGGGTGTTCCCTCTGCAGTGCCTTGGTGGAAAAGCACCTCATCATTGGGAGATGGGATATGCATTTCAACATCAGCAGTGGTAAAACCTGCTGATGGAGTTTGCATGGAGGGAGCAGCCTCACCAGAGGGATGGTATGATCCCTGAGGTTCATCAGCTTGGGTTGTTGGTCCCTCAGCAGCTGTTTGGTGTATAGCAGTTGTATCATGGGGAGCAGAAGTTTGAGGCTAAGCTGCTGATTGGTCTATATCAGCAGCGTGGGCACCTCGTGTAGACTCAGGGTGTGAGAAGATTTGAGTGGGGGACAGTGTGGACGCAGTGTGGAGTGGAGAGGACTCCTGTCTTTCAATATCCTCAGCCTGTTGGGAGGCTGGGATAGATGATGTGGCGATCTCCGATTGTACAACTGGTTCCTGTTGGGAGGAACCAGAGGGTCGAGGCTGACTCTGGGTAGACTTAGGTTGGAGTGAAGCATGCTCGAATGGGGCTGAACCTTCTCCCAATATAGGAGAGGCAACAGGGGTTGCTTCTCTTACAACTGAACCCTGTTGAGAGGGAACAGAGGAGGTGGTTGTTTTGGCTGTTTTCTTTTTGGAGATGGATTTTCTTTGGTAGTGGATGGATGAAGTCGGTGATTGGGGAGAGGTGATGATAGGTTCAGAATGGACAGGTTTTGAGACTGGGTCAGAAACAGGTGGGTTTGCCTGTTCCATAGTCTCAGGTAGCACAAAGGCACCAACCACAGAGGCTTCAGGGTGAGGAGCCTGCTCCCCCTCAGCCACAGAGGCTAAGGGAACAGACTCAGACTGAGTTGTTTTTGCCTTCTTTCTCACAGGCCCAGCTTCAGCAGTTGCCAGGGTCCTCTTAACAAGCTTGGACATGGCTTTGGATTTTCCTGTAGGAGCAGCAGCTTCTGGATCCACCCTCACAGCAGAGGTTCCTTCCACCAATCCAAACAACCTTCTCATTGGTGTGGATAGAGGAGGCTCATTTGGGAGTACAGGAGTATAGAAAACTTTATTCCCTATACAGGGAAGGCAGCAGTTTTTAGTAAAGGTTGAGAATTGTACAGGTGCTCACCACAATGATGCTTGAATATGAGGCTCAGAAACCTGGGATAGCGGACAACAGCTGGTCTTGGCTCTTGTTGCACCAGGTTCCTCATGTTCAGAAATAGCCACTTAGCCATATCAATGGTAGTCCCATCCACCAGCTGTAGGACTATTGGGACTTCATCACGACTTAGTTGGTCAAATGAACCAACTTTGCTGCTGAAGCTCATCATCACGGAGGCAAACCGAAAGCTATAGGTAGGGGACAACTCCTTCCTATACAGTGTTGCTCCAATTTTAGCTTCTGCTACACCACAGAAGCGTAGCAAATTTCCCATTTGCTCATTTTCAGGCTGGGGCATGTCGTATGATTCAGCAATGGGTAGATGAAGAACCTCCCTCAGAAGATCAGCAGTAATGTCAATGGTCTGAGTCCCATTGAGAATAGTCCCCTTGATGACTTTGGTGTTGGGGTTGTAAGCACAGGTGTACCAGAACTCGTACACCATCTCCTGGTACAGGACACCAGGAGAGGCAGTCATCGCATAGTTTAACGGATGAACTCTTAAGAACTCCATCATTTGTTCATACCCTTTTCCCACATAGTTCTTGGGTATGGTCAGATTTGAAATGTAGTTGGTGGGTTTGATGGTCAGCATTGTGGTGACTGATGAGTGTTTGACAACATCATCACCAATGAACACTGGAAGAAAGGGATTAGGTCTGTGAGCCATTTGGGAAGTTTTGAGGTTTGGAGAAGCAGAAGACACTTAGTCGATTTTTAGGGTTCTTGAGGATTTCAGGAAATGATGAGGAAGACGAAGATGAAACAGTAGTTGGGTATTTATAGGATTTGAATGTAAGTGTGTATGAGAGAGAAAGTTTTGGGCGGTTTGATTTGAAAAAGTCGTTAACGGAAAACGGAACGGTTGTCCATGTCAGACCGTTTGTCAGACCACTTGAGTCCTTATTAATCACTAACACACGTAACCCACATTATCCGCAGTAACTAAGTTAAATAAAACATTAATTAAGTAACTTAAGTTTGAAGAAAGGTAGTTAAAATTGTTGGTCTAAGCTGTTGGTCAAACCTGTGATGAGCAGGGTCATCACAAGCTATTCAATCTTCAAGCTGTTCATTCTTCAATCTGTGCCTTAAGCCTGCTCTCTTTTGTAAGAGCAGGTTGTGTTCAATAGTTGAACAGGTTACAAGACAATGGCTTGTAAGACAGTGTGAAGGAGTGAACAGGGTGAGGATTGGACCATCAAAGCAGGCTGGACGAGTAAATGGTTTTTGTTCAGCCTGTTGTATGCTCAAGCTGTTCATGTTTTTCAGACAAATGACTAAGTACAGAACATGTATAACCTGTTCTGTCTAAGCTGTTCTGAGAAACTTGATCAGTGTGAAACACACAAATTCATAGACCTTTGAGAGACACTTAGTCACTCTTGTTTAACATGCCCAGCTTGCTGACAAGATAATTAAACCTGTTTTCATCAAGAGGTTTGGTGAAAATGTCTGCCAGCTGTTCATTAGTGGAAATAAAACTTACCTCCACATTACCTTTCTGAATGTGATCCCTGATGAAATGATGTCTGACTTCAATATGCTTTGTTCTAGAATGAAATACTGGATTGTTGGAAATGGCTATGACACTTGTGTTATCACACAGAATAGGAATTTTCCTATACACAAGGCCATAATCTTCAAGCTGATGCTGCATCCACAGAATCTGCCCACAGCAGCTTCCAGCAGCAATGTACTCAGCTTCAGCAAAAAAAAGTAGACACCGAGTTCTGCTTCTTGCTGCACCAACTTATCAACTTTCCACCAAGGAGTTGACATCCAGGTGTTGTGTTTTTCCTGTCTAGCCTGCAACCTGCAAAATCAGAATCTGAATAACCTGTTAGTTCAAGGCTGGAGTCTTTGGGATACCAAAGACCCAAACCTGGTGTACCCTTCAGGTATCTGAAGATTCTTTTAATAGCAGGTAGATGAGATTCCTTTGGATCAGCTTGGAACCTAGCACATAGACAGGTGGCAAACATAATTTCAGGTTTACTAGCAGTTAAGTATAGCAAGCTCCCAATCATGCCTCTATAAGCTGTTACTGAAACAGCTTTGCCACTGGCATCAGCATCCAATTTTACATTTGTTGCCATTGGGGTTTTAATAGGAGAACTTTGATCAAATTTGAACTTTTTCAATAGATCTAAAGTGTACTTTCTTTGATTTATGAAAATTCCAGTTGAGGTTTGTTTAACCTGTAGTCCTAAAAAGAAAGTAAGTTCTCCCATCATACTCATTTCATACTTGGATTTCATGAGTAATGAAAAGTTCTTGCACAACTGCTCATTTGTAGAACCAAATATTATATCATCCACATAAATTTAAACAAGCGTAATGTCAGATTTCACCTTCTTTATGAACAGTGTGGTATCCACTTTACCTCTGGAATACCCATTGCTCATAAGGAACTCAGTAAGAGTGTCATACCAGGCTCTAGGGGCTTGTTTGAGACCATAGAGAGCTTTGTCCAACTTATAGACAAAACCTGGATGTTGTTCATTTTCAAAACCTGGAGGCTGCTTGACATAAACTTCTTCTTGCAGCTTCCCATTCAAAAATGCACTCTTCACATCCATTTGAAATACATTGATGCTCTTATGAGCAGCGTAGGCTAGATACAAACGAATTGCTTCTAGCCTGGCCACAGGAGCAAATGTTTCATCATAATCAATTCCTTCCTCCTGTCTGTAGCCCTGAGCAACCAGTCTTGCCTTATTTCTAATGACATGACCTTGCTCATCCATCTTATTCCTGAAAACCCATTTTGTGTCAATTATGGTTTTACCTTTAGGAGCAGGGACCAGCTTCCATACCTTGTTTCTCTCAAACTGATTGAGCTCTTCTTGCATGGCAGTGATCCAATTGGCATCTTTTAGTGCTTCATCCACCTTCTTTGGCTCCATCAGTGAAACAAAACTAGAGAACATACAAAAGTTCCCTAAGCTGTCCCACCGTGTTTGTACCCCTTTGTTGATGTCACCAATTATTTGATCATTGGGGTGACACCTGATCCACTTAGGATCATTTTTCAATGATGAATCACCTGAGTTGTTAACATCTTCAGCAGGTCCTGTTGAACAGCTCTCAAGATTTTCAGACACACTATTGTCCTGAGCCTGTTCACTTGTTGAACATGTCTGACCTGTTGAACATATCAGTAGAGGAACTAGGAAAATCAGCATTGATAGGTTCAGGACATGCAGTTGTAATTAAGTCAGTACACTTATTCACACAGGATGTATTGACATAATCATCATCATGTCCATCATGATTAACAGGTTCCACACTGGGTGTAGTGGAAGCTTTTGAGTCCTCTTCATTGTTTGAATGCATGAGATCATCAAAGTTAAGTTCTCCTGAAACTGATTCAGGAACAGCTTTGGTGGAAGCATTCTTGGACTCTTCAAAGGTGACATTGATAGATTCATCTATCACCTTTCTTTTGTTGTTGTACACTCTGTAAGCTTTAGAGAAAGCAGAGTAGCCAACAAACACACCTTCATCAGCTTTAGGTTCAAACTTTGTCAGTTGGTCCCTCTGATTCAGAATGAAGAAGGGACACCCAAACACATGGAAGTAACTGACATTTGGCTTTCTCCCTTTGAGCAGCTCATAAGGAGTCTTATTAAACCTTTTCACCACTAAGGATCTGTTTTGAGTGAAGCAGGCAGTGTTGACAGCTTCAGCCCACAATGATGAAGGTAAACCTGATGCACACAGCATGGTTCTAGCAGCTTCAATAAGAGTTCAGTTTCTCCTTTCAGCAACTCCATTTTGTTGTGGAGTTCTTACAGCTGAAAAGTTTTGAGTGATTCCTCTCTCTTCACAGAAGTCTTCAAGAGTACTGTTTCTGAATTCAGTACCATGATCACTTCTAAGCTGCTTCACTTGGGCAGAGTTCAGCATCTCCATCTTTTTCACAAATCCAATAATTTCTCTAGCAGCCTCTCCTTTGCTCTTCAGAAAGATCACCCATGTGTACCTGGAGAACTCATCAACCATTAGTAGAGTGTATCTTCTTCCTCCTAGACTTGGGACATTACAGGTCCAAACAAGTCCATATGGATTAAGAAGAGAGGAGTATCAATATAGAAGTTGTGTTTGGATTTAAATGATGATTTCCTCTGCTTGCCTTTCTCACAAGCTGTGCAGAGTTTATCTTTAACAAAGGTCATAGAAGGCAAACCTGTCACCAACTCTTTCTTACAGAGTTTGTTGATGTTTTTGAAGTTCAGATGTGACAGCCTTTTGTGCCATAACCAGTTTAAGTCTGCATTTGTTCTTGTGAGAAAACAGGTTTCAGTTGTGGGATCAGCAGATTGCATGTCCACAACATACACACCTTTCTTTCGTTGAGCACACAGCACAACTTTACCTTGGGGATCCAATATGTAACCCAGGTGCTCATCAAAGTTAACCTTGTAGCCAGCATCACACAGTTGGCTTATGCTAACAAGGTTATGTTTTAGCCCAACCACATAGGCTACTCTTTTGAACACTGCAGCACCAACTTTAAGAGTTCCATATCCCTCAGTGGATCCCTGTACATTGTCACCAAATGTGACTTTTGGCCCTTTTTCAGGCCTGAGATCACTCAGCAATTCTTTACAACCTGTCATGTGCCCTGAGCAGCCACTGTCCAAGTACCAAACTTGGGAAGGTTGTTTTTCCTGCAGAGTGATAAGAGAAATATTAGTCATTTTAGGGGAACTCATCACAGAGATGAGTTCTCCTACTTCATCAACATTTGTTGATGGACTTATAATATCCACACTAATATTCCCAATTTGAATGGTATCAGCTTGGATACCACTTTCATTGACTGATATGTTTCCAACACTGCTTGTAACAGCCGTGAGAGAACCATCAGAGTCAACAGGCCTTATGTCCTCAGATTCAGGACAGTCCTTGGCCAGATGTGTCTTCTTCCCACATTTATAACATTTTCTCTTTTTAGAGTTCTTGGAAGAAGAACTTCCAGAAACACATTCTGAATTATTTTTGTTGATTCTATTTGCAGGTTTAGCAAACTTATTGCTATTTGATGAATCAACAGCTTGAGTGGAGGATTCAATAACCACAACTTTGTCTGTCTCTTCTTTCCTCTTTTTAGGAGGACAAATGTCAAAGACAGGAAGCTTAATTGGCTTTTGAACTTCCACAAGTTTGGGAAAATTATTCCCAAGTTTCTCAGGCTGAGCAATGACTTTGCCCTTGCCCCTACTGAGTTGTGATTTATGCTGCCTATCAGCATAATCACTCTTTGTGTCTTTGAAAGACTTATTTTCATTAATCACCAGTTTATTGCTATGATTAGAAAACTTATTAGAAACCACAGCAGGTTTGCCTTCAACATGAGACTTGCCCTTGTTGAAAGCAGGCTGCTTAACTTTTGAAAACTTATTTTCAAAATGTTTAGCATCAAAAGGATTATCATGTCTTTTACCATCAGCTTTGGACCCAGAACCTGTTTTGTCAACAGGTTTAGTATCCACCGCTGCAGTTTGGACATGTTTTCCTTTCTTTTGCTTGTGTGAATTAGCAGAGTACTTAGCAGGCTGGTTTGATGGAGAACATATTCCAACACCAGCTTTTGAGCTATGTTCACACAAGCTGTCAGTGTTTTGAGGCCTGACAAACCTGTTTGTTGAGATTAGTTTACCATTTACTTTTTGAATAAAAGTGTTTGGAAGCTCACCAAGAGTGGATAAATCTTCTTTCAGATTATTAATCTCAACAATGGAAGCTGCTGTGTCAAGATCCCCTCCAAGATAGGCTTGAATTTGTGCAGGGATCTGTTGACTTATACAATGGCTGACTTTTTTTGCAGATTGGCACCAAGAGTCAACTATCTTTTGAAGCTTAGCATGCTTTATATCTGTTTCTCTCTTTTCTTCCAGTAAAATAGAGTTGATGTGTTTTAATTCATCAAGCTCAGTTTCCAACTTATGAAAACTGTTCAGTTTGCTGGATTTTGTTTTAAGTTCAGTTTTAAGCTTAGAGATTTCAGATAATAAAGCATCATGCTTCTCAATAGCAGCTTTCAAATCAACTAGCATATATTCAAACATTTTAACTTTTTCTTCAGAACTGTAAGCCATAAAATTTTGTACCTTATACATCATTGTAGGATTCCAGTTCTCCAAGCTGCTGAAAGCTTCAGCTTCAGCCAGATCCTGTTTGAAACTGCTTGTTGATGGGACATCAGTGTTGGCCATCAGACATTGATTGTCTTCTTCATCAGATGATGAATCAGATTCCTCCCAGTCACAAGTCTCTGCCATGAGTCCCTTTTGGCGGTTGGAACCCACTGAGTTTTCCACTTCCTCAGCTTAGCCATGGCCATAAGGTACTTAACCCTATAACCATCATCCTTGTTTGTCTTGTATGGTTTGGATGACTGACCAACAGCTTTTGACACACAGTCAGCAGCTATATGGCCAGTTTTGCCACATTTGAAGCACTCAACCTTGGATTTATCAAATGCCTTCTTTTTGCCAGCACCTGAACTTCCTTGCAGCATGTTTCTTCCAAACCTTTTCTTGTTGAACCTTTTGACAAGCATAGCTATCATTTGCTCATCATCCTGTTCAACAAGATCTGCATTGTCTTCCTCATCTGAAACCTCCTCCTTATCATCATCCTGTTGATCAGGTTGAGTAAACACATCACTCACCTGACTCACAGGCTGTCTCACATTAGCCACAAAGGCTGCATCTCTTTTAGACATCTCCAAGGCATTTCTCTTCTGTTGCCTTGACTGTTCATCATTTAGTAAGGATCCATACAAGTTTACAAGATCCATACTTCTGATTGTTCCTGAATTTCTTAAGATTGTTGAAAAGTAATTCCATTCTTCAGGAAGGATGTCCAAAAACTTGTTCACCAGAGTAAGGTTGTCCTTAGTGATCCCAACAGCTTTGAGATCATTCACAAGAGCAGTGAACCTGGTGTAGGTTTCTATAAGAGACTCCTTTGGGTTTGCAAAGAATAGTTCATACTGCCTAACAAGGTTGTTAATCCTGTTATCCAGTGTGATTGGGTCCATCATAGACGGTACACAAAGTATCCCACATTTCCTTAGCTGTCTTCATTTTCTCAACCTGCTTGAACACATCATCAGGGAGAGAAATAACCAGGTTATTCCTGGCCTTTGCATCCAGAGCCACCAATCTCTTGTCTTCATCAGACCATTGAGCTTTAGCTTTCTCAAAGGTCCTGATTTCAGGAGCAGCTCCTTCAACCGCTGGAGTTATGGTAGTAACAGAGGTTGGCACATAAGGACCCTCCATTACTATCTCTGGTAGTTGTACATCCAGATACTCTAGATAGAGCATCATTCTGCACTTCCAGCAAGAGAAGTTTTGATGATTGAATTTTGGAGGTTTGCCCATTGAGCCATTATCATAGTATGAGGAATTTGCAGCACTGTTGTCCATGGAAACTTGGGAGAATGAGAGATCTAGAATGACACACACTCTAAACTGCTCTGATACCAGTTGAAGGTCCCGATAGGTTCCCAAAGTATATAGCTTTAGGCTGTAGAGGGGGGTGAATACAGCAATTTAAAAACTACACACTATTTTCTCAACGTTTGTATGTATTATCAACAAATTGTTAATTACAAACAAGCTTGAATGCAGAAAGGTTCAAGCTGAGATGACAGATACAACAGTATGTTCACTAGTCTAAGACAGACTCAAACTAGCTTACAATGAATACAGTCACTAAGAAGCACTCACTCTGTTTACAAGACTTAGAGGGACAGCTTATGTAGAATAGCTTAGACACAAGTAAACTGCATTACACAGGCAGGCTTGCATGCATGAAAATAACACACTTGCACGTTCACTCTTGGCTTCAGCATTTAGCTTTTTGGCTATTTCTTTCTAACCATAGAAGCTTCCTTTTATACTCACTCAGAGGATCTAAGAGAAACTTCTTCATTGGACGGAATGAAAAAGGAGAAGTCTTGTTGAAAAGACAACATAACCTTTTCTGCACTTTTCTGAAAAGTAGACCTGTCTTCACATGTGCAGAACTTTTGTCTTTTCACTTTGTCTACTGTTGCATTGCCTTTAACTAAATAAGGAATGTCAACTTTGCGTCTTTCTTCCTTGTAAAAGGCCTATTTTGATTTAAGAAAAAGGTCTGTCACCCTTTTTCAAATAACCTTTTGTCTTCATGTAACAGAACAGCTTGGGCAGGCTGAGCAGTTCTGATTTCCACTTTGTCTTCGACTTTGTAAACTGATCTTGTAGTCAAATACAATACATGAGGACTTGGAAACACATTCCATAAAGTGTTTAGCATGTTCACAAAGAACAGGTTCTGTTCACAAAGAACTGAACACTTGTAAACTGCCCAAGCTGCTCACCAGTATAGAGCAGCGTAGACAGTTTATGTCCAGCCTGTTCAACAGACAGAACAGCTTGGACAAACTGTCTTAGTTGCAACATATGCAACATATAGAACAGCTTTGGACTGATATTGCAAATCACTTTTTAGGTATTATTAAGGCATAAACAGGCCTTAACTTTTACCCATCAAGTGCATCAACAGGTTTGATTAATAATCTCCCCCTCAGATGCAGAACAGGTTTGACTGAGGCCTTTTTGTGCCTAACAGAGACTGTTGCTAGTACTACTGCTAGTTATGGAGTTGGAAATGGAAATGCAGTGGTCACCATTTGGTCCTGCTGAAAGTGGGTTGGTTTCGAAATGGCGGCCTAAGGACCGGATAATATTTTGTTTACTGCATTTACTCTTTAATTATTATTATTTATATTTTAAATTTGATGTAGTTATGAGAGAATATGCTAGTACATAGATATATGTTTGTTTGTATTAAACCTGTGAAGTTTTTAATTCAATAGTAATTGGATGGTAGGATAACCTGTAATACTGTATGCATGACATTTAAGTTATATTTGGGAGACCTGGTTTACTTACTCATCTGTCGTGTATTGGTTTTATTGTCGGGTATTAGGCAAAAATCTTGTAGTGTTGGGTGGTTTAGTTTTGTTAGTTGGAATTCCCATGAAGATTTCCTGGAGATTCTGTTCCTGTATGCAAAACCCAGCATGTATTATTAAGGCCAAGATTGCAATTGTTGAACTTAGTTGTGGAAATGGTGATGTGTTCAAAGGGAGTATATTTTTTTAACTGTAGCTGAAGAAGATTTGTATCTAATTACATATGCATACAAAAACAGAGGTTATGTTTTGTAAGGTGGGTATTCGCAGTGAAGCTGAAAGAATGGGTCAGATGAAATTTCAACAAGCTTTTGAAATTTGACGTGATTCAAATGGCCATTGAAGCTGAAAGGGAAGCTCTTTAGTATGATTGTGTGCCTTGCAACAATGCAAAATTTTTTCAAAGCAAATTGTGGTTAACAAAAAAAACCAAGACCCACGAAAGTTGAGCTCAATTGTGCGACCGGTTATTGAATGATTAGATTGAAATTTATGATAAGAGAGATGGTTGTGATGGTTTACTCATATCCAATGTGGATCCTTGCTCACATTTGTAAGAGACTAGTAGCATGAGATGGTTGTTGGGAGAAGTCCAAGATTTACATGGTAGCTATGAAGCAAGGGAATATGATATGAATTAGCCTTAATAGCACATGGATGAATGCTATTCATGGCTTCTCCCCACGACAATCTCATGCTACTATTTTCTGATGTTGTTTTAAGTTCTTTTTTCAAACAATAGTTTTTATGTTCTAGCATGACTGCAAGTGTGAGTATATCTACCAGCACCTCATATATTTGTGTACCAGACTTCTTAGTTACCTGTCTCATAATATAGCAGCTAGAGTATCTGCCTACGTACTAAAACATGACAAATGGAAGCATTAGACATTATAGTAGTGTTCACTTGCATAGTAGACTTCATCACAAATGGAAGTAGCAGAATTTTATCTGAGTGCACCTTCCTAATGTGCTTGTGGACAAGATAATGTAGCTTGACAAAGTTGGGGCTTATTATTATTTTTTTTTAAGTTCATCCTGAACCAGTCTTTGCACCCCATGTCTTATTATGGTTGTTTAGGGAGCAAATGCCTTCACACAAGACCATCACATGTTCTTCAAATCACACATTGCCATCTCAATAAGATGTGCCCTTCTCTAAATTATTCCAATGTCTCCTACAAGCAAAGTTTTATTATGAAGGAGCTGTGGATAATTTATTGTTGGCCAAATAATTTCTAAGATCTTGCTTTGAACTGTAGATGAAAACAGGATGTGTTGCTCTTGTTCTATGTTTAAATATCAGTGTGGATCCGCCTGATGTCATAAAAATCTCACCTTGTGCCAGAATGGAGTGCTGGATAGGTGATGCTTCATATTTCTTCTTTTTGTTAGGCTTTAACAGCGTCTTCATCATTGTTATCCCATTTCTGCATTTCATGAGAACTTCCTGTAATCATATCTGTCTTGTGTAGTGTTTCAGATGGCTGTATTTATATATATTGGTTGCCCCTAACGGCCCAATTATAAGTAGTCACAATTGTGTGATTGATAACCGGAAATAATACATTACAGAATTTACTTTCTTTTTCTTGTTGCATTTTTTAGACTACTAGAACAGCAATCTCACCCAAGGAATAATTGAAATAATTGTTAGATTAGTTGTACTTGAAAGACAATAATGCAATTCTTCAATCTTCACCTTATCTCTCCCGCATTTTGTAATTATGATTTATAATTTACTAACTTTTCAATTTGTCTTTGGGCTTTGAAGTGAATGGTTAGTAATAAAATAACATATTTCCATGATACTTGTTTATTTTAAAACATATATTGTTGCTAGGCTGCACAAATTTATAAATAGCATAAAGTTGACTAAAAGCGTTTTTTAATTCTTCATCTAGAGTTTTGTAATTTTTAGGATACTTTCATCTGTATTAGTTGGTTAAATTGTAACTTTAGGTTCCTTGGTGCCTTAGATCTAATTAGCCTTGATGTGGATTTAGTTGTATTGTGTACTGTACTTACAATTCTATGCTTGTTGATCACTATGTTGCAAGGATGCTGGTGCAGGGGTATATCTGTACAGGTTTGTGTCATGTGGGTACCAGGGAACAGATTCATAGGACCGAGACTATCTCAACTCATATAGGCCGTTTTAAGCCAACTAACTAGCCAAAGAGAATTTCTATTGATTTGGCTAAACAAAATTGAGTAGGCAGGGATGTGTTACATATACAAAGCTAAAAGGGAACAAATTTATTTCACTTTTGTAGTAATTATGTAATATGGAAAACATGCTAAAACCCAAGTCTGATCATGATTTTGCTCTTAAGTGGTGTCTCTAATGATACAAACTATAAAAAAACTTACTTATGTGCTGGTTTTCTTCTGAGAGTCATAAGTTGAAGTTTGTTTTGATTTTAGTCCTTGTTTCTAAGTTTGAAAATTCTAAAAAGTAACAAATAGCCTTCGCATATATTGTATTTGCATCCCTGTGAGTTCATGGTCAATAAATCGAGTATACGTCCGAATCTGCATGTGGTGCACACCTTGGTGCATCCTCAATTACCCTTGATCAGAATTGGCAGTGTGTAGGATCCACTCTTGGTTCCCAGGTTAATCACACAATGTAAAGTGGCTATAGACCGTGTTACTATGTTGTTAGAGGGCATACCTTTCTTAGAGATTTAGCCATGCTAATTAAAAGACTGCATATGTAACTTTAAAAAAAGTCGAAAATGCCCTAGGTAGTTTCGTGGCTTGGCCAAAGGAGCTTGTAACATTTAAGGTATCTTTGTTGCTGAAGTAATTTAGTTTTCATTAAAAGAGTTGCTTATTCTGAAAAGTTCTATTAAATAACATTATTCATATTTGTTTTGATGTTTAACTAATTTTGTTGTTACAGGAACCACTAACTGCAGCTCAAGAGAAAGAAATGCAAAAGTCGAAGAAAAGGAAAAAAAATACACAACGGTAGAGGGATTAAAAAAGCAAACAAGAAGCAATGCTCTTAAGGATAAAATATAGAAGTTTGGTTTTTCGATAACTATGAATTTTACATTTTTTGAGCAGTGTAGGGATTTTATATTACCATTAACAACATTTCTATGGATTTTGCATCTTTTTTGAATGGTGTATGGATTTTACATTCCTATTAATAGCATTTCTCTTTTTTTGTTTTTTACATTTTATCGTATATTTTTATTTTTGTTATATATATTTTATATTAATAGAAGCTTAGTATTTGTTATTTAATTACCCATGGCTAAAAGTAACAATTAGTCATGAATTTTTTTTTTTGTCACTATAACTACTTTAAGGTAACAGTTTATTTTATTTTGTGTAACAAAAAAAAAATAATGGTCATAATTTAAAAAAAACATGTTATTATAAGTATTTTATCGTCACGGTTTAATATATTATTGTGTCTCAAACTAAACATTAACTATGATAAAAGAACAAAAATGTAACTATAAGTATTTTATAGTCACAATTAACTTGTTGGCCGGTGTTAAGGTTATCAATTTCCACAGTAAATAAAAAATATTTTTTAATTAATGAGATATTTTCGTGGTCATGTAACTTGTGCTATGCGTGTCAAAAACTCAACATTAATCATGATAAAAGAAAAAAAAATACCGTTACTACAAGTAGTTTATGGTCACGTGTTATTTTATTATGAGTTGCTTAATGTTATTAATTTTCATAATAAAAGCAACAAAATGTGGCCATAACTATTATATGGTCACGATTTAGTTTGTTTTGTGTGGTTAAAGATTATTAATTGACACAATTTATAAAGAAAACTCATCACTATTAGTATTTTGTGGTCATGGTTAAATGTCTTATATGTGTCAAAAAGTAAACATTAATTATGATGAAAGTAAACAACCGTGACTACAAGATCTTTATGGTCACGTCTTATTTTATTTTATGTGACTAAAAGTAATTCATTGCCATAATAAATATAGACAAAGTGTAGCTATAAGTTTTTTATGGTCACAATTTTGGTTTTTTTTTTTGGATAGTTAAAGTTATCAATTGTCACAGTTTAAAATATGTGTCAGTATAAGTATTTTATTGTCATTGTTAAATGTTTTATATTTTTCAAAAACTAAATATTAATCACGATAAAAGAAAACAAACCGTGACTACAACTAGTTTATGGTCACGTCTTATTTTAATATATGTGGCTAAAAGTAATTAATTGTAATAATTAAAGGAAAAGAATGTGACTATATGTATTTTATGGTCACACTTAATTTCAATTTGTATGAATAAAAGGGGTCAACAATCACCGTTTACGAAACAACATGACACTATAAATATTTTACGGTCACTATTATAAATGTTATGTGTGTCTAAAAGTAAACAACAATCACGATAAAAGAAAACACATGTGGCTGTAAATAACTTATTGTCACGGTTTAATTTTTTACACGTGTCTAAAAGGAACAATAGTGATTTTGAAAGAAATATAATTTGACAATAAATATTTAATGGTCAGAGATTATATTGTTGTATTTGTCTAAAAGTTACAAATTGCCACGATTAGGAAGAAATAAGTAACTAAAAATGGTCTATGGTCAAGATTTTATTTATTATATGTGTCTCAAAGTAAGCAATTGTTATGAATCAACGAATTATTCTGTGACTAAAATAATAGTATGGTCACGTTGTAATTATTTTTGTGTGTCAAAATGTACCAATTGTCATGGTTTAATACTTTATGTATGTCCAATTGCAACCAATCGTCACATTTTAATTAATTATGTGTGTCTAAGTGTACTCGACGGTCACAGTTTAATTATTTATGCATGTCTAAATGTACCAATGGTCACACCACTTAATAGTTTATGTGCATCAAAATATTACTAATTGTCACAGTTTCATTCATGGGGTGTGTTTAGATGTCTCAAATAGTTACGGTTTAGCTGATTATGTGTGTATAAATTTATCCAATGGTTACGATTAAATATTTTTGTGCCCTTAAATATACCAGGTGGCCACAGTATATTTGTTTATGCGTGTCTGTATGAATGTTAATGTCACGGATTAATTGTTTATGCGGGTCTAAATGTACCCAACTGTCATGGTGTTAAAAGAAATTGTAACTAAAAGTATTTTATGGTCACGATTACTAAAAAAATAGACCACAACTATATACAAATTGTTACCATATAGCCACGGTTTTAGGCTATGGCCACAGTTTTAAATATGATTTAGTCACGAATATTAAATGTAGCCATAAGCTACCAAAAGTGATGCGACCTTTGGTCATGATTTGAATGAAAAATAAAATTATGGCCAAAGGTCTATGGCCACGGTCTTTTAATGTGACGCATAACATATTTTGTACTAGTGGATGATGGAACTGGACTGAAGGGTATATATGGAAGGCTATGGGTTCCTAAGTACCGCGACATGCGCAAAGAAATCTTAGAGGAAGCACATCAATTAAAATTCTCTATTCACTCTTGAAGCACAAAAGTGTACAATGACTTGAATGCCGATTTCTGGTGACCAAGATTAAAAAGAGACGTAGGACAATATGTGGAGAAGTGCAGAACTTGCCGTTTTGTCAAAGCTGAACACCAACAACCGTATGGTAGTATGCAACCTCTTCCTATTTCAGAATGGAAGTGGGACCATATTACTATGGACTTCATTACCAAGCTACCCAAAACTTGTCATCGACATGATTCCATTTCGGTCATTGTTGACAGTGTAACCAAATTTGCACACTTCATACCCATTAAAGAAACATACTCTCTGGATCGTCTGGCTCAAATCTACTTGAACGAAATTGTTACAAGGCAAGGTGTACCCATCCCTATTGTGTCTGACCGAGACAGTAGATTCACTTCAAAATTTTGGGCTGCTTTACAAAATGGTCTTGGTACTCGTATCGCCATGATTACTACTTATAGACCTCAATCTGACGGGCAAAGCGAAAGAACAATTTCGATGCAAGAGGATATGTTGAGAGCTTTTTTCATGGATCTGGGAGGTAACTGGGACGATCAACTTCCCTTGGTTGAATTCTCATACAACAACAGTTATTATTGGGAAACATGAAAAACACCTATAGTCGGGCCATCTCTTTTACAAGAAACTTACGAGAAGACTCAACTCTTTCGGCAATACATGAAAACGACACAAGGACGATTGGGGTTATCTGAAGGTGTCCCCGATGAAAGGAGTCACCAGATTTGTAAAGCGAGGAATGCTATCTCCTCTATATGTAGGACCCTTTCGTATAATCGAGAGAGTTGGGAACCAGTCCTATCATTTGGACTTAACAGAAGAACTATCGGGAGTTCACCCAGTCTTCCGTGTGGGCTATTTAAGAAAAAGTGTGGTGCCCGAGAGGAAACCATGGACTGACCATTTGGAGATAAAAGTAGATAAGCGGTTAAAGTTTGTTGATGAGCCGAAGTGTATATTGGAGACAAAGACTAAGAAACTTCGGAACAAAAAAATCAAGATGGTGCTGGTTAAGTGTTAGCATCACAGTGGAGCTAATCACACTTGGAAGTCTGAAGAGGACATGAAGACCAAGTACCCAAGTTTGTTTAGCGCAGCATGACTTCGCAGATGAAGTATAGGCATGGTAGAGCCCACGCTGTAACATCCCAAATCTCAAATTTTATAAAAATGAATAGTTAAGATGCTTTGTGGGGGTTGAAAAATTTCATTTCATATATTTAAAAATGATAAAGATGATGAGAAATCATCATTGTCGTCTTCTGAACGAGCATAACAATGAGAAACTGACATGGATATTTAAAAAGGTGCATATAAGCTAATATAAAGTTGAGCGGTGTAATGTGCAACTAAGACAAATTTCAATAAATAAAAGAAGGGAGCAACTGTTCAATTACCATTTCATTCTCTTTCTCTATCTATACTCTCATCGTCCCTCTCTTCGTCTCTCTAAAAACCCACAGGTTTGTCATCAAGAACATCAAAAGTTTGGAATTTAAAGCTGAAAAGTTAGATTCAAGTTGCAAATAAGGAACTATAATCAGCACAACCTACGATTTAAGGTAAAAATTTATTCAAACCTTATGAATTTAAAGGTTTTGTGTTCGGTTTTGGTGAAAACTGTTGGTAAACCCTGTGTGACGATAGCAGTCTAGATATATAATAGATAGTCATTTGTAACAGATGAAGCTTTATTAATACAAGTTATGCGTGTTAATTCACATTTATACATTTGCATGTTAAGTTCTAAGTCTATCATAATAAGTTCTAGAATAAGTTTTAAGGATAGGTTCTCGGCTAAGGTTCGAACTTAACCCAACACAGTCGAACTTAGTGAAACTAAGTTCGAAGGGTATTGGACAAGTTCGTGCGCTTGGGCCTAAACGAACTTGATCAGTTAAGTTCGAACTTAATTAGTATAATTAGGTGTTAATCCGCTTTATTGAGGGACCTTTTGACGACTACGAGATTCAGAGCTTTTGCAAGTGCACGTGCGAGCTAGAACGTTTCAGAGAGTCAGTTTTGGAGAAATACACCGTGTCGGGTCGTTCGTTGAATCGGCTATCATTGTGTTTGTCTCTGGTTTCCGTGCGTGATGGATCCGTTAAGCCACTAACGAGTATTTTGCACTCGCTGGACGGCGACGTGTCAAGATTAGTTCCGTGACGAAGGTGACCGTACAAGTGGTATCAGAGACATAATGAGTGTTCTTCGTGTTTCGACGAACATTCTTTAGTTTCTTGACGTTTTTACCGGATATATCACGTGTTTTTGACATTTTTCAGAGTTATACAAGCAAGGTTACGGGAAAAAGTTCACATTAGTTCAATTTTTCAGTCGAAATAGGTGTTTTTAATCCTAATAACATCGGTTAAATCTGAAATCTGGAAAAAATTAAATTTTTGGCCGTTCTCGAACTTGCGGCGCTCGAACATAGGGGTTGTATTAGGGTTCTTCGAACTTGTCAGAATACGCTCCTCTCGAATTTATTCTAGGGTTTTTTTGAATTTATTTGGGTTTCAAAGTTGTGAAATTCTTCGAAGTTGTCAAGATTCGAATTTGTCAGAAGATTAGGGTTTTTTGAACTTGATTGAGGTCCGAAATTGTCAGAAAATTAGGGTTTCTCGAACTTGCAGGCTTTCGAACTTAAAAACTTTTGAATTTAATTTACTGAACGAATTTAAATTTAAAATTATTCTAACTTGAATCAGTTCGAAAGATGTGTTTTAAATTCATTTTTAAATTAAATTGTTTAAGTTCGAAAACAAAAATGTTTTTAAAATAATGTCGAGTTTGCACAAATTTCTAGAAATGGACCATGAGGTTGGCAAAGCTAATTCTCCACCCAAGCTAATGAAATTGGAAGACTACTACTGGTGGAAGGACAGATTTGCTGACATTGCAAGATTGAATGACATGCGTATGTGGATATGCATCGACGAAGGATACGTTCCCCCTACGCAAGAGCTTGAAGTCCGATTAAGTTTTGACGTATCAGAACATGAAAGATGATGAAAAAAAGATTTATGAGGATGAGAAACGAGCTTTTTCGTCTATCAGAATGGCACTACCACAGGAGATTTGGGATGCTCTAGAGAAGACGTGTGAGAGAAATCTCAGGGTACGTAAGCGGAGAACAGAGATGTTGAAGCAATAGTTCTCTATATTCAAGGCACTGAAGAATGCGTCGTTGGATGAAACCATTACTAGATTCTATCATCTGCTGACTGAACTTGATAATCATAATGTTGAGTATCAACAGACAGAAAAGATAGAATAGCTTCTGGATGCTTTACCAGCTAAGTGGGAAATGTACACGGCGCTAATAAAGCATGATGAACAGAAATTTGAGACTCTCACTCTTGAAGGGGTTATTGGAACGTTGAGGGCCTACAACTTCAAGTTGCAGAAGACGGAACGTGAATTTGATCAAGTACAGGATCTGGAAAATGTACTTGGGAAATCAAATCCATCAACTTCTAGTGAACTAAAGTCAAGGGCCACAACATTCTATTCGGGAGAAGAGCCAATACCTGTTGAGGCAGAAGAATCTAGTAATAGGGCGTTCTTAGGGTTTTCTAAACCAGAAGAAAAACCACAACACTCAGCGTCTACATCTCAATACTATACAAAGATGCCTATGAGCGCAAAATCAGCTGAAGATCATCTAAATTGTAACACCCGGAATCTAGCAGCAGGTACGTGTAATTTATTTGTTGGCCTTGATAATTGTCTTATCGAGTTGGCGGATTTTAATTGATTAATTGCACGTGAGTTGATAAAGTAGATTGCTATTACGTGTAATTTTAATCAATTGAGATAATGACCGGCTTGGTAGTAATTGGAGATTTTAGGTTGTTTTAATGAGGTAATTGACATTCCAAACCCAAGTCATTAAATTGGGATTAATTGGGTTAACGAGTGTTTAGCTAGTGATTAATGAGTACCGTACCCATTTTAATTCAGTTCGGGACCGGAAACGTATATATATCACAATTAAGCCTCCTATTCTTCATTTCATTAGAGAATTGAAAGGTGCAAGTGTGTGTGTAGGTGTTATGTGTAACTGAATCAGAGGAAAGAAGATCAAGAAGCTGGGATATATCAAAACCATAACCAAGGAGTCATCATCATCATCACCTCTTTGAGTTTAGCCAAAATCGAGAAGGGAGAACGTATTAAGGTTAGTGATCTATAGCAACTGAGCTAAATCATTGTATTAAGTAGCTAGTATGTGTTGGGGTTGGATTACAACCCCTGAATTGCGTAGAAACGAAATTAAAAGCAATTCCCGTAGCTGTAGAGAAACAGAGCATAACCTGCTCTGTTCGTCGCCGCATCGCGGCCGAGCTCCTCTGGTTGCGCCCGCGATCAGGGTGAGGCGGTTAAGGGTGGTCGTTGGTAGCGGAACGCGACCGAGACGTTAGTCGAGGGTCGGACGAGCACGGGCGTGCTCGGATGAGCCCGGCCGGGACTAGAGGGGCAGCGCGGGGTCATCGCGCCCGCAATGACCGGCCGCGACGAGGAGCCCGCGACCACGATCCCGGCCGCGCTCCTGGCCGCGTTCGTGTGTCTTTGTTTGTTGATTCATGTTGAGCTAGTGGGTTTAGTAGTATAGTCGTTATGAGTTCAGTAGCTAGTTGTTACAGTGTAGTTGTATTTATTGTTGCCAGGATTCGTAGCTAAGCCTGGGACCCGTAGAGATCGCTGTGGGTAGCGAGGTTGTAGTCGTGCTTCAGGTGAGTTACATACTTTGTTGTTTATTATCCGTGTCCGATGTGGATCCTTTTATACGTTGACATTTGTTAGCACAGAGCGGAGCACGTGGATCGCGCGTATTGTTGCTATACGCAGAGTAGAGAGGCCTGTTGGGTCATTCCCAACTCAGTGGACCTGACAACCCACTACTTTGTGGAGTGGGCTATGCAGGCTATGCCGGGTCGCTCCCGATGAGGCGTCAGGCAGTCGAGGCCGGCCACATGTTGATTACTAGTCATTATATTGTGCTAACTATTTTATAAACTGTTTTAAAGTTGTTTATAGTAACTCACCATCTTTCCGCTGACTGTTGTTTTAACCGTGGATCTCAGGTACGAGGACTGAGGCTTGGGATACAGCGGGCAGTAGCCGAGACCCGCCACGTGGACAGTAGTTAGCGACTACATTCGTAAGTAGTCCTGATATTTTGTGGTTTGGCTTATTAGCCAGTGACTTTTGGATGACTGTAACCTTTACTCATGAGGTGGTTGACTGACGCTATCGACGGGGGTTGGTTCCCGTCTCGTATTACTTTATGCTTGTTGTTGACGTTTAGTAGTTAACTAGCTGTTTACCCTTGATGATGTTGTTATAATTGGATGACAGGGACTATAAGTCCTATGTGGCATTAGTCGTAAAAGTAGGGTGTTACATAAATCTTCTAGCTTCGTTTGTCGTAGCTTACGGCAACTGCGTTCAAGGCAAAATAAACGATCCAGCTCTGGGGGAGGAGGACCATGATCAAGTAGATCTGAATGAATTGGAACAGATGGACCTACAATGGCAACTGGCCATGGTGACGCAAATGGTCAAGAGATTTATGAAGAGGAGGTGAAGGAATTTGAGTGTAAGCAACAACGTTGGTTTTGACAAGTCAAAGGTAAAGAGCTACAATTGTCAAGGATTGGGACATTTTGCCAGAGAGTGTCAACGACCAAAGGTTGAAAATGAACAGAATCAGAACCAAGGGAGACAGCACTCTAGTGGTTCTGGAAATCAAGCAGCCATAGCTGGTCTGTTAATAAATGTGTCATCCAACAGAAAGCTAGATGGAACATATGATTGGACCACTCATCTGGAGTCGAATGCCAGAGCTTTTATGGCTGAGATAACTGAGACCGGTGGGGAAAGAGATGAAGAAGAAACAGAGGACATCCAGCAGTCAGACTCAATTCCTTTTTTGGTGGAAAAGTCTGAGGAACAAACCATTCTGGAGTTTGCATCACAAATGGCTAATGTGGAATCAGACCGCAAAAAGGAAACTCTAAACTTTTCTACATTTCATGATTTATGCGTTTTTAGTGCAACATTAAATGATAGATTAAATCTAGTAATAGAGACACATAACACCTTGACAGCTCACGTCCAATCATTAAAATCTGATAATGCTAGTCTTCTAGATATTAAGGAGGATTTAAGGGCCAAAATGAAAGCAGATGCTCAGGACGTGATAGTTCTAAAAGACAAGTTGAGTGAGCAATGAGTCAGGTTAGAACTAATGTATAAGCATGTCAAATCCTTAACCAAAGAACTCACCGTTAAGGATGTACAACTAGCTGAATCTAGAGTTAAGGTTGGAGAGGCAAATAGTAAACTTGAAAAGTTTAGGAACTCATCCCTAAATCTAGGAAAAATCTTAGAAGCTCGGAGGCAGTCTAAGAAACCAGTGGGCTATCAGGAAAGTCCTCTACCGTTCACCAACAACTATGCGCCTCAACCTCAGGAGAAACCATAGAACGGTTGACTCAGAGGTAGCAACTGTAACTGAACCTGAAAAGGATAATTTAGCTAAGGTGTCTACCACAACCCCTAAGATTAAGAAAGTTAAGTTTGTGCAGTCTACTAGTGACACTAAACTAGAAGAAGAAAAAACTGTAAGTGATAATCATCAAAAGGTTGTAAACACTGTAGTCGAATCGGAAGGAAATGACACTAATGAGACACCTAAGTCAAAGGGTACTTATAAGAAGCCGATTGACAAAATGTCGTGCTTCAGATGTCATGAGAAAGGTCACATTGCGTCTACCTGTCCATATAAGAAAGTAGAGTCTACACCATCCGTAGGGAAGCTAGACCAACCAGCCTCAAAATCAGTACCTAGTATTGCTAGTACAAGTAGTTCCCAATATACTGAGAAGAACTTGAATTCAACACCTAGGGTAACTGCTAAACAAATATCGGTGTCAGTCAGACAGAATGAAGTGATTAGGACTAATTCTCCGAATAGAGTCCCTAATCAATCTAGGTTTGGACCACAAGAAGTCTATAGGACTACAACACCTAGGAGGTCCTACACTCCAGGTACGTCACATACCCCTACCAGAAAACAGACACCAGGTAGAGCCCAGGGATACAACAATGAAATGTACTATAATAAAAATTATTCTAGGGCTCAACTGCATATGTCAGCCCAAAGGCCAAGAGTGATACTTAATCACTCAGCACCACAACAAGCTCTTAATCAAAAACTCAAATCACCTTAAAGGAGAGATGGGTATTTGAAAGAGTTCAAGTATGTGGATGAGAATGGTATTACCAAGTCAGTCATGGTTTGGTTTCCTTGTGATAACTAACTTGTTAACTTTCATGTGTAGGAGTTGACTACAGTCTTAACAACAAATGGTTCATCGACAGTGGTTTCTCTCGTCACATGACTGGGGGAAGAAGTCTACTGACAGACTTCAAGGGAGGGAACAAGGGTTTTGTATCATTTGCTGGGAACAAGGGTGGAAATATCACTGGAACAGGAGTAGTCACTAATGGGACAATCACACTTGATCAAGTTTACCATATCTATAAACTTGATCAGAATCTCATTAGTGTCTCTCAGATCTGTGATAAGAAGAATCCAGTTATCTTTACTGAAAAGGAAGCATTAGTGCTGAAGTCGGGATTCAAGATCCTTGAAGAGTGGATTATGATGAGATCCCTAAGGGTGAATGATCTATACATAATGAACATGAATGTATCGGATTCATCGATGGGAACGATTTGTCTACTATCTAAAGCTTTAGATTTCGAATCTCTATTGTGGCACAGACGCATGGCACACTTGCACCTAAGGAAGATGAACTACATCACGAAAAATGGCCATGTGCAAGGTGTTCCACTAAAGAGTTTTCAGTTCGAAGACAAGTGTGACTCGTGCAAGAAGGGAAAACAACACAAGAAGTCACACAAGTTAAAGACTCAAAACTCTAATGCATCCACCTTCAATTTACTGCATATGGATATCTTCCGTCCAATCAACAAAAGGAGTATAGGTGGTAGTTGGTTTTGTTTAGTTATTACTAATGATTACTCACGTTTCTCTTGGGTTTTCTTTTTAGGTACAAAGGACGAAACAGTAGGCACGCTGATTGGGTTCTTAGACCAAGTTGGGAACTCATACGGGACACGGGTAAAACATATCAGGAGTGATAACGGAACAGAATTTAAGAATGGAGTAATTGGTGTATATTGCCTAACTAAAGGCATAGTGCATCAATTTAGTGCACCATACGAGCCACAACAAAATGGGGTGGCAGAACATAAGAACAGGACTTTGATTGAGGTAGCAAGGCCCTTGCTCAAGGATTCAAAGCTTCCTACCATGTTTTGGGGGGAGGCAGTGAATACCGCCTGTCATGTATTAAACAGAGTCCTTTCTGTCGAATCACTGAACAAAACCTGTTATGAAGTTCTGAATAAAAAACCTCCAAACTTGACTGGCTTTGAACCATTTGGGGTATCGTTTACTTTATTGAAAACAAAACATCAACCTAAGTTTTGTGAAAAGGCTGACGAAGGATACTTCTTAGGTTATGTTCCAGATTCACCAAACAAGAGGGTTTTTAACAAAACAAATGATACGGTTGAAATTGTGTTTAACATTGACGTAACAAGTAATTCACATGAACCCCAAACTAGTCCTGAATGGTTATCTGATTATGACTCTGTGTTTGAATCATTTAACATACCGTTTAGTGGAAATGTAGGATCTGTGGAAAATGACTTCTCATCATTGAATCTCAACGACAACGGTAGAGATTTTCCAAAATCAAGCATTCCATCAACATCCGAGACTACAACGACAGAAGATGGGTCTCCCGCAGATAATGAACCTGAATTACTTACAGATGAGAATCAGATAAGTAATTCTACCTCCAAAGATAGTGATCATGAGGAAGAAGTTATTTCGTCTGAAGTCATACCCCCAGTTGGTGAAATAGGATCAAACTTAGGAGATAATCTTCAAGTTGATGAAATTGAGACATCAAGGGTTAATAAGGATCATCCAATTGACGACATCATAGGGAATCCACATGCCGGCGAGAGAACTAGGAGTAGTGTGAATAGTAACACAGTGTTGTTATCGATGATCAACGACTCCGAGGCATTTCACACGTGTTTACACTCGTGTTTCATTTCACAAGTAGAGCCAAAGAATGTGCAAATGGCTCTGAAAGATAATTCTTGTGTTGAAGTTATGCAAGAGGAACCGTCACAATTCAGAAAGCTTGAAGTGTGGGAGTTAGTGCCGTTACCTCGAGGAGAAGTTGCTATAGGGACCAAATGGGTCTTTAAGTGCAAACGAGATGATCGGGGCATAGTTACTCATAACAAGGCAACACTCATAGTAATAGGGTTCAACCAGGAAGAGGGGGTTGACTATAACGAAGTGTTTACACCAGTGGTGAGGCTTGAGGGGATTCGATTGTTTCTGGCTTTCGCGTCCTTCAAAGGTTTAAGGTATATCAACTCGACGTCAAGAGTGCCTTCTTGTACCGAAAGGTGAAGGAGTTGGTGTATGTCGACCAACCGCCAGGGTTTACTGATCCAAAGTATCCTGACAGAGTATATTGACTTGATAAGACTTTGTATGGATTGTATCAGGCACCTAGGGCTTGGTATGAGACACTGTTAACTCACCACTATGGGTTTGAGAGAGGGAGAATTGATGGTACATTATTCGTTAAAAGGAAAGGAGAAGACTTTATACTTGTACAAGTGTATGTGGACGACATCATCTTTGGGTCGTCAAACGAGCAAATGTGCAAGGATTTTGAAAAGGTCATAAAGTCAAAGTTTGAGATGAGTGCTATGCTTTTTCTCAGTTTACAAGTTGAACAAAGGAAAGATGGAATATTTATTCATCAGACGAAGTATGTCTACGACATTTTAAAGCGCTTCGGTATGGAAGGAACAAAGCTTACCGCGCATTTCAGTACTCTGATTCAAGTGAATCATAATCTCGGACCGGGTACAGAGGGTGATACTGATGTGGATCCGACTTTATATCGGCCCATGATCGGGTTACTTATGTATTTAACTGCTTCTAGACCTGATATAATGTTTGCTGTGTGTTTTTGTGCCAGGTTTCAAGCTAATCCGAAGGAAATGCATATGAAAGCTATGAAGCGGATTCTGAGATACCTGAAGTCAAAACCGAAGCTGGGACTTTGGTATCATGCTGATGGAGATCTGGAATTGGAGGCTTTCACGGATTCAGACTATGGAGGATGTAGCTTGAACAGAAAGTCAATGAATGGAGGTTGATAGTTCCTTGTAGGGAGGCTAGTATCCTGGCAATGCAAGAAACAAACTTCGGTAGCCGTATCAACGTGCGAGGCCGAGTATGTATCTGCTGGTAGTTGTTGTTCACAGATTCTGTCGATTCAACAACAATTCCGGTATTACGGTTTGACTTATACTCATACTCCCATTAGGATAGACAATCAATCAACTATTGTCATAACAAATAATCCAGTTAAACACAGTAACACTAAGCACATAGACATAAGACATCATTTTATACGTTATTATGCCGAGAAAAACTTGATTAAGCTGGAAAAAGTTCCAACTAAAGACAATAATGCGGATCTTTTCACAAAAGCATTTGATAGGTCGCGCTTTGAATTGTTAGTTCAACTAAATGGCATGCGTAATCCGGAGTAACTTGACCTTAGTAGATTGTTTTTCTTTCATTTAGTAGTAAGTTATTAGTTTAGTTTATTAGTTTATTTTACTTAAAAGTGAAAAACAAAAGAAAAAAGAGAGAAACCCATAAAAAATTTCAATAAAAGAGAATATTGAAAAATGAGAGAAGTCTTAGAATCATAGGTTCAAAGTGACGAAAATTAGCACAGTCTAACAAACTCTAAAGTATTAAACTTTCACACATAATGCACCATAAAATCTAAGTGATATACATATTCTTGTCTGATGTGTTGGTAGGCATAATACATGAAGGAACTCCTAAAAGCTAATCAAATAATCAAGAAAATGTCATTTGTGTAACTAACTTAGATGTATGACCAAAAGGGCTTAATTTATATGTTAGATACATATGGACATAGATTATGAATGAGGTATGCAAATTTATATTGGGGATGTATAGCATCATCAAAATACATCTTAAACAGAGAAAGAAAAAGTTTTGTAAAGAAAAGGAAGTCAAAACAAGTCGCTTTGTTGTACGTGAGTACAGATCTGTCACTGTTGTTTTGACATAAACTAGCAAGATAAGTGGCTTTGTTATATGTAAGTACAGATCTGTCACCGCTGTCTTGCTATCATAAAATAAACTCTAAGACAAACTAAGACACTCTGTTGTATGTAAATACAGAAATGTGTCCGACATTTGCCTTTTAAAGATAATTTGCAAATACCAAAAAGTCATATTCATTGTGTGTCTGCCTTGATCATAGAAGTATATCTCAGTATGGGACACGTAAGGTAGTTTCTTGATAAATAAAAAGCCCAAAGGAAATTCCAAAGTGTTGAATGGTTAAAAAGAAAAACATACCACCTTGAAGTGTATGTTATGACAAATAATCAAAAGAATAAAAAACTCCTAAGTGTGAGAGTGAAATACTGAAAGTGCGTTTGACACTGTCATCTGATTGAACCTTCTTTGACTATCTCGCGAAAATTGTCTGTTAGTGTATTTTTATCCTTAAATTATTTTTGAGTTAATTTAATTTCACTTTATTTAATTTTAATAGGAATGAGGTCAAAGTTACTAGGATGCATTTTTAGTTGGAGAAACAAAAGTGCATGATAATCTGTTGCTTAGTGTGAATGTATCGCACAGTTGAAAATGTTCCGTCAAATGAAAAAGTTGAAAATGTTGGATTTTATTCAAGAATTTTCAAAATTTTCAATTAAGTTCGAACAACAGTTAAGTTCGAAGTCACATTCGAACTTAACAGAAGTTCGAACTTATTATAAGTTCGAAGTAGTTTGGTTATAATAGGTCAGCAATGTTCATTTAATGCACCTAGTCTCGAACTTATCCTCTCGAACATAACAGGCGATCTCGAACTTGTGCTTTGAACTTGTCGATTATCGAATATGGGATCCATTCTTTGAATTCTTTACACTATACCTCGAACATACCCATACACTTAGGTGGTTTTAATCAACAATCACTAAGTAAGTGTATTTTTAGGACTTGTTAGTTGTTAAAATAGAGTAATTTTGAGTTTTTGTATAACTAAAAACTAGGTGGTTTGAATCACAAGTTTTAGGCTATAAAACTTAAAATTAATTCTTAATAAACTTAATTAGAACCTATTATGAGTAGATTCAACAGTTGATTGAGTCTAAAAAGGTTTAAATCAAGATTTTGAAGTTTAAAATTGCCGACTTCGAACTTGTTCTTCAAGGTTCAAACTTGTCAGGACTTCGAACATGTTTAAAATATCTATAAGTTCGAAGACAGACATGTTCAAAAAGGGTTCTCGAACTTAAATAAGTTCGAAGGTCAATAGACTGTTCGAACTTAAGTAAGTTTGAAGGACTTATATTCTCGAAATTTAAATAAGTTCGAAGGTGTTTAAATTTGAACTTAATCAAGTTCGAACTTAGACAAGTTCGAATAACTTAAATTTTTCCAAAATTAATTTCTAACATTTTAAATGTTGGATTTGTGTGCAGAAATTGCAGATCGTGCTTTCTACAACAAGCATAATATGATCATGGCGGTCGACCTTCAGTTGGCAGAAGCACAGCCATACCGCCAGATGTTGGAATTCCTGTCGCAATCAAGGGTTGCGTATGCTCTCACGCATAACCCAATGATTATCCTTCCGTATGTCCGCCAGTTCTGGCAAACTCTACAAGTGGAATACACTGCAGTTCCAATCTTTTAGGGCTACAGTCGGTGGCCGACCAATCGCATTTGCAGCCGATCATTTAAGAACCATTTTGCAATTGGGCTCCAGTGATCAAGAAGATGGTCCCATAGACTTTCCAGCTCCCATCAGGCAATCGACCTTCCTGAGGATGGGATATGCTCAATATATAACGAAAGCGTCCTATGTCAAGAGTGGACTAATTGGCCAACGGAGATATCTAGTGCATGTGATGATGGTCTGTTTTGCACCAAAGAAGGCCGGTTTTGACACAATGGTTTCCAAGCTGTAATCAACAATGATCTCCTTGGTTTACAACAAACCGTTTAGCTTTTCGGGGTTTTTTTTGGGGAGTTTGTGCATCAAATCACCGCTCCAGCCCGCAAAAGATTTTTGATGTATTCATGGTTTATAATGATGATCGTCAGGCATTTCTGGCTAGAGCTACCAGCACTACCAGAGCAAGTTGCGGTAGC
Source organism: Centrapalus pauciflorus (assembly GCA_020465985.1). Lineage (NCBI taxonomy): Eukaryota > Viridiplantae > Streptophyta > Magnoliopsida > Asterales > Asteraceae > Centrapalus > Centrapalus pauciflorus. The sequence goes on along the minus strand of JAANYP010008884.1, from coordinate 46,653 downwards.
TGCTACCGATAAGAGAACTTTTGTGGATTGTCAATCGCATAATTCAAGGAGGATAGAACAAGTAAGGCCTCAAGCGGCTCCATTATTTGGAGCAGTCATCGATCCTGATTTCGTAGCTCCAGAGGGAGATTAATGGATAAATGAAGCACCTCAACAACAAGTACCAGCATAACAAGCACCAGTTGCGCAAGAAGTACCATCTATAAGTACAGCGACAGCGGAAGCTGGGGCTTCCACATCGGGACCCCAGGCTGACCCTAGAATGTAGACTTTATAGGAGATTTTTGCCCAAGGCTTAGTAGCTCAGGAGAATATTACTGAGGAGCTCGTACATAATATTTTGGAGCCGCTTTCCGACATGGATGATATTTTCAGGCAGATAGATGACTATCAGCCTCCAGCAACAGCAACTGAGGCAGCAGAAGGTCATGTAGAGACAACTTTCGAATCCGATTCAGATTCAAGTTCAGAAGAAGTTTAAGTGAAGCCGCAAATCCACCAACTTCTTTTGCAAGACATGATCAAGGCTAGTAGTGAGCAGACGGAATATAACTCGTCCTTCTCTCAAAGACGAAGATGAAGGTGATCAAGATTTCATTTTGGAAGAAGAATCGTTGATCACAAGGCAGTAAAGGGCAAAGCGCCAATGGCTAGCCCAGGAAGCTCCATCCACTTCTACTATCGTTCCATCCGCCGCAACCACCGCTCCATTCACATCAACCACTACTCCATCAACTTCCAATCCATCTACTAACAACCAAAGCTTCTCAAAATTGAAAGGAAAGGTAGATCTCCAAACAGTCCAAATCTTTCAGCTTTCGGATACTTTCATCTGTAATTAGTTGGTTGAATTGTAACTTTAGGTTCCTTGGTGCCTTAGATCTAATTAGCCTTGATGTGGGTTTAGCTGTATTGTGTACTGTACTTACAATTCTATGCTTGTTGATCACTATGTTGCAAGAATGCTGGTGCAGGGGTATATCTGTACAGGTTTGTGTCATGTGGGTACCAGGGAACAGATTCATAGGACCGAGACTCTCTCAACTCATATAGGCTGTTTTAAGCCAACTAACTGGCCAAAGAGAATTTCTATTGATTTGGCTAAAAAAATTGAGTAGGCAGGGATGTGTTACATATACAAAGCTAAAAGGGAACAAATTTATTTCACTTTTGTAGTAATTATGTAATATGGAAAACATGCTAAAACCCAAGTCTGATCATGATTTTGCTCTTAAGTGGTGTCTCTAATGATACAAATTATAAAAAAAAACTTACTTATGTGTTGGTTTTCTTCTGAGAGTCATAAGTTGAAGTTTGTTTTGATTTTAGTCCTTGTTTCTAAGTTTGAAAATTCTAAAAAGTAACAAATAGCCTTCGCATATATTGTATTTGCATCCCTGTGAGTTCATGGTCAATAAATCGAGTATACGTCCGAATCTGCATGTGGTGCACACCTTGGTGCATCCTCAATTACCCTTAATCATTATTGGCAGTGCGTAGGATCCACTCTTGGTTCCTAGGTTAATCACACAATGTAAAGTGGCTATAGGCTGTATTACTATGTTGTTAGAGGGCATAACTTTCCTAGAGATTTAGCCATGCTAATTAAAAGACTGCATATATAACTTTGAAAACAGTCGAAAATACCCTAGGTCGTTTCGTGGCTTGGCCAAAGGAGCTTGTAACATTTAAGTTATCTTTGTTGCTGAAGTAATCTAGTTTTCATTAAAAGAGTTGCTTATTCTGAAAAGTTCTATTAAATAACATTATTCATATTTGTTTTGATGTTTAACTAATTTTGTTGTTACAGGAACCACTAACTGCAACTCAAGAGAAAGAAATGCAAAAGTCGAAGAAAAGAAAAGAAAATACACAACGGTAGAGGGATTAAAAAAGCAAACAAGAAGCAATGCTATTAAGGATAAAATATAGAAGTTTGGTTTTTCGATAACTATGGATTTTATATTTTTTTGAGCAGCGTATGGATTTTATATTACTATTAACAACATTTCTATGGATTTTGCATCTTTTTTGAATGGTGTATGGATTTTACATACCTATTAATAGCGTTTCTCTTTTTCTTTTTTTTACATTTTATCGTATATTTTTATTTTTGTTATATATATTTTATATTAATAGTAGCTTAGTATTTGTTATTTAATTACCCATGGCTAAAAGTAACAATTAGTCATGAAAATTTTTTTTTTGTCACCATAACTACTTTAAGGTAACAGTTTATTTTATTTTGTGTAACAAAAAAAAAATAATGGTCATAATTTAAAGAAACATGTTATTATAAGTATTTTATCGTCACGGTTTAATATATTATTGTGTCTCAAACTAAACATTAACCATGATAAAAGAACAAAAATGTAACTATAAGTATTTTATAGTCACAATTTATTTTGTTTCGTGTGGTTAAAGGTTATCAATTGTCACAGTTAAAAAAATATTTGTTAATATGAGTATTTTGTGATCATGGTTAATTGTGTTATGTGTGTCAAAAACTCAACATTAATCATGATAAAAGAAAAAAAATACCGTGACTACAAGTAGTTTATGGTCACGTGTTATTTTATTATGAGTTGCTTAATGTTATTAATTGTCATAATAAAAGCAACAAAATGTGGCCATAACTATTTTATGGTCACGATTTAGTTTGTTTTGTGTGGTTAAAGATTATTAATTGTCACAATTTATAAAGAAAACTCATCACTATTAGTATTTTGTGGTCATGGTTAAATGTCTTATATGTGTCAAAAAGTAAACATTAATTATGATGAAAGAAAACAACAGTGACAACAAGATGTTTATGGTCACGTCTTATTTTATTTTATGTGACTAAAAGTAATTCATTGTCATAATAAATATAGACAAAGTGTAGCTATAAGTTTTTTATGGTCACAATTTTGGTTTTTTTTTGCATAGTTAAAGTTATCAATTGTCACAGTTTAAAAAACGTGTCTATGTATAAGTATTTTATGGTCATTGTTAAATGTCTTATATTTGTCAAAAACTAAATATTAATCACGATAAAAGAAAACAAACCGTGACTACAACTAGTTTATGGTCACGTCTTATTTTAATATATGTGGTTAAAAGTAATTAATTGTAATAATTAAAGGAAAAGAATGTGACTATTTGTATTTTATGGTCACCCTTAATTTTAATTTGTATGAATAAAAGGGGTCAACAATCACCGTTTACGAAACAACATGACACAATAAATATTTTACGATCACTATTATAAATGTTATGTGTGTCTAAAAGTAAACAACAATCACGATAAAAGAAAACACATGTGGCTGTAAATAACTTATTGTCACGGTTTAATTTTTTACACATGTCTAAAAGGAACAATAGAGATTTTAAAAGAAATATAATTTGACAATAAGTATTTAATGGTCAGAGATTATATTGTTGTATTTGTGTAAAAGTTACCAATTGCCACGATTAGGAAGATAAAGTAACTAAAAATGGTCCATGGTCAAGATTTTGTTTATTATATGTGTAAATATTGTAATCCCGTAATATTATCAGCACCTTCATATTCTTTATCAAATCCCAAGAAGAACAAAGCTCAATAATTGAGAAATGATGAAGAAAAGACAATAAGAATGTTGAGAGAATATGTTAAAATGGCGGCTGCACTTTTGTATTCAATATCAACCGTAAATTACAAAGAAACCCTAGGAGCCTATTTCTAGGCTCCTTTAATTAACTATGGAGCTTTGTCACATTTAGTCCCTTGACTTTTACAATAAAATAAATTACAAGGAAATAAATTACAAGGAACCTACTAAGTAAATAATTATTACAAAACAACTCCCTATGTTCGAAATAAAATGTCTAACAATCTTCCCCTTTTCGATCATTTAGGAGGTCCTGGAACTCTGGCATGATCCGCAGATTCTCGGAGTCCAAGGATGACGTCGAAGCGTCTGGTCACTTGTCTCATATGTAGCCGTTCGTTCAGGAGGTCAATGCCACTAAAGGTATCCTGTATCTCCTTTGGTGAGCATCTTTGTTCAGGATCTGGTTGAGCGTCAAAATCTTGTACTTTCTGTGTAAGAGCAGCTCGAACCAGTCGGAGTGTACCATCGGAGTAGCATGGAAGATCCTCAAAGCGCATGTACCTTTTATAGCCCTTGTAATTGACAAAAATGACACCCGGGTCTCCAGAGAGTACAACTTTGTAAGCCTGATGATGGGCTAGAAGGAAGCTATCTTGTTCTGGTGCTTGTAGGCCCACTTTAACCAACGCACTCTCGATCACCATCTGGAAGTCTCTTAGGCACATAATGATCGAGTGGCGGTTCATGCTTCGTACTAGGGCACCTACAACAGTCATGTGGGACAGACGTTTTCTGATGCGATTTCTCAAGCAGTTGTGTAAGAACTCCACGTCGTCCGCCATTATGAAGTCTAGGTCATTTTCGAAGATGTCATCAGCCGTGCCATCTTCTCTTTCTACTTGAAAGGAAGGATAGTAAACTTTGGCTCTTTTGCACATTGTTATAGTTCGGAGTTTCTTTATCTTCGATTTAGAGACTTTTGACCTTCTTTCCCGGAGCATCAGTTGATAGTATTCGGCCTGTTCAGCTTTGGTTACATTTGTAAGTTCCATTGGTAGGCGTCTGCTGAAGGAACCAGGCTTCTTTCTGAATACCATTTTGAATCTTTCTTCTAAGTACGGGTTCTGAAACTGCTCCGGGGAAAACTTCTGTAAGATTTCTTTAAGGCCTTGAACGGGGGGTTCTTCGATTTCATCCTTTTTGGCTTCAAGAAGCTTTATGATTGTCCCCCTCCCTTCTTGTCGAATTTTATCCTTTTCTTCTTGAGGCAGTTTTTGAACTTCACCTTTAGAATACTGGCCTACCCAGAATAAGTCATCTTTCCTGTAAATGCCAGGTCCTTCTGGAGTTTCATCAAAGCAATCGACCCTTTTGGTTTGGGAAGGACCTGGATGTTCGGTTTGTTGGACTGGAGGAGGGCTTGGGGATCTTGGAGGGCTTAGGACAATGTGGGATTCTTTGAGTGATTGGGGAGCTTGAATGGATGATAGGATTTCTTCTTGAGAGGCTGGTGGTGGTGAGTTTAGGAAGTCAAAAGAAGAGGATGAAGATTTTTTCGTTGGAGATTCGGGTTCAGGCTTAGGAATTATTAAGGGTTCGTTGTCGTCAATATCGGAATCTGAATCAGATACCACTACGATTTCAACTTTCTCATGATCTTCCTCGTATTCTACCAAAGCTGTCATCGGATCCAGTGGAGCTGGACCCTCGACCATGGGCTCGTCTTCTATGAATAAGTATTCCTGAGCCTCCTGCCTCTGTTCCCTGACCCCTGAAACTCTGTCCCTTCGGTGGTCTCTGCTCCCCCTATTAACATTACGGGTTCCTCATGTTGAACCTTCTGCCTTTTCTCCCCCTCATGACGATCAGGGTCGTCTCGATCGTCATGTTTTCTTTTTGGGGCCTCTGCTTGAGGACGGCACCGTAGCTCGATTACTGCCGACTCAAGGCGATCCATTCTCGAATTTAATTGCTCTTGGACTTGAAGTATTAGACGTGTAAGCGCATCGATCTTTTCTGAGAGCTCTGCCAGTTGGTTTTGGACTGAATGGGACCTTGGTGGAGGGCCAGCTTCGGAAGCGACACCCTTACCCTTTATGAGTGAAAGTAGGGCGGTGTGACGTTCCTCGGCAGCCTCCTTTTGGGCGTCTAGGTCAGCCCGGGTAATCACGACGGCAGCACGTAAAGCTGTCGTTAACATCTCCAAATTGATAGGGAGATGGCCGGTAGTGGATGGCGTTGATGGAGCCACTCCCGGTCTTCCTTCCGTCATTTCTGGCTCCTGTATAGGATGCTCAGATCCGGAAGTTTGAGGAGCTGCCACGGAGGCAGCTCTTGGGGATGCCACGGAGGCATCGTGCGGTGTGTGTGTTTGGGGGGATGGAATTGTGAATGAATGAAGTGCGGCCACAAAGGGAGGAGTGTGACCTCTTTCCACACCGCCACTCTCCGAATGAGAGGGCGATGGAGTATGTGCTATGACCCCGTGGAATAAAGTGGTCTCCCTTTGAGGGGAGACCAAGTGGGTGGTGGAGGTTATTTCGACCGTTGGACTGACGGTCTTATGGTGGGGAGGAGTCCGGCTGATTGGGCTTGGTTCACCCTCGGATTCATATCCCTCGCTCGCACGACAGAGACGGTTCTTTCTGAATCCGCCGTCTCTGCTGCCTCACCACCTGCTTCCTCCCTCACTAACACAGGCTCCCCCTCACCTATACCCAGAGACTGTTGAACTTCCACCTGAGCTCACTCATCCTCACTCATGCTCGCCTCACCTTCGGATTGGCTAGTCTCAGACGGTTCTGACTGAGACTCATCCGGATAACACTCTTGTATATATGCCCGAACCCGTTCCAACCCCCTTGACCTCAATAGCAGAGATAGAGGAATTTTCATTATCGGCACAGTGGGGGCCTCTTTTGGCAGTGTTAGCTTTTGAATTTCCACTGTTGGGTAGACGTCTGCCTCAGGACGTTCGTGGATGTCATCATCATTGTCCATGGCGTACTGGATGATGAGCTGCAGATACCGCTGTAGAGGTATGTATTTTCTGCCTTTCTTGGTTCCCCTCTCCACGTGGACTCTTCTTAATTCCTCGAAGAGGAAAGCAGCATAATCCACATGTCGGTCAAAGGCAAAGCCGGTGAACATGGCTAGTACCTGAGCCGAGGCGGAGTCGTGGCCGGAATGCTTCGTGGTGAAGCATTTGTTGATTACATCAAAAAGGATCCGCCAGTGGGATTGAAGATTTTTAGTGCGAAAGTCTGAGGGCTTGGAAAGAGGGCCATCATAACCTAGTGTTTGGATTTCGGCCAAGGTTTCGGTGATGGATGGGTTGGGATCAAAATGTTCGAGGGTTGGAAGGTAGAATTCGGCGGGTAGGTGAAGGATGTGGCGTATGGCGGATATGGTGAGTTTGACAAGAACACAGTCGATGGTGGATGTAAAGTGAGGTTCGAGGTCAGGAAAGTATTGCAACCTGTTCCAGAATTGTTGAAGGTAAATCTGGGGAACAGCAATTGCGGTGGATAAGGCGTAATAAATGGGGTGGCGAGTGAGGATGTCGAATGCGAGGGTTTGGGGTTCTTTGGTTAGGATGGAGACGTCGAGTTGCCAGTTGTGCGGAATAAACTCGACAAACTCGGCGTTGGGGAGGATGGATTGTTCTGGGAGTTGGGTGTTATTATTTGGGATGGGGGATGGGTATGGTAAGAATAACTGCTGGTTCCATCATCCTGCAAGGTGCATCAGAGTTAGAATAAAAAGACTTTAACTGATAAGGCATTGATGTGAAGTCTAGATTAGTGTGAAATAGAAACTGCCTGATCTGTTTAGCATCGGGTCTTTATTAGTATAATAAAATTCTACTAATAAAGTCCAAAGACAATCGTTAAGAGACCGATGTTAGATCAGACCTTTTCACTCAAACACTAGTCCTAACTCTAATCAATGGAGCACTGTGATGAAAATATTTTTGTATTTTTGTATTTTATAGAAAAATTGAAAAATTTGACAAAAAATGGATAAATTTGAAAAATGCTAAGTGTTGGATTTCGGATGGTCCGAATTCGGATGAACAGTGTCATCGACTTCGGATCACCCCGAAATTCAGATGATGCATGAAAGTGGATGTTGAGGTCCGAATTCGGATGGTGTGACCTGATGGCCCGAATTCGGATGTGGTCCGAAATGTATGTAAGTGGTGATGTGGATGTTAGGTGGTCCGAATTCGGATGATGCATTGGCAATGTCCGAATTCGGATGTGGTGCGGAAGGAAATGTTATGTATGCAGTAATGACAAAGAACCTAACGCGGATGAGAACCGAATTCGGATCCAATCCGATTTCGGATGCACACTGATGATGCAATGAGACTTAAGTTAATTTTCCAAATTCCTTGAAGTACCGAATTCAGATCATTGGGGACCGAATTTGGATCTACAGTGACCGAATTCGGATCTATAGTGATCGAATTCGGATTTCCAAAGTTTGAAAAATTGAAAAATTTAAACTAAGTGCGACGTCCGAATTCGGATGATGGTCCGAACTCGGACATCCGAAATGCATGTATGCAGTTAATGTGTTCATGCAAAATAAACCTGAACAGTTAAAAGTTAATAAAAATGCATGAAATTACAGATCCTAGTCTAAAAATGCATGATGAACATTTTATGTAACTACAACTACGTAAAAAGAACACATTAAAGGTCCTAAAACCATCAAAAAACCGAGAATAAAAAAGAAGGAAAAATATAGAATCAAACACATAAAAGAAGACATTAAAAGCTAAAGGAAAGTTAAAAAGATGTTACCTTGAAGTGCCGAAGATGAATGAAGCAAGAAAAACGGAGGAAAATCGTGGTTCAAAAGCTCGAATCGATTTTAATGGAGGTTCGGCGGTGAGTTTCAGCGAGTGAGGGAGAAGAAGAAGTGGAAAACTTGAAGATGAAGTAAGAGTTTTGACCTGTTGACTCCACCTTTTAAAGTCGCGCGGGTCGGGTGCCGGGTCAAAAGATCCGCGCCCAATCATGTATCCACCGGATTTTTACAACACACACAAATAGGAAAAAAAATTATTGGGCTAAATGAAATAAAATATGGCCCAACTTATGAAATCTTTTTGTATATTTTTTTGGAAACAACGAAATGAAAAATTTTTTGGTATTTTCTTTTAGCATTTAATTTAACATATAAATTAACTGAAATAAAATAAAATAAATTAAAATAAAATATTTTTGGGTTTTTGATAAATTCGAACACTTAAAATCTTTTTGGAATTTTCTGACGTATTAAATGAAACTTAAAATTAATTTAAGATATGTCCAACCTAAAATTTAAAATTTAACTATGATAAATTAAAAAGAAACAAAGAATTATAAAACTTAAAATCCTAACTATACTCCCCCTCAAATAGATACCGGTTCCTTTCTTTTTTGTTTTTCTGATTAAGCTCGTGACCCTTTTTAGCCTTTAAGATACAGACAAACCTGGACAATGTTTGCGTCCCACTCCGTGATGAACAATTCACACAGCACTTTGTCAGGATCATTAATTATTAAAAATGTACACAGATAAGGAAATATTGAGTTTCAATTGTGTGACACGATCCTTAAATTTAAATAACAGATACTTTCTAAAATAAAGGAATTTGAATCACGATAGATTGAAATAGAATTATTTAAGACAATATCTGATATTTAATTTGAAGGCGGATTCAACATGCCGATATGGGATACTAAAAACTGAAATCGAGGTTCGTCTAAAGCTTTAGTAAATATATCCGCAAGTTGACATTCTGTGCCAACAAAATACAACTCAATGGTTCCCTTTTCTACGTGATCTTTAATAAAATGAAACCTGATATGTATGTATTTTGTTCGAGAGTGCTGCACGGGATTGCAAGAGATGGCAATTGCACTTCGAGAATCACAGTAAATTGGGATATTGGTGAGTGAAAATCAATAATCGCGTAATTGTGTTCTCATCCACAACACTTGAGAGCAACAGGTTGCAGCTGCTACATACTCAGCCTCAGCGGTGGATGTGGAAACACAGTTCTGCTTTTTGGAAGACCAACTCACCGGTCTATCTCCTAAAAACTGTATCCCTCCCGACGTGCCTTTTCTGTCAACTCTACAACCTGTAAAATCAGCATCTGAAAAAGCGGTAAGATCAAAATCGGTTCCCTTTGGATACCATAGACCAAGTTCGGGTGTACCCTTAAGATAATGAAAAATGCGTTTTACCGCAGTTAGGTGTGATTCTTTTGGGTCGGCCTGAAATCTAGCACAAAGACATGTTGAAAACATTATATCCGGCCTACTAGCAGTCAAGTACAGTAAGGATCCTATCATCCCTCTGTAAGTTGTATTGTCAACACTTTTCCCAGAAGGATCGGTGTCTAACTTACAGTTGGAGGCCATGGGAGTTGCGATACTCGTGTAAGAGTCTAACTTATACTTCTTGAGAATGTCAAGAGTATATTTCGACTGGTTCACAAAAATCCCATCCTCAACTTGTTTGACTTGTAATTCGAGGAAAAAGTTCATTTCCCCCATCATACTCATCTCGAACCTGGACTCCATTAGGGCTGAAAAATCCATACAAAAATTACTGTCAGTAGATCCAAATATAATGTCGTCGACATATATCTGTACTAGCATTATATGTGGGCCTTCCCTTTTAGTGAACAGAGTTGTTTCCACCACACCTTTATAGAAACCGGCAGAAATAAGGAAATTTGAAAGACTATCATACCATGCTCGAGGTGCTTATTTTAAACCATAGAGGGCTTTATCTAGCACATAAACATGGTTAGGTTTATGTGCGTCAACAAAGCCTTGTGGTTGTTCAACATACACTTCCTCGTTAAGTTCACCGTTTAGAAAGGCAGTCTTGACGTCCATTTGGTACACTTTGAAATCCTTGTGTGCCGCGTACGCCAAGAAGATTCTAATTGCTTCGATCTGTGCGACTGGAGCGAAGGTCTCGTCATAATCTATCCCATCTTGTTGTCGGTAGCCTTTGGCAACAAGTCTTGCTTTATTCCTTATCACAATGCCGTTTTCATCTCGTTTGTTCTTAAAGATCCCCTTCGTTCCGATCACTGTACGGTCTTTTGGTTTGGGAACTAACCGCCATACGCTTAGCTGTTCAAACTGGTTGAGTTCCTCTTGCATTGCAACTATCCAATCTGGATCTGTTAGGGCTTCATCCACACGAGCGGGCTCTATCATACTAAGGAATGATGCGAAGAGGCATTCATTAGCAGACGCCCTACGAGTTTGGACTCCTGTTGACACATCACCAATGATTTGATCTGTTGGGTGACTTCGGGTCCATTTAATCTCGTGTGGAAGGGGTGCTCGGGATGGAACCTCAGTGGTTAACGTGGGGATGGATAAGGATTCATGGTCAATGGTTTCGAATGATGGTACCACTGGTTCCGGTTCGATTCCCGAGTGTTCAGGTGAAGGAAGGATTGTTGGTATTATATGTGAGGGTATTATTGGAGTAGATTCTACTGCGGATGTGTCGGTGGATGATGTAGATGGATGAGGGTATGTTGATGAAGATGGAGCGGAGAAACTTTGGGGCGCAATTGAACTGGAAGGGTCACCTACATTATTGACAACATTAGACACACTAGCGTTAGGACCGAAAAATTCAACATTAAAAGGATCAAACAAATTAACCAAATCAGAAGAAAAAAAATGGGGTTATTAGAAGAGTCTCCAGGCATTTGAGTAATGCGAGGTCCTGATTGATCCACTTCGGGTGCCAGTTCAGCCAACTCATCAAATGTGACATGCACACTTTCATTGACTGTTCTGGTTCGGGTATTGAATGCGCAATACGCCTTCGAGTTGGATGAGTATCCAATGAAGATCGCTTCATCCGCCTTTTCGTTAAACATCCCGAGGTTCTCTTTGTCGTTCAGCACATAGCACCTGCAACCAAATACACATAAGTACTTGATAAATGGTACTTTATTCAATAATATTTGGTAAGGAGTTTTGTTAAAGCGCTTATGGATAATGGAGCGATTTTGTGTATAGCATGCTATTGATACGGCTTCGGCCCACAAGAACGGAGGTATCTTCGAGTATGTCAGCATTGTACGAGCGGCTTCCACAAGCGTACGGTTACGTCTTTCCACGACCCCATTTTGTTGAGGTGTTCGAGTAGCAGAGTATTGATGCTGAATACCTTTGGATCGAAGGAAGCCCTCAACTACCAAGTTCTTGAATTCCGTGCCGTTATAAGATCTGATTGATTGCACTGACAGCTGCTGTTGGGTCTCGACACTCTTGATAAAATCTATGATTTCTTGAGCTGTCTCATCCTTGGAACGCAAGAATCTGACCCAGGTATATCGCGAGTAGTCATCAACGATAACCAACACATATCGTTTCCCGTTTATGCTTTGAGTCCGCATCGGTCCGCATAAATACATGTGTAGTAACTCCAATACTCTTTTTGTTGATGGTTCGGGCTTTGGTTTGTGAGATGACCATTTCATCTTTCCTTTCTCACACGCTCCATACAAATGGTCCTTTTCATAGCGCAATTTAGGAAGACCTTTAACCAATTGTTTCGCAGCTAGCATGTTGATATTATCGAAGTTCAAATGGGATAATCTTCGATGCCACAACCAAGATTCTTTTGAAGAGGCTTTTGATAATAAGAAAATGTTATCCTTCACTATTAGCTTGGCTACGTCAATGGTGTAGAGGTTAGAGTTTCGGGAACCTGTTAGGATTTCTTTTCCATCCATACTCTTTACACTGCAGTTCTTAACTCTAAAAGTTTCCTCTAGTCCTTTGTCACAGAGCTGTCCTATGCTAAAAAGATTATGTGATAACCCCTCAACATAGTCAACGTCCTTGATGACCAGATTATTTAGAACTAAGTCCCCGTATCCTTTGATGTGAGCCTGATGGTTGTTCCTGAATTTTACCGTTCCGCAATACGGTTCAACTACGTTGGACAGCAATTCTCTTCTTCCTGTCATATGCTTGGAGCAACCCGAATCCATATACCAAATGGACTTATCCTGAAAAACAGATAAATTCATACAATGAAAATCTATATGCATTCAAACACATCCATTTTTAATTCACAATCAAACCGTATTCTGAACCGAGATGTTCAGAAAACATGATGAGTTAAGACCGGGTCCTGGGCTGTGTGCACAGAAGCCAAACGTGTCGGTTTAAGCACAACCGACAAGCAAAAGAACGGGTCCTATTCTATGGTAACTAGAAGCCATTTCTTTGAAGAACGGTTCTTGATCAGAAGTAACCAAGAACCATCTACACAAAGATCACCCAACCTTGGGTACCCACCTCAATATGGGCCCCTTTTTGTTAGGAGTTCCAGATTTATATGACACGTGTAGAGTTTTAGGAACCCATTTAGCATTTATGTGTGGTCCGGATGAATAACCCTTTGGAATCCATTGAAGATTGGATTTATTGGGCTTTGGAACCTTAGGCGTTGAAATTGCCTTTGGTTTTTGTCTTTTTGAGACCTTTTTGACCGTTGCTTTGGTTTTGGGCCTTGGCAACGGACAAGTCTCAATTTTATTTGAGGCCGATGATGCAACGTTTTTTGTTTTCTTTTTCCGATTTCGTTTAACAGGATATGGCACAAAAGTATTCATTTCAGGAAGCTGTCGTCTATATCGAGTTGGACAGAGATTAAATAAATCACTGAAAGAGTACTTTAGGAACAGCAGAATTCGGTACATCATTACAAGCATTGTCACACACATTGTTACACAAATTGTCTTTAGAGATTACAGACATCCTATCTCTAGTAACAAATTCATTTGGAATTAAAGCCTTCTTCACAAAAAAACTCGTAAAATCCAGCATGGTGGTTTTTGGAACTCTTCTTATATGATCTGTAGGAACAAAACGATTAGAGTCAGTAAGCATGGAAGATTTAGACTCGACAGAATTTTCTTTTTGTTGGTGAGTGGGTTTCTTAAAAAACTTGGATTTGATCTGAGTCTTTTTAGAAACCTTATTTTTGAAAGGTTTTGAACACTCACCTTTATGAATGACAGGAAAAGTTTCAGCTTTGGCCTTACCTTTATTTGATGACACATATGGAATTTTTGTGGAATGAGAAATTGTTTGTTCTTTTGAAAAATCTTTCAATTTTTGTGAAACCATTTCAAAATTTTCTCTGTAGACAGTTACTTCCACAGATTGTTGAAAAGATTGATTTACCAATTCTTCTTCGCTCTTAAGAAGAGCATCTTGAAGATCAAGAGCTTTCTTTTGAGACGACTTTAATTCCTTTTCTGAAACAGTGATTTGTTTTTGAAAAACTTTTGCAGGAATATAAAGTTGAGGAGTTGATTATACGGTTTCTGTTTTCAATTCAGCTTCTGAATAAGTTGACAAGAAGTCTTCCTCTAAAGTGGGTACTCTAGAAGAATAACTCTCGTTAAGTTCTTCATATTGAAAAGAAATTTCTTTTTCTTTGTGAGCAACACGTTTCTCATTCTCTTGGTTTAAAACTTCTTTTGATGACTCAAAAAAGAAAGATTTAAGACCGGCTCCCATATAATTCGTGTTATAAAATAAAGGTAAAACATTTTGTGCTTTTTCCAAATATTTAGGATTTTTAAAACCGATTCCTTGTTTAGAATGGTAAAACCTAGTTTCTTTGGGTTGATTTAAGTGGATAGTTTGTTCTGTTTGACCCCTTTTTAAAAATGCATCGTCAAGGGTCTTTATTCGAGAGTACAAACTTATCCTTTCTTCTTCAATCATTTTATATTTTTCTAAACTGTCTGTATTTTCCATATTTACAGCATCTAACTGTTTTGTAAGTACAAAAATTTCTTCTTTTAACTAGAGTTTTTCTTTTGATAGCGTGTCCATGCAAGATTCAAGATATATATTACTGTCCTGAACATCTACTTTTCTATTAACAACTGTTTTATAACATTATGATTAGTTAACCACTTTGAATGATATAATTCAGATGACTCTTTTAGAGTTTGAGTTTGATGTTCAGCCTGTACACATTTTGCAGTTTCAACATTTAATCTAGCTTGTAGATCAAGAATATGTGTGTGCAATGTACATTCATTATCTACAAATAAATTATTTACATGTGCAGGAATGTAACAGGAATATACCTCATTTGACTCAGAATCGGATGTAGAGCATTCGGGATCGTTGGTTGTGGTCATCAGACATGCTGGTGGATTTTTCAATGTCTCCCCCTCAGCAGCATAATCTGAATTTTCAGCAGTGGAAACAGCACAGTTCTCCAACCCAATACGATCAACCATGTAACAGTTCTTGCCCTTGTCATCCTCCTCGTCGGTGTCTTCAGCATCCCAGTAGTCTTCCTGGGCGACGAGGGCTAATGCATCGGTTCTTTTCTTGGCGGCATCCAGTTTCCTTTCGTAGTAGCCGACATCTCTATCAAAGTTATTCTTGCACTCCCGAGCAAAGTGGCCCGGTTTACCACACTTATAGCAGAGACGCTCATCCGCGGCTTTCGGCTCGTCTGCTCTCGGCCATTCATCTCTTCTCTCCGCCGGCCTCTTATCGGCGCGGCGATGCTCTCTATTGTCATCTCTCCTTATGTCCCGTCGTTCAGGCTCTCTCCTCTCATCTCGGCGGTCATCCCTAAGATCATCCCGTCGATCATCCCGCCTATCATCCCTTCGATCGTCGCGCCTATCGTCTCGCCTTTCATAACGGTGATCATTTCGATAGTCGCGCCTGTTGTCATACCTCCTCTCGTCGCGATCATCCCTTCGGTAATCGTCCCTGCAATAATCATCGCGTCGTTCATCCCTTCGATAATCAGAGTACCTCCGCGGACCGGTGTCATAACGGAGTTGATTGTTAGTCTTGTTGGAAAACCGTCACTGTTGGAGACGGTTGGTCCACAAGGCTATCTGTTCCCGTATAGAAGCCTCTTCCTCATCAAATACCTCACGTGGAGGAGAAGCATACCTGCACTGTGATGACGATGAACCCGAAGCAAAGGAAGGTGTCGGAATATTCTTGTTTGTGATCAAGGGGAGTGAATCATTTGGTTTCAATCTGGTGTTGGCTGATCGCAGTAGAGAGGCAAATTGATTCGCCATCAGCTTTTGTTGATCTACATCCCCTTGATACTTCTTTAGCTCCTTAAAGACGACGTTGATGGATACCTCAGGAATGTTCAGGACTCGTTTCGTGGACCGACAAGCAAGCTGCCACTCTGGGGCTAAGGCGGCAAAGAACTGGATGTTGATGTCATCCCTGTCCTTCTTTATGTGCAGTTTGTTCTGTTGGGAAATATTCTAAGTAGTTCAAACTGTTAGTTAGACTTCTCAGACTGTTAGTAGAATTTCTATGTAAGTACAAAGTTCATGCTGTTAGTTGAAGAAGTTCGAGCTGCTAGTATAAAAGTTAATACTGCCAGAGTAATTTCACTCAAGCTGCCCTGCTCAAGCTGCTAAGAGATTCAAGCTGCTCAACAGTTTTATAAACAGAAAGTGCTGATATTCAGGAAAATATATTTACACGAAGATTCCAGCATATCTACTATCAGAGAAGTCAGAGTCCTTCAAGGAAACAAATCAGAAAGCATTATAAATACATAGAATAGGTTTTTTCTATTGTATTAGAAGTTTCTGCGTATTCAAGTTTGTAATTGCTTTTTAAGTTTTCATAAGCCTCTAAGGTTGTAAAACCCTAAGAACAATTTGTGTTCTTCGTCTAATCAAACAGATTAGAGGTGATTGTAATCATTCTGATTCAGCAATACAAGCAATTTTGTTTATTCCTTATGATTATTTGTTATGAATTCTGACAGCTTTTATCAAAATAATTAAGTGTTATTCCGCAAACTTCTTAATTAGACTTTGATTTAATACAAGATTATTAGTTTACACTCTGATCAAGCCAAATCAGTTAATCTTAGGTAGTTAAGTTCAGATCCTGACAAGTGGTATCAGAGACAGGTCGTTCTTTGTTTTTCAAAGTCGAAAGCTTTCTTTTAAATTTTTAATCTTTTGCAATGGAATTTGATAATAGCAGCAGTGGATCTGGGCAAGGACTCAAAGTGCCTATGCTCAAGCCCACTGAGTTTGAGATGTGGAAACTCAGGATTCAACAACATATTCACTTCATTGATTATGCCATATGGGAAGCTGTTGAATTTCCTACTGTAGTTGATCCAGAACTTGATGATGAGGGAAAACCCATCAAAACTCCTCCAAAAACTGAACTTGAAAGAAAGGCTAGAATGAATGAAGTGAAAGCTCTTACACTTCTACAAATAGCCATTCCTAATGCTTATCAACATCAGTTCAAAAAGTTTTATACTGCTCATTCTCTTTGGATTGCTTTAGAGAAAAGATTTGCTGGTAATGCCAGTACCAAGAGAAATCAAAAGGATCTTTTAAAACAGCAGTATGAAAACTTTTCTGGTGGCAAGAATGAAAACCTTACTCAGATTTTTGACAGGTTCAACAAACTGATAAGTGAATTAGAAAGTGCAAAAGTCAGCCTGGATCAAGATGAGGTCAACTGAAAGTTTCTCAGATCTCTTGGAGAAGAATGGACAGTTTATGCTGCTCAATGGAGAACAAAAGACACTCTTGATGAAATAGAACTGGATGATCTGTACAACAGCCTGAGAGTGTTTGAGACTGAGATTGACACTAAAAAGAAATCTCTTTCTTATAATCACAATACTGCTCTCCTGTCATCTGAAAAATCTAATTGCAGTGATTTCTTTTCAGGTGGTGATGGCAACTCTACTAAAGCTCACTATGAGGCTTTTGTTGCCAATGATGGACTGTTTGCTCTAAATGCTGAAAATCTAGAACAGATTCATCCAGATGATCTAGAGGAGATGGATCTTAAATGGCAACATGCAATGCTGACCATGAGGGCCAAAAGGTTTCTGAAAAGAACTGGCAGAACCACCTTTCCAGCTAGAGTAGAAGGCAAACCAGCTTTTGATAAGTCAAAAGTTGAGTGTTTTAAATGTCACAAACTTGGTCACTTTGCTAGAGAATGCAGATCTCAAGGTCAACAGTCATCAAAGCCTCAGCAGACCAATCAGATCTCATCATCACAAGCACTTGTCTCTCAAGAAGACAATGTGTTTGACTGGAGTGACCAGACAAAAGAAGAGTTTCAAAATCAAGCTCTAATAGAAGAAACATCAAATGTCTCCTCCACTGAACTACCATCTGAGGTAAATTCTAAACTCAGCTCTCAAACAGGCAAAAATATGGTTAAAAAGTACAGAGATCATAATGAGAGCATGTGTAAACTCTAGCTAAGATGGAAGAAAGGAGATATGAATACATGCAGGTCATAGAAGATCTTGAAAAACAAATCAATGATTATAAAGATAATGAGATTCAAATGGGACATGATAGAACATATCATGAGTGGGAGAAAAAGGAGCTAAATAAGAAAATAGAATCCCTAAATAAAAAGGTAGAAGAGACTGAACAAAAGGTGTTAGAGGCTAATAAGAAACTAGAATCTGTCAATATAGATCTAGGTAACTTCAAATTGGCAAATCAAAAGCTGGAACACCTCATGGAAGTTCAATTTAAAGATAGGGTAAAATCTCAGGTTAATCCCAAAGAAGGTATAGGCTACAGAGCTACTCCACCCCCATACAACAACAAATACATTCATCCAATGAGTGAGGTTGCTGATAGGCTTGTCAATGAACCATTAGATGAGTCTATGACTACTGTAGATCCTATCCTTGATAATAGTCCTGAATCTAAAGGAGATCAGATTCAAAATAAAGATTGTGAGTGCACAGCAGTTGAGAAAGAACACAAAACAATGAGTGCACCTATAGAAATCCAAGCCCCCAATAAGAAAGGAAAGGAGAAGATGAGTGTGTGCAATGCTACTCCACAGGTTTCTGTACCTTCTAACTGTAACACTGCATCTTCTGCAAAGAATAATAAAAGGGGTAAAAATATACCAGTCTGCACATGCCAAAAGCATGGTGTCCAAAAGTTTCCCAAACAACAGCAGGTAAGGGGAAATCAGAGAAACAAGAACCAGAAATTGTCCAATAAAACTGGTTCTCCAATTCAAACAGTCAAAAAATGTTTTCACTGTGGCAGAAAGAATCACTTGGCCAGAGATTGTTTTTATAAACCATCTGTTGCCAAACAGACTGTGAGTCATCAAAAGACAACCTCTCAAAATTCAAAAAATTCGAAGGCAAAACCTCCTACTGCATCAGTTCCAAGGAAAACAATTGATCACAGGTTCTCAAAAGCTAATAAGAGACAGTCCACACACCAAAAACAAGTTTTAGCTAAACCAAAATTAAATTTTAAACAAATATGGTGTGTTAAAGGTAAAAACTCAGGTGAACCTGTTGATACAAATGTTGAAACTGCCAAATCTAAAGTTGAGACTGCTAGTACTAATTCTCAAGCTGTTAGCACAACAGACTCAATTCAGACTGGTAGGCTCAGAGTTGGGACTGGTAATGGATCATCTGAGACTGTTACTGAAAAGGATGGACAAAACACCTGGATACCTCATGTGATAACTAAGTACTCTCCACAAAATCCATCAGTGGATCTTACTAAGTATAAGAAATCAAAAACAGTATTTAGTTATGTTAATGCACAAGGACAACCCAAAACCAATTTGGTTTGGGTTTACTCCACTACTAACTAAGCTTTTATTTGTGCAGGGCAACCACAGGTCACCTCATAAAACAAGATGGCATTTGGACAGTGGATGCTCTAGGCACATGACAGGCAATTCTGAGTGCTTGTCAAATTTCAAAGGCTTTGAAGGAGGATTTGTTGCATTTGGAGGCAATTTCAAATGAGGTAAGGTTACAGGTAAAGGTACTGTTAATGCATGCAACATGACTTTCAATGATGTTTTGTATGTTGAACAGCTTAAGTATAATTTATTGAGTGTGTTTCAAATCTGTGACAAACAAAATATTGTTTTGTTTACAGATTCTGAGTGCATTGTCCTTTCAAAAGATTTTAAAATTCCTGAAAATCTTGTTTTACTAAGAACACCAAGAAAGGACAATGTATATTGTTTGGACACAGAACTTTTATCCAAATCAAGTACTTTAAGCTGTTTGATATCCAAAGCATCATCCAATGAGTCTGTGCTTTGGCACAGAAGGATGTGTCACATGAACTTCAAATCCATGAATGTTTTAGTCAAAAAGAATCTGGTAAGAGGTTCACCACAAAAGGAGTTTATATGTGATGATCATTGTGTAGCATGTCTTAAAGGCATGCAACACAAAACTTTTCACAAGGCCAGAGAGGTAAATTCAATTTCATCTGCTCTTCATCTGATTCATATGGATCTATTTGGTCCAACATCTGTTTTGAGTTTGAATAAAAGGGCTTACTGTTTAGTCATTGTTGATGATTTCACCAGATTTACTTGGGTTTACCTTCTTAGGTCTAAAGATGAAACTGCTGAGCTAGTTAAGTCATTTATTCTTAAGATAGAAAACCGATCCAACTCAAAAGTCAAGGTGATTAGATCAGACAATGGAACTGAGTTTAAAAATCATATTCTAAATAGTTTTTGTGAGTCCAAAGGTATTGCTAGACAATATAGTGCACCAAGAACACCACAGCAAAATGGTGTAGCTGAAAGAAAGAACAGAACATTAATTGAGGCTGCTAGAACCATGCTAGCTGATTCAAAACTGCCAATGACCTTTTGGGCAGAAGCAGTCAATACAACCTGTTATGTTCTAAACAGGGTTAAGATTGTTCAATCTCAAGGAAAAACTCCTTATGAGTTATTCCATAATAAATTACCCCTAATAGCATTTTTCAAATCTTTTGGCTGTCCATGTACCATTCTTCACACTAAGACTCACTTAGGGAAGTTTGAAAGTAAGGCTGAAGAAGGTTTCTTTGTAGGATACTCAATTCAAAGCAAAGCCTATAGTGTATATAATAGTGTGTCTAAAACCATTGAAGAAAGTGCCAATGTTGAATTTAATGAAAATACTACAAATGTCAAAGGCACTGGTCCTGATTGGTTGTTTGATTTAGATTCACTAACAAATTCTTTGAGCTTTGTTGAGTATACTGCAGAAGCTGATGCAAACAGGATTGAAGCTGTCAACGTAAATTCTCATGCTGTAAATACAAATTCTCATGCTGGTAGCACAAATGATCAAGCTGTTGGCACAAAGTTTCAAACTGCTGCAGATTCAACTAATTGGGATGAGTATACAACTATACCACTTCTGTCTTGTGACCCTCCAGGGGTTCTATATGCTCAACATGGTTCAAATCCAGACACTGAAGTGCAACTCCCAAGTCCTGAGAGAACAGCTCCAACACAAAGGGAAACAGTCCCATATTCAAGCCAAGCTGTTCCAGAAGCTGAACCATCCACTGGTCCTGATGGAGATGATACAAATCTTGGATCCTCCTTTCAGACAGATAGAGAACCTACACTCAGGATTCACAAGTATCATCCTCTCAATCAAATAATGGGGTGATCCACGTACACCTGTGCAAACAAGGACAATGGTTCAAAATGAAACTGCTGCTGCTGAACAAGCAGTTCCTGAATTCAGTCTAGCTGCTTTTGAACATGCCTGTTTCATGTCTCAGCTAGAACCTAAAAAGGCATCAGAAGCTTTGAAAGATTCATCCTGGATTGAAGCAATGCAAGAAGAGCTTCTAGAATTCAAGATTCAGAATGTATGGACACTTGTTGATCTCCCTAAAGGAAAGAGAGCCATTGGTACAAGATGGGTGTTCAGAAATAAGAAGGATGAGAGAGGGATAGTCATCAAGAACAAAGCAAGACTAGTAGCACAAGGGTACACTCAAGAGGAAGGCATGGATTATGATGATGTATTTGATCCAGTGGCAAGAATTGAAGCCATCAGACCGTTTTTGGCATATGCAAGCTTCAAAAGTTTTAAAGTGTATCAAATGGATGTGAAGTCTGCTTTTCTGTGTGGCACAATTGAAGAGGAGGTCTATGTGTGTCAGCATCCTGGTTTTGAGGACTACAAATATCCAGACAGAGTTTACAAGCTAGACAAAGCTCTCTATGGACTCCATCAAGCTCCTAGAGCATGGTATGACACTCTGTCATCATACCTTCTACAGAATGGGTTCAAGAGAGGCACTCTGGACAAAACACTATTTACAAAGTCCATCAGAGATGAGATTCTGCTTGTACAAATCTATGTTGATGATATCATCTTTGGCTCAACAAATGATTGTTTGTGCAAAGAGTTTGAGGCCTTAATGCAAACAAAGTTTCAAATGAGTTCAATGGGAGAACTCACCTTCTTTCTAGGATTGCAGGTCAAGCAGAAGCCCACTGGTCTCTTCATAAGTCAATCAAAGTATGTTAAAGACATACTGGAAAAGTTTGGGTATCAAGACACCAAAACTGCAAGTACTCCTATGGATCCTCACAAGCAGCTCCATACAGACAAAGATGGCATAGATGTGGACATTCATTTTTACAGATCTCTTATAGGATCTCTTATGTATCTAACAACTTCTAGACCAGATATCATGTTTGCTGTTTGTGTGTGTGCTAGGTTTCAATGTTCTCCAAAGGACTCCCATTTGGTTGTTGTTAAGAGAATCTTTAGATATCTCAAAGCCCACATTTCGGCCTCTGGTATCCTAAAGACTCTCCTCTTGAACTAACAGCCTATTCTGACAGTGATTATGGAGGATGCAACATTGACAGAAAATCCACAACTGGTGGATGTCAATACTTGGGAAAAAGGTTGGTCTCTTGGCAGTGCAAAAACCAAACAACAGTTTCCACTTCATCTACTGAAGCAGAATATGTAGTAGCTGCAAGCTGCTGCTCCCAAGTGATGTGGATTCAAAATCAACTGAGAGACTATGGTATGAATTTCCTATCCACTCCCATTTATATTGACAATTCAAGTGCAATTAGCATTGTACAAAATCCAGTGAAATTTCCCAAAACCAAGCATATAGAAATTAGATTTCACTTTATAAGGGATTGCAATGAGAAGAAATTAATCCAAGTTACCAAAATTCACACTGATGATCAGTTAGCTGATCTATTTACAAAACCATTTGATGTAGGAAGATTCACCTTTCTAGTATCAAATATTGGTATGGTTAATATGGATTAATTCCTTTTTTAGTTTTCCATATGCTTGATTAAGGGAGAGTCACTATTTCATTAGCAGTAGCCTAAATTACAACTAACAGCTTGAGTATTTTCTCAAGCTGCTAGTTCATTTTCTCGGACTGTTAGTTGTTTCACTTGATCGGTCAAAGTGTGCAGGGTAATTTGGTCATTTCCATAAGTGTGTGCGCGGGTTTAGATATTTTTCAAAACCTTTAAAGGTTCCAATTTCGTTCAATTGTAACTACCAGTTGCAAAATATCTTCCTGAACCCTTCTTGATTCACTGAAACAATTCCCATGCACATCACTGAAACCTTAAATTCTTCGTTCAATGGAGTTCGTCAAAGAACACAACTGTTTACCCTACTCTCTGAAACACTCTGAACTTCAATCGTTCCATGACATGATGGACTTCCTTCGAAGTTCTCATATCCATCATGCCCTCAATATTAATCCCACCATATACATCTCACATATTGAGCAGTTCTGGAACCATGCTTCTTTAAAAACCATCAATGGAGTCTCTTCTCTGACATCCAAAATTGATGGAAATACCATCACAGTGACTGAGGAATCCATTAGACAACATCTGCATCTTCAAGATGCCGCAGGTATAACTGACCTATCCCTTAATGCTTTACATTCTGGTCTTTATAATATTGGATACAGGGGTCCTGCTGATTCTTTTACTTTCTTTAAAGCACACTTTTCACCTAAATGGAAATATCTTGTGCACATCATTCAGCAGTGTATTAGCCCTAAAAGAACTGGTTGGTCCGAATTTTCATCAAACATTGCCACTGCCTGGGTGTGCTTTTCAATAGGCCAACAGTTCAATTTTTCAAATATGATTTTCCAGGGGATGTTAAGGCATCATTCCCTAAAGAATGGGAAATTTTTGATGTATCCTAGATTTTTAGCAAAAATAATTGCAAAAACTTGCACAAATTTTCATATACATAAGAGGATACATTTTTCCCATAGGCACTCACTATCTTCTATCAAAAGGCTTCTAAAGCCAAGTGCCAATTTTTTGAGTGTAGATGTCCCATTGCCTTCTACAATGATGGGCATCATTCCAAGAAACATAGGAGAGGGTCCTGAGCAGGCTCAGCCTAACATTACTGTTTCACCCCCAGGACCCAAACCCACTCCTCACGATACTCAAATGTCCTCTTCTCCTATTGATAAGCCCACATCTCCACTCAAACTATACAAAAGAAAAAGAGGTCCAGGAGCTCCTTCCTCCTCCGCCCTCATACAAGAGCCAAATAACCCTGTCACTTCTGCACAGAATATCCAAAGGGCACCCATTGAGGACACTCCCAACCTCAATCAGGTGGTGGACATCTCAACAGAGATTGTCCATATGGGTTCTGTGGCTGACACTACTGTTGCTTCTGCACAAGAGGCATAGGACAGTGCCAACATCACTAAGACCACACCCATGGCAACAGAAGGTGTGCAAACACCATCTGGAAGTCCCCAGTACCAAGAACAGAGGGGCCCAGAGGTTTCTAACTCTGGTATTCATGCCAGTGATAGATCACAAGCACCACACTCATTTGCTGATCTTAAGGCTAGTCTGCAACTCATGTATTAACGGATCCTAAGCTGCAACCTGTTGTAGCAATGTTGGAATATCATCAATCCATCATTGCTGCACAGGGGGCACAAATAATTGCACCCAGGCAGGCAGAAGTGGCTCAAAATCAATGAATGGATTATCTCCATAAAGGGTTTACCCTCTGTGGGAATAAGATCATTAAATTAGAGCAGTTGATTCGAACCCAAGTGCAAAGGTTGTAGGTCCTCCTGACCAAACCAATGCTTCCAAAAGGGGGAGAATCAGGAGATCCCTAAATCAGTCCAAGCAGCTCCAACAGTCCAAGCAGCTCCAACAGTTCAAGAATCTAGGCTAACAGTCCCAACAGCTTCTCAAGCTGTTAGCCAAGAAACTCAAGCTGCTTCTACAAAAGCAACTGGAGTTGTTATAAGAGAAGGAATTCAAGCTCCCATCAGTTCAGTCCAAGCTACATCTTCTGCTACAAAAGATAAGGGCAAGAGTATTCTTATTGAGTCTCCAAAGCACAAATTTTCAACCAGAGAAGCCCAAATTGCCTTTGATGCTGAGAATGCCAGAAAAATAGCAGAAGAACAAGATCAGGATTTAGACCAGCAAACCCATGCCCCAATGCAAGATGATGAAACCTTAGGAGATTACCTAAGAGGGTTTGTGGTCAAGCAAGGTGAAAGGAAGAGGAAGATGCCAACAGGGCATTCAAAGGCTGAGCATAGAAGATTTCTGATTAATTTTGCCTTTGCAGCTGGCATCCCAAAGAAGATGGCTCAGTCCATGAGCACAGAAAGGCTACAAGATATCCATGACAAGGAAATTGAAAAACGAAAGGTAGCCAAAGTCTCCCAAGAAGTCCAAAGATCACAAGATTTAGTTCAAGCAGCTGCCAGTGATCCTGCTCCTTCTGTTCAAGCTGCTGCTCCTATTCCTCAACCAGAGTCAATCTCACAAGCAAAGCTTGATCAGGTTAAAAGGGTGTTGTTTGAGCATCATCTACAACAAGTGATGGAGATAGAGAAGTCCCTTGACAAGCATGATTTCTCAAAACCTCTTATTACTTACTGGTATGCTAAGCCAATGGATAACATTGACTTAAGATATCATATCATTTTGTAGTAAGAAGAGAAACTGGTCCTGAGGAAGAGTATAAAAGTATAATGCATATGGCTCAAGGGATGACAAGAGATGAGCTCACAAGGATGTATCATGTTGGGACTGCAACTCAAGTCAGATCTTCCCTCCCACAAGTAAAACAAGCCACTAAAGATTTGTAGAGCATTTTTGATCCAGAGTCAATAAGGAAGGATATAGAAGATGCCAATGAGATGAAAATTGTACAAGTTGATCTGTTTGTCAAATCAAAGACTTACAGAATCAGGTTTGCAAATGGATCCTGCATATTCTTCAATTTTGAATTTTTTTGATCTTCCAAAGGCTATGCAACTTCAAATGAGGTCAGTAAGGATATATTGTGATAGAGAAGACTTGAAGAGAGAATTTTGGAAGGTTGTCAATCAGAAACTTGCACAGTTGTAAGTTTTTGAAAGCCTTGGTTTGTAAATAACAGTTTACTTTTTTTATTTCCTTATTTGTATAGAACTTAAAGTCTTGTGTAAAGAATTTAAGTTAGGAGGAGATTGTTGGGAAATATTCTAAGTAGTTCAAACTGTTAGTTAGACTTCTCAGACTGTTAGTAGAATTTTTATGTAAGTACAAACTTCATGCTGTTAGTTGAAGAAGTTCGAGCTGCTAGTATAAAAGTTCATGCTGCCAGAGTAATTTCACTCAAGCTGCCCTGCTCAAGCTGCTCAACAGTTTTATAAACAGAAAGTGCTGATATTCAGGAAAATATATTTACACGAAGATTCCAGCATATCTACTATCAGAGAAGTCAGAGTCCTTCAAGGAAACAAATCAGAAAGCATTATAAATACATAGAATAGGTTTTTTCTATTGTATTAGAAGTTTCTGCATATTCAAGTTTGTAATTGCTTTTTAAGTTTTCATAAGCCTCTAAGATTGTAAAACCCTAAGAACAATTTGTGTTCTTCGTCTAATCAAACAGATTAGAGGTGATTGTAATCATTCTGATTCAGCAATACAAGCAATTTTGTTTATTCCTTATGTTTATTTGTTATGAATTCTGACAGCTTTTATCAAAATAATCAAGTGTTATTCCGCAAACTTCTTAATTAGACTTTGATTTAATACAAGATTATTGGTTTACACTCTGATAAATCCAAATCAGTTAATCTTAGGTAGTTAAGTTCAGATCCTGACATGTTCAACTCATTCAGGACCGCACAGAACCTTGTAAACGTGGCTTGCAGAGATTCCCCGTCTTTTGCGCGGAATTCGGTAAACTTAGCCTTGGCCTCCTCAATCTTGGCCCTATCATCCAGATCTGCCACCAGCATTTGGACTTCCAATTCGTCCCACATTTCCTTGGCAGACATCTTGCTGTCGACGCCAACCAGAATATCAGTGGGGAGGGCCTGATAGATCAGATATTCCGCCCTCTTATCTGCATGCTGCCTGTCTCTCTCGGCGTCATTAGCCGGTTCTCGTTCAACTTTTGAAGCTAAGACAGGGGGGTCAGCCTCGGGTCTGGCTGCTATTTTCCGGATAGTAGATGACGGGACCCTCGGAGATGGACTAAAGCATTAAATTCCCAAGCGGTTGCATTCCAACAAATTTAAGGAACCGGGATTTCCATTGTTCATACTCATCTGGATAGAGAACAGGTGGTCTGTTCTCAGATCCGAGTACGAGAGCTTCGCGAGACATGATGATGGGTGCTAAGTAAAGAGTTAAGATCTTAGAGGTGGAAACTTGACACGGATGGGCTGGACTTTGGAAGAATAGCACTGTTGATGGTGCTAATTCGGATAAGACACTGATTTCGGATGGGAAGGTGTTTCGGATGGACTGAGTTCCGATGCAATGGTATTTCGGGTGAATAGTGTTTCAGATGAAGTGATTTCGGATGAACAGTGTTTCGGATGCTCAGAATTGAGTTCGGATGAAATGGGTTTCGGATGGAAAAGCCGAATTCAGATGAACAGTGAATTCGGATGGATGATATAATTCAGATGAGAACCTACTTCGGATGGACAGCCAAATTCGGATGAACAGGTGTGTTTCGAATGAAATGTGGGAACCGAATTCGGATGGTCCGAATTTGGGTGAACAGTGGACAGGGTTTTAGGAAAGTGTCCAGGTAGGGGACCGAATTCGGATGGTCCGAAATGAAGATGGTCCGAAGTGAATTTTAAAATTAAAGCACAAGTCCAAAATGGGAAAATATAGATGCCTGATCTGAAATTCGGATGGACCGATGTTCGGATGGGACCGAAGTATGGTCCGAAATGGGCAAATGGGTGGTCAGAAATGCACCTAAGGTTGGTCCGAATTAGACAGAAATGAGGTCCGAATTTGGATGAAATATGGTCCGAATTGGTATCTTAATGGGTCCGAATTGCTACAGTATATGGTCCGAATTACAGCAGGTTTTAGCAGTTTTCTAAGGCAGAACAAAGCAGAATTCGATTTTAGCAGTTGTAAAGCCTAAAAAACACTTCTAAATGATGGATAAACTATTTTAAACACTTTTTGGTGATTTAAAACAACCCAAAACACTTAAAATCAGTAAAAAACTAGCTAAAAACCCACTAAAAACCCATATTTTTGAACTTTTCAAAACTTCAATTCTTGGTAAGTTTGATGGAAAGATGGAACTAAATGAGCTGGAAATCAGTATACGAAGATATTGTGATGATTATAAGACTATAAGAACACAAGAAACACTTAAAAACAAAGAAAAAGAAGATCTAACCGAATGGAGGATGAAGAACACGAAGAACACCTTAAAAAACCCAGCAGAATCCGTAATATTCAGTTGAAATCCACCTTTTGGGCTCTGATACCAATTGAAATATTGTAATCCCGTAATATTATCAGCATCTTTATATTCTTTATCAAATCCCAAGAAGAACAAAGCTTAATAATTGAGAAATGATGAAGAAAAGACAATAAGAATGTTGAGAGAATATGTTAAAATGGCGGTTGCACTTTTGTATTCAATATCAACTGTAAATTACTAAGAAACCCTAGGAGCCTATTTCTAGGCTCCTTTAATTAACTATGGAGCTTTGTCACATTTAGTCCCTTGACTTTTACAAGGAAATAAATTACAAGGAAATAAAATACAATGAACCTACTAAGTAAATAATTATTACAAAACAACTCCCTATGATCGAAATAAAATGTCTAGCAATATGTGTCTCAAAGTAAGCAATTGTCATGAATCAACGAATTATTCTGTGACTAAAATAATAGCATGCTCATGGTGTAATTATTTTTGTGTGTCAAAATGTACCAATTGTCATGGTTTAATACTTTATGTATGTCCAATTGCAACCAATCGTCACATTTTAATTAATTATGTGTGTCTAAGTGTACTCGACAGTCACGGTTTAATTATTTATGCATGTCTAAATGTACCAATGGTCACACCACTTAATAGTTTATGTGCATCAAAATATTACCAATTGTCACGGTTTCATTCATGGGGTGTGTTTAGATGTCTCAAATAGTTACGGTTTAGCTGATTATGTGTGTTTAAATTTATCCAATGGTTACGATTAAATATTTTTGTGCCTTTAAATATACTAGGTGGCCACAGTATATTTGTTTATGCGTGTCTGTATGAATGTTAATGCCACAGATTAATTGTTTTATGCGGGTCTAAATGTACCCAACCGTCATGTTGTTAAAAGAAATTGTGACTAAATGTATTTTATGGTCACGGTTACTAAAAAATATAGACCACAACTATATACAAATTGTTACCATATAGCCACGGTTTTAGGCTATGGCCACAGTTTTACATATGATTTAGTCACAAATATTAAATGTAGCCATAAGCTACCAAAAGTGATGCGACCTTTGGTCATGATTTGAATGAAAAATAAAATTGTCGCCAAAGGTCTATGGCCACAGTTTTTTAACGTGACGCATAACATATGTTGTACTAGTGGATGATGGAACTGGACTGAAGGGTGTATATGGAAGGATATGGGTTCCTAAGTACCGCGACATGCGCAAAGAAATCTTAGAGGAAGCGCATCAATTAAAATTCTCTATTCACCCTTGAAGCACAAAAGTGTACAATGACTTGAATGCCGATTTCTGGTGACCAAGATTGAAAACAGACGTAGGACAATATGTGGAGAAGTGCAGAACTTGCCGTTTTGTCAAAGCTGAACACCAACAACCGTATGGTAGTATGCAACCTCTTCCTATTTCAGAATGGAAGTGGGACAATATTACTATGGACTTCATTACCAAGCTACCCAAAACTTGTCATCGACATGATTCCATTTCGGTCATTGTTGACCGTGAAACCAAATTTGCACACTTCATACCCATTAGAGAAACATACTCTCTAGATCGTCTGGCTCAATTCTACTTGAACAAAATTGTTACAAGGCAAGGTGTACCCATGTCTATTGTTTCTGACCGAGACAGTAGATTCACTTCAAAATTTTGGGCTGCTTTACAAAATGGTCTTGGTACTCGTATCGCCATGATTACTACTTATAGACCTCAATCTGACGGGCAAAGCGAAAGAACAATTTCGATGCAAGAGGATATGTTGAGAGCTTTTGTCATGGATCTGGGAGGTAACTGGCACGATCACCTTCCCTTGGTTGAATTCTCATACAACAACAGTTATTATTCCACAATCAAGATAGCGCCATTCGAGTTTCTGTGTGGGAGGAAGTGTAGGACTCCAACCTGTTAGAGGGAAACATGAAAAACACCTATTGTCGGGCCATCTCTTTTACAAGAAACTTACGAGAAGACTCAACTCTTTTGGCAATACATGAAAACGACACAAGGACGATTGGGTTTATCTGAAGGTGTCCCCGATGAAAGGAGTCACCAGATTCGTAAAGCGAGGAATGCTATCTCCTCTATATGTCGGACCCTTTCGTATAATCGAGAGAGTTGGGAACCAGTCCTATCATTTGGACTTACCAGAAGAACTATCGAGAGTTCACCCAGTCTTCCATGTAGGCTATTTAAGAAAAAGTGTGGTGCCCGAGAGGAAACCATGGACTGACCATTTGGAGATAAAAGTAGATAAGCGGTTAAAGTTTGTTGATGAGCCGAAGTGTATATTGGAGACAAAGACTAAGAAACTTCGGAACAAAAAAGTCAATATGGTGCTGGTTAAGTGGTAGCATCACATGGGAGCTAATCACACTTGGAAGTCTGAAGAGGACATGAAGACCAAGTACCCAAGTTTGTTTAGCGCAGCATGACTTCGCGGATGAAGTATAGGCATGGTAGAGCCCACACTGTAACATCCCAAATCTCAAATTTTATAAAAATGAATAGTTAAGATGCTTTGTGGGGGTTGAAAAATTTCATTTCATATATTTAAAAATGATAATGATGATGAGAAATCATCATTGTCGTCTTTTGAACGAGCATAACAATGAGAAACCGACATGGATATTTAAAAAGGTGCATATAAGCTAATATAAAGTTGAGCGGTGTAATGTGCAACTAAGACAAATTTCAATAAATAAAAGAAGGGAGCAATTGTTCAAGTACCATTTCATTCTCTCTCTCTCTATCTAAACTCTCATCGTCCCTCTCTTCGTCTCTCTAAAAACCCACAGGTGTCTCATCAAGAACATCAAAAGTTTGGAATTTAAAGCTGAAAAGTTAGATTCAAGTTGCAAATAAGGAACTATAATCGGCACAACCTACGATTTAAGGTAAAAATTTATTCAAACCTTATGAATTTAAAGGTTTTGTGTTCGGTTTTGGTGAAAACTGTTGGTAAACCTTGTGTGACGATAGCAGTCTAGATATAAAATAGATAGTCATTTGTAACAGATGAAGCTTTATTAATACAAGTTATGCGTGTTAATTAAAATTTATACATTTGCATGACAAGTTCTAAGTCAATCATAAAAAGTTATAGAATAAGTTTGAAGGATATATTCTCGGCTAAGGTTCGAACTTAACCCAACACAGTCAAACTTAGTGAAACTAAGTTCGAAGGGTATTGGACAAGTTCGTGGGCTTGGGCCTAAACGAACTTGATCAGTTAAGTTCAAACTTAATTAGTATAATTAGGTGTTAATCCGTTATATTGAGGGACTTTTTGACGACTACGAGATTCAGAGCTTTTGCAAGTGCACGTGCCAGCTAGAACGTTTCAGAGAGTCAGTTTTGGAGAAATACACCGTGTCGGGTCGTTCGTTGAATCGGCTATCATTGTGTTTGTCTCCGGTTTCCGTGCGTGATCGATCCGTTAAGCCACTAACGAGGATTTTGCACTCGTTGGACGGCGACGTGTCAAGATTAGTTCCGTGACAAAGGTGACCTTACAAGTGGTATCAGAGACATAATGAGTGTTTTTCGTGTTCTTCGTGTTTTGACGAACATTCTTTAGTTTCTTGACGTTTTTACCGGATATATCACGTGTTTTTGACATTATTCAGAGTTCTACAAGCAAGGTTACGGGAAAAAGTTCACATTAGTTCAATTTTGCAGTCGAAATCAGTGTTTTTAATGCTAATAACATTGGTTAAATCTGAAATCTTGAAAAAATTGAATTTTTGGCCGTTCTCGAACATAGGGGTTGTATTAGGGTTCTTCGAACTTGTCAGAGTACGCTCCTCTCGAATTATTCTAGGGTTTTTTGAATTTATTTGGGTTTCGAACTTGTGAAATTCTTCAAAGTTGTCAAAAGTATTCGAATTTGAAAGGCTTCGAACTTGCCAGGCTTCGAATTTGTCAAGATTCGAATTTGTCAGAAGATTAGGGTTTTTTGAACTTGATTGAGGTTCGAAATTGTCAGAAAATTAGGGTTTCTCGAACTTGCAGGCATTCGAACTTAAAAACTTTTGAATTTAATTTACTGAACGAATTTAAATTTAAAATTATTCTAACTTGAATCAGTTCGAAAGATGTGTTTTAAATTCATTTTTAAATTAAATTGTTTAAGTTCGAAAACAAAACTGTTTTTAAAATAATGTTGAGTTTGCACAAATTTCTTGAAATGGACCATGAGGTTGGCAGAGCTAATTCTCCACCCAAGCTAATGAAATTGGAAGACTACTACTGGTGGAAGGACAGATTTGCTGACTTTGCAAGATTGAATGACATGCGTATGTGGATATGCATCGACGAAGGATACGTTCCCCCTACGTAAGAGCTTGAAGTCCGATTAAGTTTTGATGTATCAGAACATGAAAGATGACGAAAAAAAGATTTATGAGGACAAGAAACGAGCTTTTTCGTCTATCAGAATGGCACTACCACAGGAGATTTGGGATGCTCTAGAGAAGACGTGTGAGAGAAATCTCAGGGTACGTAAGCGGAGAACAGAGATGTTGAAGCAATAGTTCGCTATATTCAAGGCACTGAAGAATGCGTCCTTGGGTGAAACCATTAATAGATTCTATCATCTGCTGACTGAACTTGATAATCATAATGTTGAGTATCAACAGACAGAAAAGATAGATCAGCTTCTGGATGCTTTACCAGCTAAGTGGGAAATGTACACGGCGCTAATAAAGAATGATGAACGGAAATTTGAGACTCTCACTCTTGAAGGGGTAATTGGAACGTTGAGGGCCTACAACTTCAAGTTGTAGAAGAAGGAACGTGAATTTGATCATGTACAGGATTTGGAAACTGTACTTTGGAAATCAAAGCCATCAACTTCTAGTGAACTAAAGTCAAGGGCCACAACATTCTATTCGGAAGAAGAGCCAATACCTGTTGAGGCAGAAGAATCTAGTAATAGGGCGTTCTTAGGGTTTTCTAAACCAGAAGAAAAACCACAACACTCAGCGTCTACATCTCAATTCTATACAAAGATGCCTATGAGCGCAAAATCAGCTGAAGATCATCTAAATATTCTAGCTTCGTTTGTCGTAGCTTACGGCAACTGCGTTCAAGGCAAAATAAACGATCCAGCTCTGTGGGAGGAGGACCACGATCAGGTAGATCTGAATGACTTGGAACAGATGGACCTACAAACAACTGGCCATGGTGACGCAAATGGTCAAGAGATTTATGAAGATGACGTGAAGGAATTTGAGTGTAAGCAACAACATTGGTTTTGACAAGTCAAAGGTAAAGAGCTACAATTGTCAAGGATTGGTACATTTTGCCAGAGAGTGTCAACGACCAAAGGTTGAAAATGATCAGAATCAGAACCAAGGGAGACAGCACTCTAGTGGTTCTGGAAATCAAGCAGCCATAGTTGGTCTGTTAATAAATGTGTCATCCAACAGACAGCTAGATGGGAAATATGATTGTAGCACTCATCTGGAGTCGAATGCCAGAGCTTTTATGGCTGAGATAACTGAGACCGGTGGGGAAAGAGATGAAGAAGAAACAAAGGACATCCAGCAGTCAGACTCAATTCCTTTTTTGGTGGAAAAGTCTGAGGAACAAACCATTCTGAAGTTTGCATCTCAAATGGCTAATGTGGAATCAGACCGCAAAAAGAAAACTCTAAACTTTTCTACATTTCATGATTTATGCATTTTTAGTGCAACATTAAATGATAGATTAAATCTAGTCATAGAGACACATAACACCTTGACAGCTCATGTTCAATCATTAAAATCTGATAATGCTAGTCTTCTAGATATTAAGGAGGATTTAAGTGCCAAAATGAAAGCAGATGCTCAGGATGTGATAGTTCTAAAAGACAAGTTGAGTAAGCAATGAGTCAGGTTAGAACTAATGTATAAGCATGTCAAATCCTTAACCAAAGAACTCACCGTTAAGGATGTACAACTAGCTGAATCTAGAGTTATGGTTGGAGAGGCAAATAGTAAACTTAAAAAGTTTAGGAACTCATCCCTAAATCTAGGAAAAATATTAGAAGCTCAGAGGCAGTCTAAGAAACCAGTGGGCGTAGGTTATAAGGAAAGTCCTCTACCGTTCACCAACAACTACGTGCCTCAACCTCAGGAGAAACCATAGAAACGGTTGACTCAGAGGTAGCAACTGTGACTGAACCTGAAAAGGATAATTTAGCTAAGGTGTCTACCACAACCCCTAAGATTAAGAAAGTTAAGTTTGTGCAGTCTACTAGTGACACTAAACTAGAAGAAGAAAAAACTGTAAGTGATAATCATCAAAAGGTTGTAAACACTGTAGTCGAATCGAAAGGAAATGACACTAATGAGACACCTAAGTCAAAGGGTACTTATAAGAAGTCGATTGACAAAATGTCATGCTTCAGATGTCATGAGAAAGGTCACATTGCGTCTACCTGTCCTTATAAGAAAGTAGAGTCTACACCATCCGTAGGGAAGCCAGACCAACCAGCCTCAAAATCAGTACCTAGTATTGCTAGTACAAGTAGTTCCCAACATACTGAGAAGAACTTGAATTCAACACCTAGGGTAACTGCTAAACAAATATCGGTGTCGGTCAGACAGAATGATGTGATTAGGACTAATTCTCCGAATAGACTTCCTAGTCAATCTAGGTTTGGACCACAACAAGTCTATAGGAGTACAACACCTAGGAGGACCTACACTCCAGGTAGGTCACATACCCCTACCAGAAAACAGACACCAGGTAGAGCCCAGGGATACAACAATGAAATGTACTATAATAAAAATTATTCTAGGGCTCAACCGCATATGTCAGCCTAAAGGCCAAGAGTGATACTTAATCACTCAGCACCACAACAAGCTCTTAATCAAAAACTCAAATCACCTTAAAGGAGAGATGGGTATTTGAAAGAGTTCAAGTATGTGGATGAGAATGGTATTACCAAGTCAGTCATGGCTTGGTTTCCCCGTGATAACTAACTTGTTTACTTTCATGTGCAGGAGCTGACTACAGTCTTAACAACAAATGGTTCATCGACAGTGGTAGCTCTCGTCACATTCCCAGCTTGCATACAAGGGTATTAAACTTAATTTCATCAAGAGGTTTGGTGAAAATATCTACAAGCTGATCTTCTGTGGGAACAACTTCAACATTACCTTTTTGGATGTGATCCCTTATAAAGTGATGCCTAACTTCTATATGTTTCGCTCATTCTGTCTAGCCTGCAACCTGTAAATTCAGATTTTGTGTAGCCAGTTAGATCAAGACTTGCGTCTTTAGGATACTAAAGACACAAACCTGGTGTACCCTTATGATATCTAAAGAATATATTTACAGAAGTTAGATGTGATTGCTGATTAGCTTGAAACCTAGCACATAAACAGGTGTCAAACAATGAATATGGTCTACTAGCTGTCAGATATAGCAAGCTTCCAATCATGCCTCTGTAAGCTATTACAAAAACAGGCTTGCCACAGGCATCAGCATCAAATTTAACATTGGTTGGCATTGGGGTTTTGATGGGAGAACATTGATAAAATTTAAATTTCTTTAAAAGGTCCAATGTATACTTTCTTTGATTTATAAAAATGTCATTTGAGGTTTGTTTAACCAGTAATCCTAGAAAGAAAGTTAGTTCACTCATCATGCTCAATTCATACTTAGATTTCATGAGCAATGACAAATTCTTGAACAACTGTTCATTAGTAGTATCAAATATAATATCATCCACATAAATTTGAACAAGCATAATATCAGACTTAAACTTCTTTATGAACAATGTAGTATCCACTTTACCTCTGGAGTACCCATTGCTCATAAGAAATTCAATAAGAGTGTCATACCAAGCTCTGGGGGCTTGTTTTAGTCCATAGAGAGCTTTGTCCAACTTTTAGACAAAACCTGGATGATGTTCATTTTCAAAACCTGGAGGCTGCTTAACACATACATCTTCTTGTAGCTTACCATTCATAAATGCACTCTTAACATCCATTTGAAATACCTTTATGATTTTGTGAGCAGCATATGCAAGAAACAAATGAGTTGCTTCTAGACTGGCCACAGGAGTAAATATTTCATCATAGTCAATACCTTCTTCTTGTCTGTACCTTTGAACAACCAGTCTTGTCTTATTTCTAATGACATGACCTTGCTCATCCATGTTCTTTCTATAAAAATTAATTTTGTGCCAATTATTGTTTTTCCTTTAGGCATAGGGACCAACTTTCATACTTTGTTTCTTTCAAACGGATTGAGTTCTTCCTGCATGGCAGTGATCCAATTTGCATCTTTCAGTACATCATCAATTTTCTTTGGCTCCATCAGGGACAAAAAACTTGAGAACATACAGAAGTTTCCAATATTGTCCCACCTTGTCTGCACGCCTTTATTGATGTCACCTACTATTTGATCATTTGGGTGACACCTGATCCACTTAGGATGTTGTTTCAATGTTGATTCCTCTGTATCTTGAGCACTAGTTTCGTTCACAACAGGTCTTGTAGAACAACTTTCATGGTTGTCAGACATACTGATATAATGAGCTTGTTCATCTGTTGAGGAAGTAACATTAGTGTTGAACACATCAACAGAGGATTCAGGGAAATCAACATTGATTGGTTCTTCACATGGTATATCAACTATCTTAGTGCACTTATTCATACATGGTTAACCAATATAGTCATCATCATGTCCATTATGGTTAGGAGGTTCCACTCTGGATGATGTGGAAGGTTTTGAGTCCTTTTCTTCAGCATTTGACTTTAGAATATCATCAAAGTTGAAGTCTTCTGAAACTAATTCAGGTTCAACTTTGAGTGAATGATTAGCAGACTCTTCTAAGGTGACATTGATGGATTCATCTACCACCTTTCTCCTGGGGTTGTATACTCTGTAGGCTTTGGAAACAGCTGAGTATCCAACAAACACTTGTTCATCAACTTTGGGTTCAAACTTAGCAAGTTGATCCCTTTAATTCAAAATAAAGAAAGGGTATCAAAACACATGGAAATAATTGATGTTTGACTTTCTCTCTTTAAGTAATTCATAAGGAGTTTTATTGAAACTTTTCACCACTAAGGATCTGTTTTGAGTGACATAAGCAATGTTTACAGCTTCAACACAATATGATGAAGGGAGACCTGATGCACATAGCATTGTTCTAGCAGTTTCTATAAGAGTCCTGCTTCTGCTCTCAGCAACTCCACTTTGTTGTGGAGTTCTTACAGCTATGAAGTTTTAAGAAATGCCTCTTTCTTCACAGAAGTCCTGAAGAGTACTTTTTTTGAATTCAGTTTCATGATCACTTCTAAGCTGCTTGACTTCGGCAAAATTTAGAACCACCATCTTTTTTATAAATCCAATAGATTCTCTAACCGCCTCTCCTTTTGTCTTTAGGAAGATTACCCATGTATACCTGGAGAACTCATCAACCATTACTAAGATGTATTTTCTACCTCCTAGACTTGAGACATTTAAAGGTCTAAACAAGTCCATATGGATTAAGAATAGAGGTGATTCAATAGAGAATTTATGTTTAGACTTAAAAGGTGTTTTTTCTCTGCTTACCCTTTTGACAAACCGAGCAGAGATTATCCTTTACAAAGGTTATAGAAGGCAATCCTATTACTAACTGTTTCTTACAGAGTTTTTTGATGTTCTTGGAGTTCATGCGTGAGAGCCTTTTGTGTCATAACAAATTGAGGTCTGCATTACTCCTTTAGATTAAACATGTCTCGGTTTTTTGATAAGCAGATTTCATAGCTATAATGTATACCCCTTTCTTTCTTTGTGCACACAACTAACTTTACCCTGAGGATCCAATATGTACCATAGGTTGCTCATCAAAACTAACCTTGTATCCAGCATCACACAGTTGACTAATGCTTACAAGATTGTGTTTTAGCCTAGACACAAAGGCTACTTTGTTGAAAATTGCAGCACATGCATAAAGGGTTTCGTATCCGTCTGTGGATCCTTGGACATTGTCACCAAAAGGGACTTTTGGGCCTTTTTCTGGCTTGAGATCACTCAGCTGATCCTTGCAACTTCTCATGTCATCGTAGCATCCACTGTCCAAGTACCAAAACTGGCTTTGTTGTTTAACATGTAGAGTAACAAGAGGAAACATTAGTCCTTAGGGGAACTCATCACAAGGATGAGTTCTCCATCTTCATCAACCTTTGTTGATAGATCACTGAGATCAACACTACTATTCCCTATTTGGATTGTATCTGCTAGGATTCTCTTATCAATGACGTTGTTGCTTCTAACTGATGCAGCGTAGTAAATAGAAAACCAAAGATAATCCATTGATTCCACGAATACCCGGAAGATCTTAACCAAACTCACGTTGATTCACAGGAATACCGCGAATTTGGCCTTCAAAATTGGTTCACACAAGAACACAAATTTGGGAGAGAAAACTAAAGTTTCATAAAAGTTGGAAGTGACCATCCAAGTTCACACATTACAATATTAAAAAGAAACAGAAAAACATAAACGGGCCAAAATGATAATGGGCCAAACACACGGGCCAAAAAAC
This sequence comes from Centrapalus pauciflorus, assembly GCA_020465985.1. Lineage (NCBI taxonomy): Eukaryota > Viridiplantae > Streptophyta > Magnoliopsida > Asterales > Asteraceae > Centrapalus > Centrapalus pauciflorus. The sequence continues at coordinate 7,912 of JAANYP010008884.1, read as the reverse complement.
TAAAGCCCAAACTGAAAGAGAAATAGAAAAATGCAAATTAAGTAGTCTTCGGGGCCTTTTTGGGCGAAAAGCAGGGCCCTACGGCGGTTTGCCAGCACGTCGGGCCTGTCCATACGGTCGTTTTGATATATTATAATTCCAAATCGGATACCCGAGGCCCAAGTTATGGCCATTTTAGTGAGCCAATGTGGTGATGGGCCTCCAAGTATTCTAAGGCCCGGTCTTCTGCATCATTCCCCCCTGGGTAGACAAAATTCGTCCTCGAATCTGCAACAGCTTCTTCTTCAGAAGAGTCTCCATGAAAAGGCACCAAATGCTTAACATTGAACACGTCTGAACAGCGAATGTGACTTGGCAGCTTCAAACGATAAGCATTAGGGTTGATCTTCTCCAAAATCTCCACTGGTCCAATCTTCTTTGCTGACAGTTTGTTGTATTCATCCACCGGGAAACGGTCCTTAGTCAAAACTGCCCAAAAAAAGTCACCGACCTCAAAATCGACATGCCTACGCCTTTGATCCGCATCTTGTTTGTACTTGGCGTTAGCCCGAACCAAGTTATCATGCACAGCTTTATGAACCTCATGTAACCCAACAACGAAATGCTGCACTTTCTTTGGAACGGAACCTGAAACGGGGAGAGTCAATAAATCCAATGGGCCTCGAGGCTGGGCCGAATACACCACTGCAAATGGGCTAAAACCAGTGCTTCTGTTAACAGCATGATTATGAGCAAATTCAGCCTGACAAAGCTTTTGATCCCATGCCTTCACATGATCAACCACCAAACATCTCAAAAGGTTTCCAAGGGACTGATTCACCACTTCAGTTTGCCCATCTGTTTGAGGATGATAGGCACTGCTGAAGTTGAGCTGCGTGTTGACCTTTTTCCACAAACTGCGCCAAAGGTGACTCAAAAACCGAGTGTCCCGATCTGAAACAATAGAGGATGGAAATCCATGCAGACGATATACCTCCCGAAAGAACAACAAAGCCACATTAACTGCATCTGTCGTCTTCTTGCATGGTATAAAGTGAACCATCTTCGAAAAACGATCGACAACAACAAAGATAGAATCATTACCACGCTGAGTACGAGGCAACCCCAGCACAAAGTCCATGCTGATGTCCACCCAAGGCTGTGAAGGGACAGGCAACGGCATATAGAGTCCAGCATTGGTGGCTGTTCCCTTGGAAGTCTGACAGATCCTACACCTTTTAACAAACCGGTCGACCTCTTTCCGAATAGTAGGCTAGAAATAAGAAGACTGCACCAACTGCAAAGTACGATCCCGGCCCACATGTCCTTCACCATGTAACTCCCTGATAATGTGTAAACGAAGACTGGAATCAGGAATACACAATTGGTTCCCCTTGAAAAGAAAACCATCATGCACAACAAAATCTGATATTTTTCCAGAGCTGATATCCTGCAAAATAACAAAGAAGTATGGATCAACTGTTAGCTGCTCCATGATGGAGTCAAGCCCCGGTACACCAACCCGCATAGACACTAGCATATTGCTCCTCCTACTCAATGCATCTGCCACCCGATTCGACACCCCAGATTTATGCTTCACCACAAAAGTAAACTTCTCCAAATATGCCATCCACCTAGCATGCTTGTGTGAAACCTTATCTTGGCTACGAATATGCCTCAAAGAGTCATGATCTGTGTACAACACAAATTCCTTGTGAAACAAGTAATGTCGCCAATGTTTAACAGCTTGAACCACAGCATACAATTCTACATCATAAGTACTATAACGCAGCTTTGCTCCTGTAAACTTCTCACTGAAATAAGCTATGGGTCTCCCCCCTTGGCTCAAAACACCCCCAATGCCCACATGGGAAGCATCTGTGTGTAACTCAAACACCCGTGAGAAGTCAGGTAACACTAGCAATGGGGCTGATGTATGTCGCTCCTTGATTAACTGAAAAGCAGAGTCGGCCCCCTCAGTCCAAGTAAAGGACTTCCCTTTCATACAATCAGTCACTGGTGCCATGATGGAACTGAAGTGTGGTATGAACCTCCTGTAAAAAGATGCAAGACCATGAAAGCTTCTCACCTCAGTTATTGACCTGGGAGTTGGCCAATGCCTCACAACATCAACCTTGGACTCATCCACCTGTATACCCTCCCCAGAAACAACATACCCCAAAAACAGCACCTTAGGTACCATAAACACACACTTCTTCTCAGCTGCATACAAACTATCCCTACGAAGTAAGGTCAAAACCTGCCGCACATGCTCATCAAAGCTAGCACTGTATATAAGGATATCATCAAAATAAACAACCACAAATCTACCAATATAAGGTCTAAACAACTGGTTCATCACTCGCATAAATGTACTAGGAGCATTCGACAAACCAAAAGGCATAACCAGCCATTCATACAACCCTTCACGAGTCTTAAATGCTGTTTTCCACTCATCACCAGGCCTAAGCCTTATCTGATAGTACCCACTCTTTAAATCCAGTTTAGTGAACACAGAAGCACCACTAAGTTGATCAAGTAAATCATCAAGTCTAGGAATAGGAAAACGATACCTCACTGTGATCTTGTTGATGGCACGACTATCAACACACATACGCCATGTCCCATCTTTCTTGGGAGTTAACAAAGCACGGACAGCACAAGGACTCATACTCTCCCTGACATGTCCTTTGGAAACCAACTCCTCAACCTGTCGGCGCAACTCCTCATGTTCGGTAGGACTCATCCTGTAGTGAGGTCTATTGGGCAACTGGGCACCTGGTTCCAAATCAATGTGATGCTGGATGTCACGTAGAGGTGGCAAACCATCAGGGAGCTCTGCTGGAAACACGTCATGAAACTCATCAAGTAAAGGGACCATAGCATCGGGAACTGCAACCTCCCCAACTATCTCTTTCCCTATCAACACAAACACATTATCTGTCTCACTCAATTCATCCTCAAACTGAGCAAGGGTCAAGAGGTTTCCCGAGGGCTTCGTGACCAACTCCTTCGGCTTATTAGGAACCAAAGTTATCTTCACCCCACCAAACATGAAACTATAAGTATTGGTCCGCCCCTTATGTTCAATCTCGCGGTCATACTCCCATGGCCTACCCAACAGTAAGTGGCAAGCATCCATAACAACAACATCACACTATACATTGTCTTTATAAGGTTTACCAACAGAAAATGAAACAAGAGCTCGTTTAGACACTGTTACCTCACCACCTTTCTTTAACCACTGAAGCTTGTAGGGCTTGGGGTGACTTTCTGTTTTCAAGGACAACTTTTGAACTGCTTCTTCAGACACCAGATTATCACAACACCCTGAATCAATGACAAAAGTGCAAACCCTACCCAAGATGGTACACGTGGACTGGAAAATATTGTGCTTCAGCCAATCCTCATCAGTAGCTTTTGGAGTGAAACAAGAACGCCTCACCACCAGATTCACACCCACATCTCCAGACACATATTCTTCCTCCTGCTCAACTTCCTCATCATATATTGGACCTCCATCATAACCATCATTCTCTTCCTGCTCCCAATCCTCCTCAGCGAACATGGTTCTTTTGCCAGCCCTTTTACACTCGGACTGTCGATGGCCAAGTTCACCACATGTAAAACACTTAAGTCCCCCGCTACCGATACCCCGTGAAGTCGAACCAGCACTAACACCCCCTGGTCTCGGTTGATTAGGCACCGAGCGTGGTGTTACAACTCCTGATCCAGAATTTCCCCCACCAAAACCAGTGGAAGTCGAACCAACTCCCCGACGGTTCTGCTTCTTCAAAACCAGCGCCCTTTGGTATGCATCAGAAACGGATACCGGATCAAACAGATTCACCGAGTCCATAATCTGAACCCTTAATCCGCCAGTGTAGCGGGCAACAAGTTGTTCTTCCGTCTCTTGAATATCATTCCGAGAGATCAACTGGTAGAACTCAGTCGTGTAATCATCCACCGATCGTGCCCCTTGTCGCAAATTCTGGAGCCTTTGGTACATCAACCGCTGAAAATTATGGGGTAGAAAGTTGGACCGTAGTGACTTTTTCATCTTCCTCCATGTCTCGATCTTCGGTTTCCCAAGCCTGGTTCGAGTTAACTTCTATTGTTGCCACCACGCAGAAGCCCTACCACGAAGTCTTGTGGCGATCAAAGAAACCCTTTTGTTTTCCGGCACCCCTTTAAATTCAAAAACCTCTTCCACGGTAGCCAACCAGTCAATAAAACCCTCTGGATTCAGACTAACCCCATCGAATTCTGGGATATCAATCTTCATTCCAGCCTCCCAACGCCTGTTATCATCCCTACGATGATTGTTCCTCGGCCGCCCCTCCGATTCATCATCGGAAGACGAAGGGTCACCTGCAAACGGATTATCTCCTTCATCATCGTGACCATGATTCATCATTTCCGCCATCCGATCGGTCAGTTGATCGACCATCTGATCCAATCGCTAGTCCATCCGTGCCATAAGTCGCTCCTCCATCTCCACTTCGTGCACTGGTCTCTGTCTTCGTGGAGGCATTTCGAACAGGATGTTCGGCTCTGATACCAACTGATGCAGCGTAGTAAATAGAAAACCAAAGATAATCCGTTGATTCCATGAATACCCGGAAGATCTTAACCAAACTCACGTTGATTCACAGGAATACCGCGAATTTGGCCTTCAAAATTGGTTCACACAAGAACACAAATTTGGGAGAGAAAACTTAAGTTTCATAAAAGTTGGAAGTGACCATCAAAGTTCACACATTACAATATTAAAAAGAAACAGAAAAACATAAACGGGCCAAAATGATAATGGGCCAAACACACGGGCCAAAAAACTAAAGCCCAAACTGAAAGAGAAATAGAAAAATGCAAATTAAGTAGTCTTCGGGGCCTTTTTGGGCGAAAAGCAGGGCCCATGACAGTTTGCCAGCACGTCGGGCTTGTCCATACAGTCGTTTTGATATATTATAAGCCCAAATCGGATACCCGAGGCCCAAGTTATGGCCATTTTAGTGAGCCAATGTGGTCATGGGCCTCCAAGTATTCTAAGGCCCGGTCTTCTGCATCACTAACACTGCTTGATTTTGCAGTGTTAGAATTAATAGAGTCAATGGGCCTTATGTCCTCAATTTCAGGACAATCTTTGGCCATGTTAGTTTTCTTTCCACATCTGTAATATTTTCTCTTTTTAGATTTTTTGAAAGAAGAACTCTCGGAAACACATTCTGAATTTTCTCTGTTGGTCTTATGAATAGATTTTGCAAAGATTTGACTTGTTTTAGATGGACCAAAAGGTTTTATGGGAAGTTCCACTATAATAGCTTTGCCTGTTTCTTCTTTCCTCTTTTTAGGAGGGAGATCAAATATAGGCAATTTAACTGTATTTTGTCCATCCAAGTGTTTGGAAAACTTATTTCCAGTTTTCTCTGGTTGAGCGATAGCTTTGCCTTTGCCTTTACTGAGTTCTGATGACTTTTGCAAACTTGAAGCAGCATGTTCATCTTCTTTGGTTGTAACAAAAGAATTTCTTTCATTTATAACCAGTTTACCACTATGACTTAAAACCTTATTTGAAACCATAGCAACTTTACTTCCAACATGAGATTTACCCTTGTTTGTTGCATGCTGCTTTCGTTTTGAAAATTTCATTTCAAAGAATTTAGCATTGAATGGAGACGTAGATTTCTTACAGTTAGTCTTGATTCTAGAACCTATCTTGTAGACAGACTTGGGAACCAATACTACAGGTTTAACACCTTTTCCATTACGCTATTCATGTGAGGCTGTTGGGCACTTAGCAGTATAGTTTGATGGAGAATACATTCCATCACTAGAATTTACATCTTCCTCACATGAACTGTCAGTAATTTGAGGTTTGACAAACCTGTTTATTAAAATCAACATTCCATTTACATTTTGAATAAAAGTATTTGGAAGTTCACCAATAGTAGACAAATTTGTTTCTAGATTCTTGATTCAACTATTGAAGCTGATGTATCAAGGTCTCCTCCAAGATATACTTGGATTTGAGCAGGAATTTGCTCATTGATACATTGATTGAATCTTTTAGTAGAATGGCACCAAGAGTAAATAATCTTTTGATGCTTTGAATGATTTGAGTTTGTTTCTCTTCACAAAAAAAAAACGTTATGAAATTGGGCTGAAACTTCAAAAAATTCATACGATATCTGTTTGCGCTGATTTTTGGATATGTTGTGAGAGTATATGCCAGAAACAACCAGTCAAAATTTTAGAGACTAACTCGAAATATAGACGGAGTAATCACAATATTAATATTCCGGTCATTTCGGTTACGTTTTTGTGATTATATTTTTCATTTGAGTGATCTACTTGTTGAAATGATCTGAAGTTTTCATGATATAATTTGAAGTATCCTAGGAGTAATTGCATTTTTTAAATATAATTGTTCTTCGTGTTCTTCGCAAAAATCAAAGGTTTTGCTCTTAATTCTTTGTTAATATTTTGTTTTTGTTTGGTTTTCTATTTCATAATCATAAGCACTTAATCTTGTACTGATTTCGAGCATTTCTTGTTCAATGATTACAACTTTTTCCTTGTTTAATCATTGAATATTGTTAATCGGTAATGTTAGGCACAAAAAGGCCTCAGTCAAACCTGTTCTACATCTGAGGGGGAGATTAATAATAGAACCTGTTGATGCATTTGAAGGTTGAATTTAAGGCCTGTTATATGTCTTATTGAAATCTGAAAATGATTTGCAATATCAGTCTAAAGCTGTTCTATATGTTGCATGTGTTGCAACTAAGACAGTTTGTCCAAGCTGCTCTGTCTGCTGAACAGGCTGGACATAAACTGTCTACGCTGCTCTAAACTGTTGAGCAGCTTGGGCAACTTTAAAGTGTTCTGTTCTTTGTGAATAGAACCTGTTCTTTGTGAACAGGCTAAACACTTTATGGAATATGTTTCCAAGTCATCATGTATTGTTTTTGACTACAAGATCAGTTTACAAAGTCGAAGACAAAGTGGAAAACAGAACTGCTCAGCCTGCCCACGCTGTTCTGTAACATGAAGACAAAAGGTTATTTGAAAAAGGGTGACAGACCTTTTTCTTATATCAAAATAGGCCTTTACAAGGAAGAAAGACGCAAAGTTGACATTCCTAAATTAGTTAAAGGCAATGCAACAGTAGATAAAGTAAAAAGACAAAAGTTCTGCACATGTGAAGACAAGTCTGCTTTTCAGAAAAGTGCAGAAAAGGTTATGTTGTCTTTTCAACACACACTTTCCTTTTTCATTCCGTCCAATGAAGATGTTTCTCTTAGATCCTCTAAGTGAGTATAAAAGGAAGCTTCTAAGGTCAGAAAGAAGAGTGAAGAAAGCTAAGTGCTGAAACCAAGAGTGAAACGTGCAAGTGTGTTTCATGCATGCAGAGCCCTTCTGTGTAAACCAGCATCTGTGTGTCTAAGCTGTTTTACATAAGCTGTTCCCTTAAGTCTTGTAAATACAGTGAGTGCTTCTTAGTGAGTGTATTCATTGTATTCTAGTTTGAGTTTGTCTTAGACTAGTGAACATACTGTTGTATCTGTCATCTCAGCTTGAACTATTCCCCATTCAAGCTTGTTTGTAATTAACAAATTGTTGATAATACATACAAACATTGAGAAAAGAGTGTGTAGTTTTTAAATTGCTGTATTCACCCCCCCCTCTACAGCTTATAACTATATACTTTGGGAACCTCTCGGGACCTACAACTGGTATCAGAGCAGATTAGAGTGTGTGTCATTCTAGATCTCTCATTCTCCCAAGTTTCCATGGACAACAGTGCTGCAAATTCTTCTTACTATGACAATGGCTCTATGGGCAAGCCTCCAAAATTTAATCATCAAAACTTCTCTGGTTGGAAGTGCAGAATGATGCTCTACTTAGAGAATCTGGATGTACAACTGCCAGA
>JAANYP010008883.1:0-39762 GCA_020465985.1 Centrapalus pauciflorus | reverse complement strand
TAGGTCATCCGAAAAGCTCATCCGAATTACGACACATATCCGAATTTGGACCATCATCCGGATTACTATTCATCCGAAACTGGCCCATCCGAAGTACAGTCATCCGAAATCTACCCATCCGACTCACTATTCATCCGAAATCACTTCATCCGAATTCGGTTCCTCCATCCGAATCACTGTTCATCCGAACTCATCACCCGAATTCAGAACACTCTGTTTTCAGTACAACCCATCTGTACTCAGTTTCCACCTCTAAGATCTCCACATTCTCAATCAGCACCTATACTCATAATGTCTCGTGAAGCTCTTGTACTCGGATCTGAGAACAGACCACCTGTTCTCTATCCTGATGAATACGAACAATGGAAAGCCCGGTTCCTGAAATTCGTCGGAATGCAACCTCTCGGGAATATGATGCTTCAATCAATATCCGAAGGGCCCGTCATCTACTACAGAGAAATTGCTGCCAGACCCGAGGCTGATCCTCCTGTCCTAGCCTCAAAAGTTGAAAGAGAGCCGGCAAATGAAGCCGAGAGGGATCGCCAGCACGCTGATAAGAGGGCAGAATATCTGATTTATCAAGCCCTCCCCACTGATATTTTGGTAGGTGTAGACAGTAAAATGTCTGCAAAAGAAATGTGGGACGAGCTGGAAATCCAAATGCTGGGGGCAGATCTTGATGACCGTGCCAAAATTGAAGAGGCAAAGGCAAAGTTTTCAGAATTCCGCGCCAAAGACGGGGAATCTCTGCAATCCACGTTTACCAGGTTTTGTGCAGTCCTTAATGAATTGAATAAACTGCACATCAAAAAGGATCGGGATGACATAAACATCCAATTCTTTGCCGCCTTAGCCCCCGAGTGGCAACTTGCATGTAGGGCAACGAAGAGAGTCTTGAACATCCCTGAGGTATCTATAAATGTCGTCTTTAAGGAGCTTAAGAAATATCAAGGCGATGTGGATCAACAGAAGCTGATGGCAACTCAATTGGCCTCTCTACTACTATCAGCCAACACAGGGTTGAAACCAAATGATTCCCTAGCCTTGATCACAAACACGCAGATTCCGACACCATCTTTTGCTCCTGGGTCTTCATCATCTCAGTACAGGTATGCTTCCCCTCCGCGTGAGGTCTATGATGAGGAGGAAGCCACGATTCAAGAACAGATTGCCTTGTGGACCAACCGTCTCCAACAACGACGGTTCTCCAACAAGACCAACAACCAACTCCGATATGACACTGGTCCTCGGAGGTACTCCGAGGATAGAAGGGATGACAGACGCGATGACTATCGCAGGGACGACTACCGCAGAAATGATAGAGACGATCGCCGGTATGATGACAGACGCGACTATCGCGATGATCGCCGTTATGACAGGCGTGACGAAAGGCGAGATGACAGGAGAGAGGAAAGGAGAGAGGAAAGGCGGGACGATCGTAGGGATGATCGTCGGGATGACCGCCGGGAAAGGAGGCGTGATGACAGCCGTGAGCACCGCCGGGCCGACAAGAGGCCGGCGGAAAGAAGAGAGGAGAAGCCAAGAGCAGACGAGCCAAAGGCTACTGATGAACGTCTCTGCTACAAATGTGGCAAACCGGGCCACTTTGCTAGGGAATGCAAGAACAATTTTGAGAGAGACGTTGCATATTACGAAAGAAAGCTCGAGGCTGCAAAGACGAAGTTGGATGCATTGGCCCTCGTCGCCCAGGAGGATTACTGGGATGCTGAAGATTCTGACGACGAGGATGACAATGGAAAAAATTGCTATATGGTTGATCGTCAGGGGTTGGAGATTTGTGCTGATGTCACTGCTGCAAATTCAGACACTGCTGCTGAGGGGAAGACAATGAAACATCCACCAGCATGTCTGATGGCTACAACCGACGATCCCGAATGCTCCACATCCGGCTCAGAGTCCAGTGAGGTATATTCCTATTACATTCCTGCACATGTAAATAAATTATTTGTAGATAATGAATGTACACTACACACACAAATACTTGATCTACAAGATAGATTAAAAGCTGAAACTGCAAAGTGTGTACAGGCTGAACATCAAGCTCATATTCTGAAAGAATCATCTGAATTATATCATGCAAAATGGTTAACTAATCATAATGTTATAAAACAGATGTTGATAGAAAAAGTAGATGTTCAGGATAGGAATATATACCTTGAATCTTGCATGAAAACGCTTTCAAAAGAAAAACTCTCTTTAAAAGAAGAAATTTCTGTTCTTACAAAACAATTAGATGTGGTAAATATGGAAAATATAGACAGTTTAGAAAAATACAAAATGATTGAAGAAGAAAGGATAAGTTTTTACGCAAGAATAAAGACCCTTGACGATGCATTTTTGAAAAGGGGTCAAACAGAACAAACTATCCATTTAAATCAGCCCAAAGAAACTAGGTTTTACCATTCTAAACAGGGAATTGGTTTTAAAAATCCTAAATATTTGGAAAAAGCACAAAATGTCTTGCCTGTATTTTATGACATGAATTATATGGGAGCCGGTATTAAATCTTTCTTTTTTGAGTAATCAAAAAAAGTTTTAAACCAAGAAAATGAGAAACGTGTTGCGCGTAAAGATAAAGAAATTTCTTTTCATTATGAAGAACTTAACGAGAGTTATTCTTCTAGAGTACCCACTTTAGAGGAAGATCTCTCGTCAACTTATTCAGAAACTGAATTGAAAACTGAAACCGTAAAATCAACTCCTCAACTTTATATTCCTGCAAAAGTTCTTCAACAACAAATCATTGTTTTAGAAAAGGAATTGAAGTCGTCTCAAGAAAAAGCACTTGATCTTCAAGATGCTCTTTTTAAGAGAGAAGAAGAATTGATAAATCAATCTTTTCAACACACTGTGGAAGTCACTGTCTACAGAGAAAATTTTGAAATAGTTTCACAACGATTGAAAGATCTTTCAAAACAACAAACACTTTCTCATTCTCTAAAAATTCCATGTATGTCATCAGATAAAGGTAAGGCTACAGCTGAAACTTCTTCTATCTTTGTCAAAGGTGAGTGCTCAAATGCTTTCAAGAATGAGGTTTCTAAAAAGACTCAGATAAAATCCAAGTCTTTTAAGAAACCCACTCACCTCCAAAAATAAAAGTCTGTCAAGTCTAAATCTTCCATGCTTACTGACTCTAATCGTTTTGTTCCTACAGATCATATAAGGAGAGTCCCAAAAACCACCATGCAGGATTTTACAAGTTTTTTTGTGAAGAAGGCTTTAATGCCAAGTGAATTTGTTACTAGAGATAGGATGTCTGTAATCTCTAAAGACAATTTGTGTAACAAAGTGTGTGACAATGTTTGTAATGATGTACCGAATTCTACTATTCCGTTAAAGTACTCTTTCAAGGATTTGTTTAATCTATGTCCAACTAAATATAGACGACAGGTTCCTGAAATGAATGCTTTTGTGCCTTATCCTGTTAAACGTATTCGGAAAAAGAAAATTAAAAATAGTGCATCATCGGCCACAAACAAAGTTGAGATGTGTCCGTTGCCAAGACCCAAAACCAAAGCAACGGTCAAAAAGGTCTCAAAAAGACAAAAACCGAAGGCAATTTCAGCGCCTAAGGTTCCAAAACCCAATAAATCCAATCTTCAATGGATTCCAAAGGGTTGTGCATCCGGACCACACACAAATACTAGTTGGGTTTCTAAATCTGTACACGTGCCATATAAATCTGGAAATCCTAACAAAAAGGGACCCATATTGAGGTGGGTACCCAAGGTTGTGTGATCTTAATGCAGATGGTTCTTGGTTACTTCTGATCAAGACCCGTGCTTCAAAGAAATGGCTTCTAGTTACCTTAGACTAGGACCCGTTCTTTTGCTTGTCGGTTGTGCTTAAACCGACACGTTTGGCTTCTGTGCACACAGCCCAGGACCCGGTCTTAACTCATCATGTTTTCTGAACATCTCGGTTCAGAACACGGTTTGATTGTGAATTAAAAATGGATGTGTTTGAATGCATATAGTTTTTCATTATATGAATTTATGTGTTTTTCAGGCTAAGTCCATTTGGTATATGGATTCGGGTTGCTCCAAGCACATGACTGGAAGAAGAGAATTGCTGTCCAACGTTGTTGAACAGTACTGCGGAACTGTGAAATTCGGGAACAACCATCAGGCTCAAATAAAAGGATACGGGGACTTAGTTCTAAATAATCTGGTCATCAAGGACGTTGACTATGTTGAAGGGTTATCTCATAATCTTTTTAGCATAGGACAGCTCTGCGACAAAGGACTAGAAGTAACATTTAGGGCTAAGAACTGCAGTGTAAAGAACACAGATGGAAAAGAAATCTTGACTGGTTCCCGAAAATCTAACCTTTACACCATTGACGTATCTAAGCTTGTAGTGAAGGATAACATTTGCCTACTATCAAAAGCCTCGTCAAAAGACTCTTGGTTGTGGCATCGAAGATTATCCCATTTGAATTTTGATAACATAAACAAGCTGGCTGCGAAGCAATTGGTCAAAGGACTTCCTGAGTTGCGCTACGAAAAGGACCATCTTTGCGGAGCATGTGAGAAAGGAAAAATGAAACGATCATCTCACAAACCAAAGCCCGAACCATCAACAAAAAGAGTTTTGGAGTTACTTCATATGGATTTATGCGGAACGATGAGAACTCAAAGCATAAATGGAAAACGATATGTGTTGGTTATCGTTGATGATTATTCTCGATATACCTGGGTCAGGTTCTTGCGTTCCAAGGACGAGACAGCTCAAGAAATCATTGATTTTATCAAAAGTGTCGAGACCCAACAGCAGCTGTCAGTACAATCAATCAGATCAGATAACGGCACGGAGTTCAAGAACTCGGTAGTAGAGGGCTTCCTTCGATCCAAGGGGATTCAGCATCAATACTCTGCTGCTAGAACACCTCAACAAACCGGGATCGTGGAAAGGCGTAACCGTACGCTAGTAGAAGCCGCTCGTACAATGCTCACATACTCAAAGCTACCTCCGTTCTTGTGGGCCGAAGCCGTATCAACAGCATGCTATACACAGAATCGCTCCATCATTCATAAGCGCTTTAACAAAACTCCATACCAACTCTTTTTGAATAAAGTACCATTTATCAAGTACTTACGTGTATTTGGTTGCAAGTGCTATGTGCTGAATGACAGAGACAACCTCGGGAAATTTAACGAAAAGGCGGATGAAGCGATCTTCATTGGATACTCATCTAACTCGAAGGCGTATCGCGCATTCAATACCCGAACCAGAACAGTCAACGAAAGTGTGCACGTCACATTTGATGAGTTGGCTGAACTGGCACCCGAAGTTGATCAATCAGGACCACGCATTACTCAAATGCCTGGAGACTCTTCGAATAACCCCATTTCTTTTTCTTCTTCTGCTTTGGTTAATTTATTTGATCCTTTTTATGTTGAATTTTTCGGTCCTAACGCTAGTGTGTCTAATGTTGTTAATAATGTAGGTAATCCTTCCAGTTCAACTGCGCCGCAAAGTTTCTCCACTCCATCTTCATCAACATATCCTCATCCATCCACATCATCCACCGACACATCCGCAGTTGAATCTACTCCTGTAATACCCTCACATATAATACCAACGATTCTTCCTTCACCTGAACACTCGGAAATTGAACCCGAACCTGTGGTACCATCATTTGAAACCATTGACCATGAATCCTCATCCATTCCCATATTAACCACAGAGGTTCCATCCCGAGCACCCCTTCCACACGAGATCAAATGGACCCGCAGTCACCCAACAGCACAAATCATTGGTGATGTAACAACAGGAATCCAAACTCGTAGGGCATCTGCTAATGAATGTCTCTACACTTCATTCTTAAGTATGATAGAGCCCGCTCGTGTGGATGAAGCCCTGACAGATCCGGATTGGATAGTTGCAATGCAAGAGGAACTCAACCAGTTTGAACAGCTAAGAGTATGGCGGTTAGTTCCCAAGCCAAAAGACCGTACAATCATCGGAACAAAGTGGATCTTCAAGAACAAACGAGATGAAAACGGCATTGTGATAAGGAACAAAGCAAGACTTGTTGCCAAAGGCTACCGACAACAAGAAGGGATAGATTATGACGAGACCTTCGCTCCCGTTGCACGGATCGAAGCAATCAGAATATTCTTGGCGTATGCGGCACACAAAGACTTCAAAGTGTACCAAATGGACGTCAAGACTGCCTTTCTGAACGGTGAACTTAACGAGGAAGTGTATGTTGAACAACCACAAGGCTTTGTTGATGCACATAAACCTGACCATGTTTATATGCTAGATAAGGCCCTCTATGGTTTAAAACAAGCACCTCGAGCATGGTATGATAGTCTTTCGAATTTCCTTATTTCTGCCGGTTTCTATAAAGGTGTGGTGGACACAACTCTGTTCACTAAAAGGGAAGGCCCACATATAATGCTAGTACAGATTTATGTTGACGATATTATATTTGGATCTACTGACAGTAATTTTTGTAAGGATTTTTCAGCCCTAATGGAGTCTCGGTTTGAGATGAGTATGATGGGGGAAATGAACTTTTTCCTCGGATTACAAGTCAAACAACTTGAGGATGGGATTTTTGTGAACCAGTCGAAATATACTCTTGACATTCTCAAGAAGTATAAGTTAGACTCTTGCACGAGTATCGCAACTCCCATGGCCTCCAACTGTAAGTTAGACACCGATCCTTCTGGGAAAAGTGTCGATAATACAACTTACAGAGGGATGATAGGATCCTTACTGTACTTGACTGCCAGTAGACCGGATATAGTGTTTTCAACATGTCTTTGTGCTAGATTTCAGGCCGACCCAAAAGAATCACACTTAACTGCGGTAAAACGCATTTTTCGTTATCTTAAGGGTACACCCGAACTTGGTCTATGGTATCCAAAGGGAACCGATTTCGATCTTACCGCGTTTTCAGATGCTGATTTTGCAGGTTGTAGAGTGGACAGAAAAAGCACATCGGGAGGAATACAGTTCTTAGGCGATAGACCGGTGAGTTGGTCTTCCAAAAAGCAGAATTGTGTATCCACATCCACAGCTGAGGCTGAGTATGTAGCAGCTGCAAGCTGTTGCTCTCAAGTGCTGTGGATGAGAACACAATTACGTGATTATGGGTTCTCACTCACCAATATCCCTATTTACTGTGATTCTCGAAGTGCAATTGCCATCTCTTGCAATCCCGTGCAGCACTCTCGAACAAAACACATAGATATCAGGTATCATTTTATTAAAGATCACGTGGAAAAGGGAACCATTGAGTTGTATTTTGTTGGCACGGAATACCAACTAGCGGATATATTTACTAAAGCTTTAGACGAACCTCGTTTTCGGTTTTTAGTATCTCATATCGGCATGTTGAATCCACCTTCCAATTAAATATCAGATATTGTCTTAAATAATTCTATTTCAATCTATCATGATTGAAATTCCTTTATTTTAGAAAATAACTGTTATTTAAATTTAAGGTTTATGTCACAAAATTAAAACTCATTATTTCCTTATCTGCGCATATTTTTAATAATTAATGATCCTGATAAATTGCTGTGTGAATTGTTCATCATGGAGTGGGATGCAAACAATATCCTGGTTTGTCGGTATTAGTAATGCTTAAAAGAAGGGTTGTCATGATTTAAATCTGAAAAGAAAAAGGAAAAAGGATCGGTATTTATTTGAGGGGGAGTAGAGTTAGGATTTTAAATTTTATAATTCTGTGTTTCTCTTTATTTCTTTTGTAGTTAAAATTTTAAATTTTAGGTTGGTCTTAATTTTTAATTTAATTTTAAAAGTTTAAATTTAATAGGTCAGAAAATTCCAAAAAGATTTTAATTTTCAAATTTATCAAAAAGCCAAAAACATTTTAGTTTATTTTATTTTAGCTTATTTTTATCTTAAGTTAAATGATCCAATAAAATACCAAAAATATTTCATTTTGTTGTTTCAAAGAAAAACTCAAAAAGATGTAATAAAAATTGGGCCAAAATTTAGTTTATATCTTGTTTTTGGTTATTTTTCTTAAAAGCCCAAAAATATTGTGTGTTGTGTGAGCAATCCGGCGGCCCAACCCTCATTGGGCGCGGATTCTGCTTGCTCCGACCCGACCCATCAACCTTTAAAAAGGGTTGAAGTCAATCAGTCAACACACATTCCTTCACTTCCAAGATATTTCTTTTCTTCTTCTCCTTCCTTCTCGTCGAACCACCGCCGAACCACCATTGCCATCGGATCCAAGCTTTTGGACCTTCATTTCTCTTCATTTTTCTTGCATTTTCCAACATCGGCATCATCAGGTAACATCTTTTTCACCTTATTTCAGTGTTTAACTTCATAGTTTACCTGTTTGATTTTCAAAATTTTTCTAGTTTTTATTTTCGGTTCTTCTTCATTTTAGGTAGTTTAATGTGTTATATTTACTTAGTTGTAGTTAGATAAATTGTTCTCTATGCAATTTTAGACTAGGATCTGTAATTTCATGCATTTTTATTAACATTTCAACTGTTCACGTTTATTTTTGCATGAACATTAACTGCACTCATGCAGTTTCGGATGTCCGAATTCGGACCACCACCCGAATTCGGATGTCCGACTTAGACTAAACTTCAAAATTTTCAACGTACAAAATCCTAGTTCGGACCATTGTTGATCCGAATTCGGGTCACTGTTGATCCGAATTCGGACCATCAAAGAAAGACAAAATTTTTCAAAACTTGAATTTAGTCTAAGTTTGTTCACCACTGTTCATCCGAATTCGGATGATATCCGAATTCGGTTCCAATCCGAATTCTGGGTACCATCCGAACTCAGGACCTTTCCATATCATTTCATGCATTTACATAAGTCATCATCCGAATTCGGATCATGTTCCATGACTCATCCGAATTCGGACCACTTTCATTCATTCCATTCACATTTCGGACCATCATCCGAATTCGGTTCCTGTTTTCAACTCATCCGAATTCGAACCCCCCAAACATCATTCATGCAACATCCGATTTCGGACTTATCCGAATTCGGTGACACTGTTCATCCGAATTCGGACCATCCGAAATCCACACTTAGGATTTTTTTAATTTTTCATTTTTTCCATTTCTGCATTTTCATATAAATTAAAAATCACAAAAAAAATAGTTCCATCCAAGTGCACCATTGATTAGAGTTAGGATCAGTGTTTGAGTGAAACGGTCTTATCTAACATCGGTCTCTTAACGATTGACTTTGGACTTTATTAGTGGAATTTTATTCTGCTAATAAAGACCCGATGTTAAACAGATTAGACAATTTCTATTTCACACTAATCTAGACTTCACATCAATGCATTATCATCTCAAGTCTTAGGATTCTAACTTTGTTGCACTTTGCAGGATAATGGACCCCGAAATCATTCTCACCGTACCCCATCCTCCCATCCCAAATAACAATGCTCAGCTACCAGAGGAATCCATCCTACCTAGCGCCGAGTTTGTCGAGTTTATCCCCCATAACTGGCAACTCGACGTCTCTATCCTTCCAAAAGAATCCCAAACCCTAGCATTTGACATTCTCACCCGCCATCCCATATATTATGCCCTTTCCACAGCCATCGCCGTTCCCCAGATTTACCTACAACAATTCTGGAACAGGCTACAATTCTTAACCGACCCCGAACCTCACTTCACCTCCACCATTGACTGCGTTCCAGTCAAAGTCACAACCACAGCCATTCGTCACATCCTTCGTTTTCCCATCCAAGACTACATTCCCTCCATTAACTCGTTCGATCCAAACCCATCCGTCTCAGAAGCCCTTTCTGAAATTCAAAACCTAGGGTATGACGGATCCCTTACCAAACCATCCGACTTTCGCACCAAGAACCTTCAGTCCCACTGGAGAATTCTCTTCGATGTACTCAACAAGTGCCTGACAGCCAAACATTCTGGTCATGACTCAGCATCGGCCCAGGTTTTAGCCATGTTCGCTGGCTTTGCCTACGACCGACACGTGGACTATGCGGCTTTCATCTTTGAAGAATTAAGAAGAGTCCACGTGGAAAGGAGCACGAAGAAAGGACGCAAGTATGTCCCCTATCAACGATTCCTTCAGCTCATCATACAATACGCCATGGATCAGGACGAAGACATTCATGAGCGTCCAGAAGCTGATGTCTATCCAACCGTCGCTATCCAGAAACTGACTTTGCCAAAAGGGGCACCAACGGTACAGGTAATGAAGATTCCATTATCAACTCTGACAAGGTCGAGGGGTACAGATCGGGTAAGGGACTATATGAGAGAAAATTATCCGGATGAGTCTCAGTCTGAATCGACTGAGACTAACCAGTCCGACGGTGAGCAACATGAGAGTGAGAACGAGGGAGAAAGGATGGAAGTACAACAATCACTGGGTTATGGTGAGAGGGAGGCTGAGAGTGTAAGGGAGGGAGCCGTAGGTGAGACGGCAGAGACGGCGGATTCTGAACGAACCGTCTCTGTCGTAAGGCCGAGGGATACGCAATCTGAGGGTGAACCAAGCCCTATCAGCCGGACACCACTTCATAAGACCGTTAGTCCAGCGGTCGCCACAACCCCAACCATCCACTTGGTTTCCCCTCAAAGGGAAACCACTTCATTACACGGGGATCTTCCACATACGCCATCGCCCTCTCATTCGGAGAGTGGCGGTGTTGAAAGAGGTCACACTCCTCCCCACGTGACCGAACTTCCTTCGCCCACGATTCCATCCCCACAAACAGACACCGTGCACGATGCTTTTGTGGCATCCCCAAGAGCTGCCTCCGTGGCAGCTCCCGAAACTTCCAGATCTGAGCATCCCGTAGTGGAGCCAGAGATGACGGAAGGAAGACCGGGAGTGGCTCAATCTACGCCGTCCACTTCCGGCCATCTCCCCATCAATTTGGAGATGTTACGGCAGCCTTACGTGCTGCCGGCGTTATCACCCGGGCTGACCTTGACGCCCAAAGGGAGGCAGCCGAGGAACGACATACCGCCCTTCTTTCTCTTATAAAGGGTAAGGGTGTCGCCTCCGAAGCCGGCCCCTCACAAGGATCCCACTCAGTCCAACTACAAATGGCGGAGCTCTCTGACAAACTGGACGCACTCAATCGCCTAATCCTTCAGGTCCAGGAGCAGCTAAATTCCAGGATGGATCGCCTCGAGTCGGCAGTTATTGATCTCCAATGCCGCGCTCAGGCCGAAACCCTCAAAAGAAAACATGACGACCAGGACGACCCTGATCGTCATGAGGGGGAGAAGCGCAGAAAAGTACAATTTGAGGAGCCCATGCTGGGTACAGGGGGAGCAGAGACCGCCGAGGGGTCTGAATTTCAGGGGTCGGGGGAAAAGTCACAGGAAGCTCAGGAGTACATGCTAATTGAAGACGAGCCGATGGTCGAGGGTCCAGCTCCACTGGATCCAATGACAGCCATGGTAGAATTTGAGGAGCCACACGAGAAGGTTGAAATCATATTAGTTTCTGATTCAGATTCTGATACCGAGGACAACCAACCACTTTTAACTCCTAAGCCTGAACCTGACTCTCCAACCAAAAAAATCCTCATCCTCTTCCTTCGATTTCCTGAATTCACCACCCAGAGCCCAACAGGAAGACATACTCTCATCCATCCAAGCTCCCCCATCACTAAAAGAATCCCACATTACAGTCAGCCCACCAAGATCCCCAAGCCCTCCACCAGTCCAACAAACCCAACGCTCAGGTCCCTCCCAAACAAAAAGGGTTGACTGCTTCGATGAGACTCCCGAGGGTCCTGGAGTGTACAGAAAAGACGACCTATTCTGGGTAGACCACTACACGAAAGGAAAAGTTCACACACTGCCGCAGAGCGAAAAAGATCAAATGCGTCAAGAACGGCGGGGGGCTATCATAAAGCTTCTTGAAGCTAAAAAGGACGAATTCGAAGAACCCCCCGTTCAAGGCCTGAAAGAATTCCTGCAGAACTTTCCCCCGGAGCAATTTCAGAATCCATATCTAGAAGAAAGATTCAAGATGGTATTCAGAAAGAAACCTGGAGCCTTCAGCAGACGCCTACTCATGGAACTTACAAATGTCTCCAAAGCTGAACAGGCCGAATACTACCAATTGATGCTCCGGGAACAAAGGTCTAAGGTGTCAAAGTCAAAGATTAAAAAACTCAAATCAATTACCATGTGCAAAAGAGCCAAAGTATTCTATCCCTCCTATCAAGTGGAAAGAGAAGATGGTACGGGAGATGACATCTTTGAGTATGACCTTGACTACATAAGAGCGGATGACGTTGAGTTCCTTCACAACAGTCTGAAAAATCGAATCAGAAAACGTCTATCCCACATGACAGTTGTAGGTGCCTTAGTTCGAAGCATGAATCGCCGATCGATCATAATGTGCTTAAGAGATTTTCAGATGGCGATCGAGAGTGCTATGGTTAAGGTGGGCCTACGAGCACCAGAACAAGATAGTTTTCTTTTAGCCCACCACCCGGCCTACAGAGTTATACTTAAAGGAGATCCGGGTGTTATTTTTGTGAACCACAAGGGCTACAAAAGGTATATGCGCTTTGAGGATCTACCTTGCTATTCCGATGGTACACTTCGACTGGTTCGAGCTGCTCTCACAAAGAAAGTACAAGATTATGATGCTCAACCAGATCCTGAACAGAGATGCTCACCTACGGAGATACAAAATACACTCAGCGGCATAGACTACCTGAACGAGCGGCTACATACAAGACAAGTAACCAGACGTTTCGATGTCATACTTGGTCTTCGTGAATCAACAGATCATGCGCGAGTTCCAGGACCTCCTAAGTGATCGAAAAGGGGGAGATTGTTAGATTAATTATTTCGATCCTAGGAGTTATTTTGTAATATTTATTAACATTGTAATGTGTCTTGTATTTATTTCTATGTAATTTCTTTCTTATGTAATAGTGTAGGGGCCATTGTTGCCAAGTCTTGTAAGTCAATTAAATGAGCCTATAAAGGCTCCTAGGGTTGCTTTTTGACAATACACGGTTGACCTACATTTGAATCTTCTCTTGGAGCCGCCACTGTTCTTCCATATTCACCAACATTCATATTGTCTTCTTTCTTATTAAAAACACATTTATTGAGCTTGTTTCTTCATGTGTTTGATGAGAAAAACGTCAAGGTGCTGAATATATACGGGATTTCATATTAACACATTCCATGAAATTACATGAATAACAAAATAAAACTTAGGTTGAAATTAATCAAGTAATTTAATAAACCTAGGTTATATACAGATAATCAGTTTATTTACATTCCATGAAATTACATGAATAATAAAATAAACTTAGGTTGAAATTAATCAAGTAATTTCATAAACCTAGGTTATATAGAGATAATCAATTCATTTCCATTCCATAAAATTACATGAATAACAAAATAAAACGTAGGTTGAAATTAATCAAATAATTTGATAAACTTAGATTATATACAGATTATCAATTCATTTCCATTCCATGAGATTACATGAATAATAAAAAAAAACTTAGATTGAAATTAATTAAGTAATTTGATAAACCTAGGTTATAAGCAGATAATCAATTCATTTCCATTCCATGAAATTACATGAATAATAAAATAAACTTTAGGTTAAAATTAATCAAGTAATTTTATAAACCTAGGTTATATATAGATAATCAATTCATTCCCATTCCATGAAATTAAATGAATAATAATATAAAACTTAGGTTGAAATTAATCAACTAATTTTATAAACCTAGGTTATATACAGTCAATCAATTCAATTCAATTGCATTCCATGTCATGAATAATAAAACTTAGGTTAAAATTAATCAAGTAATTTTACAAACGTAGGTTAATAAAACACTTAACAGCTAGAGAAAATGCAGTAACTGCTTGAGAAATTGAACTAACAGCTCGAAATTTGGAAAAACATAATTTTTCAACCTAACTCATATGAATAATAAAACTTAGGTTGAAATTAATCAAGTAATTTGATAAACCTAGGTTATATGCAGATATTCAATTCTTTTCCATTCCATGAAATTACATGAATAATAAAATAAAACTTTGTTTAAAATTAATCAAGTAATTTCGAAAACCTAGGTTATATACAGATAATCAATTCATTTCCATTCCATGAAATTAAATGTATAACAAAATAAAACTTAGGTTGAAATTAATCAAGTAATTTTATAAACCTAGGTTATATACAGATAATCAATTCATTTCCATTCCATGAAAATACATGAATAATAATATAAAACTTAGGGTGAAATTAATCAAGTAATTTTAAAAACCTAGGTTATATAAAGATAATCAATTCATTTCCATTCCATGAAATTACATGAATAAGTAAATAAAACATAGGTTGAAATTAATCAGTAATTTTACAAACCTAGGTTATATACAGTTAATCAATTCGATTCAATTGCATTCAATTCGATTCAATTGCATTCAATTCCATTCAATTGCATTCAATTCCATGAATAATAAAACTTAGGTTAAAGTTAATCAAGTAATTTTATAAACTTAGGTTTATAAAACACTTAACAGCATGAGAAAATGCTCTAACAGCTTTAGAAATTGAACTAATAACTTAAAATTTGCAAAAACGTAATTTTTCAATTTAACTCAATTGAATAATAAAACTTAGGTTGAAATTTATCAACTAATTTTATAAGCCTAGGTTATATTCAGTTAATCAATTCATTTCCATTCTATGAAATTACATGAATAATAAAATAAAACATAGGTTGAAATTAATCAAATAATTTGATAAACATAGGTTATATACAGATAATCAATTCATTTCCATTCAATGAATTACAAAATAAAACGTAGGTTGAAATTAATCAAGTAATTTCATAAACCTAGGTTATATAAAGGTAATCAGTTGATTTCTATTCGATGAAATTACATGAATAATAGAATAAAACTTACGTTGAAATTAATCAAGTAATTTTATAAACCTAGGTTATATACAAATAATCAATTATTTTCCAGTCCATGAAATTACATGAATAAAAAAATAAAACTTAGGTCGAAATTAATGAAGTATGTTTATAAACCTAGGTTACTACAGATGATCAATTCATATCCATTGTATGAAATTACATGAATAATAAAATTAAACTTTGGTTGAAATTAATCAATTAATTTCATAATCCTAGGTTATATACAGATAATCAATTCATTTCCGTTCCATGAAATTACATTAATAATAAAATAAAACTTAGGTTGAAATTAATCAAGTAATTTCATAAACCTAGGTTATATTCAGATAATCAATTCATTTCCGTTCCATGAAATTACATGAACTATAAAAATAAAACTTTGGTTGAAATTAATCAAGTAATTTAAAAAACCTAGGTTATATACAGATAATCAATTCATTTTCATTCCATGAGATTACATGAATAATAAAATAAAACTTAGGTTGAAATTAATCAAGTAATTTCATAAACCTAGGTTATATACAGATAATCAATTCATTTCCATTCCATGAAATTACATGTATAATAAAATAAAACTTAAGTTTAAATTAGTCAAATAATTCGACAAACCTATGTTATATACAGATAATCAATTCATTTCCATTCCATGAAATTACATGAATAACAAAATAAAACTTAGGTTGAAATTAATCAAGTAATTTAATAAACCTAGGTTATACATAGATAATCAATTTATTTACATTCCATGAAATTACATGAATAATAAAATAAAACTTAGGTTGAAATTAATCAAGTAATTTCATAAACCTAGGTTATATAGAGATAATCAATTCATTTCCATTCCATAAAATTACATGAATAACAAAATAAAACGTAGGTTGAAATTAATCAAATAATTTGATAAACTTAGGTTATATACAGATAATCAATTCATTTCCATTCCATGACATTACATGAATGATAAAAAAAAAAACTTAGGTTGAAATTAATTAAGTAATTTGATAAACCTAGGTTATAAGCAGATAATCAATTCATTTCCATTCCATGAAATTACATGAATAATAAAATAAACTTTAGGTTAAAATTAATCAAGTAATTTTATAAACCTAGGTTATATACAGATAATCAATTCATTTCCATTCCATGAAATTAAATGAATAATAATATAAAACTTAGGTTGAAATTAATCAACTAATTTCATAAACCTAGGTTATATACAGTCAATCAATTCAATTCAATTGGATTCCATGTCATGAATAATAAAACTTAGGTTAAAATTAATCAAGTAATTTTACAAACGTAGGTTAATAAAACACTTAACAGCTAGAGAAAATGCAGTAACTGCTTGAGAAATTGAACTAACAGCTCGAAATTTGGAAAAACATAATTTTTCAATCTAACTCATATGAATAATAAAACTTAGGTTGAAATTAATCAAGTAATTTGATAAACCTAGGTTATATGCAGATATTCAATTCTTTTCCATTCCATGAAATTACATGAATAATAAAATAAAACTTTGTTTAAAATTAATCAAGTAATTTCGAAAACCTAGGTTATATACAGATAATCAATTCATTTCCATTCCATGAAATTAAATGTATAACAAAATAAAACTTAGGTTGAAATTAATCAAGTAATTTTATAAACCTAGGTTATATACAGATAATCAATTCATTTCCATTCCATGAAAATACATGAATAATAATATAAAACTTAGGGTGAAATTAATCAAGTAATTTTAAAAACCTAGGTTATATAAAGATAATCAGTTCATTTCCATTCCATGAAATTACATGAATAAGTAAATAAAACATAGGTTGAAATTAATCAGTAATTTTACAAACCTAGGTTATATACAGCTAATCAATTCGATTCAATTGCATTCAATTCCATTCAATTGCATTCAATTCCATGAATAATAAAACTTAGTTAAAGTTAATCAAGTAATTTCATAAACTTAGGTTTATAAAACACTTAACAACATGAGAAAATGCTCTAACAGCTTTAGAAATTGAACTAATAGCTTAAATTTTGCAAAAACGTAATTTTTCTATTTAACTCAATTGAATAATAAAACTTAGGTTGAAATTTATCAACTAATTTCATAAGCCTAGGTTATATACAGTTAATCAATTCATTTCCATTCTATGAAATTACATGAATAATAAAATAAAACATAGGTTGAAATTAATCAAATAATTTGATAAACCTAGGTTATATACAGATAATCAATTCATTTCCATTCCATGAAATTACATGAATTACAAAATAAAACGTAGGTTGAAATTAATCAAGTAATTTCATAAACCTAGGTTATATAAAGGTAATCAGTTGATTTCTATTCGATGAAATTACATGAATAATAGAATAAAACTTACGTTGAAATTAATCAAGTAATTTTATAAACCTAGGTTATATACAAATAATCAATTATTTTCCATTCCATGAAATTACGTGAATAAAAAAATAAAACTTAGGTCGAAATTAATGAAGTAAGTTTATAAACCTAGGTTACTACAGATGATCAATTCATATCCATTGTATGAAATTACATGAATAATAAAATTGAACTTTGGTTGAAATTAATCAATTAATTTCATAATCCTAGGTTATATACAGATAATCAATTCATTTCCGTTCCATGAAATTACATTAATAATAAAATAAAACTTAGGTTGAAATTAATCAAGTAATTTCATAAACCTAGGTTATATACAGATAATCAATTCATTTCCGTTCCATGAAATTACATGAACTATAAAAATAAAACTTAGGTTGAAATTAATCAAGTAATTTAAAAAACCTAGGTTATATACAGATAATCAATTCATTTTCATTCCATGAGATTACATGAATAATAAAATAAAACTTAGGTTGATATTAATCAAGTAATTTCATAAACCTAGGTTATATACAGATAATCAATTCATTTCCATTCCATGAAATTACATGTATAATATAATAAAACTTAAGTTTAAATTAGTCAAATAATTCGACAAACCTATGTTATATACAGATAATCAATTAATTTCCATTCCATGAAATTACATGAATAACAAAATAAAACTTAGGTTGAAATTAATCAAGTAATTTAATAAACCTAGGTTATACACAGATAATCAATTTATTTACATTCCATGAAATTACATGAATAATAAAATAAAACTTAGGTTGAAATTAATCAAGTAATTTCATAAACCTAGGTTATATAGAGATAATCAATTCATTTCCATTCCATAAAATTACATGAATAACAAAATAAAACGTAGGTTGAAATTAATCAAATAATTTGTTAAACTTAGGTTATATACAGATAATCAATTCATTTCCATTCCATGACATTACATGAATAATAAAAAAAAACTTAGGTTGAAATTAATTAAGTAATTTGATAAACCTAGGTTATAAGCAGATAATCAATTCATTTCCATTCCATTAAATTACATGAATAATAAAATAAACTTTAGGTTAAAATTAATCAAGTAATTTTATAAACCTAGGTTATATACAGATAATCAATTCATTTCCATTGCATGAAACTACATGAATAATAATATAAAACTTAGGTTGAAATTAATCAACTAATTTTATAAACCTAGGTTATATACAGTGAATCAATTCAATTCAATTTCATTCCATGCCATGAATAATAAAACTTAGGTTAAAATTAATCAAGTAATTTTACAAACGTAGGTTAATAAAACACTTAACAGCTTGAGAAAATGCAGTAACTGCTTGAGAAATTGAACTAACAGCTCGGAATTTGGAAAAACATAATTTTTCAATCTAACTCATATGAATAATAAAACTTAGGTTGAAATTAATCAAGTAATTTGATAAACCTAGGTTATATGCAGATATTCAATTCTTTTCCATTCCATGAAATTACATGAATAATAAAATAAAACTTTGTTTAAAATTAATCAAGTAATTTCGAAAACCTAGGTTATAAACAGATAATCAATTCATTTCCATTCCATGAAATTACATGTATAACAAAATAAAACTTAGGTTGAAATTAATCAAGTAATTTTATAAACCTAGGTTATATACAGATAATCAATTCATTTCCATTCCATGAAAATACATGAATAATAATATAAAACTTAGGGTGAAATTAAACAAGTAATTTTAAAAACCTAGGTTATATAAAGATAATCAGTTCATTTCCGTTCCATGAAATTACATGAATAAGAAAATAAAACAAAGGTTGAAATTAATCAGTAATTTTACAAACCTAGGTTATATACAGCTAATCAATTCGATTCAATTGCATTCAATTCCATGAATAATAAAACTTAGGTTAAAGTTAATCAAGTAAATTTATAAAATTAGGTTTATAAAACACTTAACAGCATGAGAAAATGCTCTAACAGCTTTAGAAATTGAACTAATAGCTCGAAATTTGCAAAAACGTAATTTTTCAATTTAACTCAATTGAATAATAAAACTTAGGTTGAAATTTATCAACTAATTTCATAAGCCTAGGTTATATACAGTTAATCAATTCATTTCCATTCTATGAAATTACATGAATAATAAAATAAAACATAGGTTGAAATTAATCAAATAATTTGATAAACCTAGGTTATATACAGATAATCAATTCATTTCCATTCCATGAAATTACATGAATTACAAAATAAAACGTATGTTGAAATTAATCAAGTAATTTCATAAACCTAGGTTATATAAAGATAATCAATTGATTTCTATTCGATAAAATTACATGAATAATAGAATAAAACTTACGTTGAAATTAATCAAGTAATTTTATAAAACATAGGTTATATACAAATAATCAATTATTTTCCCTTCCATGAAATTACATGAATAAAAAAAATAAAACTTAGGTCGAAATTAATGAAGTAAGTTTATAAACCTAGGTTACATACAGATGATCAATTCATATCCATTGTATGAAATTACATGAATAATAAAATAAAACTTCGGTTGAAATTAATCAATTAATTTCATAATCCTAGGTTATATACAGATAATCAATTCATTTCCGTTCCATGAAATTACATTAATAATAAAATAAAACTTAGGTTGAAATTAATCAAGTAATTTCATAATCCTAGGTTATATACAGATAATCAATTCATTTCCGTTCCATGAAATTACATGAACAATAAAAATAAAACTTAGGTTGAAATTAATCAAGTAATTTAAAAAACCTAGGTTATATATAGATAATCAATTCATTTTCATTCCATGAGATTACATGAATAATAAAATAAAACTTAGGTTGAAATTAATCAAGTAATTGCATAAACCTAGGTTATATACAGATAATCAATTCATTTCCATTCCATGAAATTACATGTATAATATAATAAAACTTAAGTTTAAATTAGTCAAATAATTCGACAAACCTATGTTATATACAGATAATCAATTCATTTCCATTCCATGAAATTACATGAATAACAAAATAAAACTTAGGTTGAAATTAATCAAGTAATTTTATAAACCTAGGTTATATACAGATTATCAATTCATTTCCATTCCATGAAAATACATGAATAATAATATAAAACTTAGGGTGAAATTAATCAAGTAATTTTAAAAACCTAGGTTATATAAAGATAATCAATTCATTTCCATTCCATGAAATTACATGAATAAGTAAATAAAACATAGGTTGAAATTAATCAGTAATTTTACAAACCTAAGTTATATACAGCTAATCAATTCGATTCAATTGCATTCAATTCCATGAATAATAAAACTTAGGTTAAAGTTAATCAAGTAATTTTATAAAATTAGGTTTATAAAACACTTAACAGCATGAGAAAATGCTCTAACAGCTTTAGAAATTGAACTAATAGCTCGAAATTTGCAAAAACGTAATTTTTCAATTTAACTCAATTGAATAATAAAACTTAGGTTGAAATTTATCAACTAATTTCATAAGCCTAGGTTATATACAGTTAATCAATTCATTTCCATTCTATGAAATTACATGAATAATAAAATAAAACATAGGTTGAAATTAATCAAATAATTTGATAAACCTAGGTTATATACAGATAATCAATTCATTTCTATTCCATGAAATTACATGAATTACAAAATAAAACGTAGGTTGAAATTAATCAAGTAATTTCATAAACCTAGGTTATATAAAGATAATCAGTTGATTTCTATTCGATGAAATTACATGAATAATAGAATAAAACTTACGTTGAAATTAATCAAGTAATTTTATAAACCTAGGTTATATACAAATAATCAATTATTTTCCATTCCATGAAATTACATGAATAAAAAAAATAAAACTTAGGTTGAAATTAATGAAGTAAGTTTATAAACCTAGGTTACATACAGATAATCAATTCATATCCATTGTATAAAATTACATGAATAATAAAATAAAACTTCGGTTGAAATTAATCAATTAATTTCATAATCCTAGGTTATATACAGATAATCAATTCATTTCCGTTCCATGAAATTACATTAATAATAAAATAAAACTTAGGTTGAAATTAATCAAGTAATTTCATAACCTAGGTTATATACAGATAATCAATTCATTTCCGTTCCATGAAATTACATGAACAATAAAAATAAAACTTAGGTTGAAATTAATCAAGTAATTTAAAAAACCTAGGTTATATACAGATAATCAATTCATTTTCATTCCATGAGATTACATGAATAATAAAATAAAACTTAGGTTGAAATTAATCAAGTAATTTCATAAACCTAGGTTATATACAGATAATCAATTCATTTCCATTCCATGAAATTACCTGTATAATATAATAAAACTTAAGTTTAAATTAGTCAAATAATTCGACAAACCTATGTTATATATAGATAATCAATTCATTTCCATTCCATGAAATTACATGAATAACAAAATAAAACTTAGGTTGAAATTAATCAAGTAATTTAATAAACCTAGGTTATATACAGATAATCAATTTATTTACATTCCATGAAATTACATGAATAATAAAATAAAACTTAGGTTGAAATTAATCAAGTAATTTCATAAACCTATGTTATATAGAGATAATCAATTCATTTCCATTCCATAAAATTACATGAATAACAAAATAAAACGTAGGTTGAAATTAATCAAATAATTTGATAAACTTAGGTTATATACAGATAATCAATTCATTTCCATTCCATGAGATTACATGAATAAAAAAAAAACTTAGGTTGAAATTAATTAAGTAATTTGATAAACCTAGGTTATATGCAGATAATCAATTCATTTCCATTCCATGAAATTACATGAATAATAAAATAAACTTTAGGTTAAATTTAATCAAGTAATTTTATAAACCTAGGTTATATACAGATAATCAATACATTTCCATTCCATGAAATTACATGAATAATAATATAAAACTTAGGTTGAAATTAATCAACTAATTTTATAAACCTAGGTTATATACAGTCAATCAATTCAATTCAATTGCATTCCATGCCATGAATAATAAAACTTAGGTTAAAATTAATCAAGTAATTTTACAAACGTAGGTTTAAAAAACACTTAACTGCTAGAGAAAATGCACTAACTGCTTGAGAAATTGAACTAACAGCTCGAAATTTGGAAAAATATAATTTTTCAATCTAACTCATATGAATAATAAAACTTTGGTTGAAATTAATCAAGTAATTTGATAAACCTAGGTTATATGCAGATAATCAATTCTTTTCCATTCCATGAAATTCCATGAATAATAAAATAAAACTTTAGTTAAAATTAATCAAGTAATTTCGAAAACCTAGGTTATATACAGATAATCAATTCATTTCCATTCCATGAAATTACATGTATAACAAAATAAAACTTAGGTTGAAATTAATCAAGTAATTTCATAAACCTAGGTTATATACAGATAATCAATTCATTTCCATTCCATGAAAATACATGAATAATAATATAAAACATAGTGTGAAATTAATCAAGTAATTTTAAAAACCTAGATTATATAAAGATAATCAATTCATTTCTATTCCATGAAATTACATGAATAAGAAAATAAAACATAGGTTGAAATTAATCAGTAATTTTACAAACCTAGGTTATATACAGCTAATCAATTCGATTCAATTGTATTCAATTCCATGAATAATAAAACTTAGGTTAAAGTTAATCAAGTAATTTTATAACTTAGGTTTATAAAACACTTAACAGCATGAGAAAATGCTCTAACAGCTTTAGAAAGTGAATTAATAGCTCGAAATTTGCAAAAACGTAATTTTTCAATTTAACTCAATTGAATAATAAAACTTAGGTTGAAATTAATCAACTAATTTTATAAGCCTAGGTTATATATAGATAATCAATTCATTTCCGTTCCATGAAATTACATGAACTATAAAAATAAAACTTAGGTTGAAATTAATCAAGTAATTTAAAAAACCTAGGTTATATACAGATAATCAATTCATTTTCATACCATGAGATTACATGAATAATAAAATAAAACTTAGGTTGATATTAATCAAGTAATTTCATAAACCTAGGTTATATACAGATAATCAATTCATTTCCATTCCATGAAATTACATGTATAATATAATAAAACTTAAGTTTAAATTAGTCAAATAATTCGACAAACCTATGTTATATACAGATAATCAATTAATTTCCATTCCATGAAATTACATGAATAACAAAATAAAACTTAGGTTGAAATTAATCAAGTAATTTAATAAACCTAGGTTATACACAGATAATCAATTTATTTACATTCCATGAAATTACATGAATAATAAAATAAAACTTAGGTTGAAATTAATCAAGTAATTTCATAAACCTAGGTTATATAGAGATAATCAATTCATTTCCATTCCATAAAATTACATGAATAACAAAATAAAACGTAGGTTGAAATTAATCAAATAATTTGTTAAACTTAGGTTATATACAGATAATCAATTCATTTCCATTCCATGACATTACATGAATAATAAAAAAAAACTTAGGTTGAAATTAATTAAGTAATTTGATAAACCTAGGTTATAAGCAGATAATCAATTCATTTCCATTCCATTAAATTACATGAATAATAAAGTAAACTTTAGGTTAAAATTAATCAAGTAATTTTATAAACCTAGGTTATATACAGATAATCAATTCATTTCCATTGCATGAAACTACATGAATAATAATATAAAACTTAGGTTGAAATTAATCAACTAATTTTATAAACCTAGGTTATATACAGTGAATCAATTCAATTCAATTTCATTCCATGCCATGAATAATAAAACTTAGGTTAAAATTAATCAAGTAATTTTACAAACGTAGGTTAATAAAACACTTAACAGCTTGAGAAAATGCAGTAACTGCTTGAGAAATTGAACTAACAGCTCGAAATTTGGAAAAACATAATTTTTCAATCTAACTCATATGAATAATAAAACATAGGTTGAAATTAATCAAGTAATTTGATAAACCTAGGTTATATGCAGATATTCAATTCTTTTCCATTCAATGAAATTACATGAATAATAAAATAAAACTTTGTTTAAAATTAATCAAGTAATTTCGAAAACCTAGGTTATAAACAGATAATCAATTCATTTCCATTCCATGAAATTACATGTATAACAAAATAAAACTTAGGTTGAAATTAATCAAGTAATTTTATAAACCTAGGTTATATACAGATAATCAATTCATTTCCATTCCATGAAAATACATGAATAATAATATAAAACTTAGGGTGAAATTAAACAAGTAATTTTAAAAACCTAGGTTATATAAAGATAATCAGTTCATTTCCATTCCATGAAATTACATGAATAAGAAAATAAAACAAAGGTTGAAATTAATCAGTAATTTTACAAACCTAGGTTATATACAGCTAATCAATTCGATTCAATTGCATTCAATTCCATGAATAATAAAACTTAGGTTAAAGTTAATCAAGTAAATTTATAAAATTAGGTTTATAAAACACTTAACAGCATGAGAAAATGCTCTAACAGCTTTAGAAATTGAACTAATAGCTCGAAATTTGCAAAAACGTAATTTTTCAATTTAACTCAATTGAATAATAAAACTTAGGTTGAAATTTATCAACTAATTTCATAAGCCTAGGTTATATACAGTTAATCAATTCATTTCCATTCTATGAAATTACATGAATAATAAAATAAAACATAGGTTGAAATTAATCAAATAATTTGATAAACCTAGGTTATATACAGATAATCAATTCATTTCCATTCCATGAAATTACATGAATTACAAAATAAAACGTATGTTGAAATTAATCAAGTAATTTCATAAACCTAGGTTATATAAAGATAATCAATTGATTTCTATTCGATAAAATTACATGAATAATAGAATAAAACTTACGTTGAAATTAATCAAGTAATTTTATAAAACCTAGGTTATATACAAATAATCAATTATTTTCCCTTCCATGAAATTACATGAATAAAAAAAATAAAACTTAGGTCGAAATTAATGAAGTAAGTTTATAAACCTAGGTTACATACAGATGATCAATTCATATCCATTGTATGAAATTACATGAATAATAAAATAAAACTTCGGTTGAAATTAATCAATTAATTTCATAATCCTAGGTTATATACAGATAATCAATTCATTTCCGTTCCATGAAATTACATTAATAATAAAATAAAACTTAGGTTGAAATTAATCAAGTAATTTCATAATCCTAGGTTATATACAGATAATCAATTCATTTCCGTTCCATGAAATTACATGAACAATAAAAATAAAACTTAGGTTGAAATTAATCAAGTAATTTAAAAAACCTAGGTTATATATAGATAATCAATTCATTTTCATTCCATGAGATTACATGAATAATAAAATAAAACTTAGGTTGAAATTAATCAAGTAATTGCATAAACCTAGGTTATATACAGATAATCAATTCATTTCCATTCCATGAAATTACATGTATAATATAATAAAACTTAAGTTTAAATTAGTCAAATAATTCGACAAACCTATGTTATATACAGATAATCAATTCATTTCCATTCCATGAAATTACATGAATAACAAAATAAAACTTAGGTTGAAATTAATCAAGTAATTTCATAAACCTAGGTTATATAAAGATAATCAGTTGATTTCTATTCGATGAAATTACATGAATAATAGAATAAAACTTACGTTGAAATTAATCAAGTAATTTTATAAACCTAGGTTATATACAAATAATCAATTATTTTCCATTCCATGAAATTACATGAATAAAAAAAATAAAACTTAGGTTGAAATTAATGAAGTAAGTTTATAAACCTAGGTTACATACAGATAATCAATTCATATCCATTGTATAAAATTACATGAATAATAAAATAAAACTTCGGTTGAAATTAATCAATTAATTTCATAATCCTAGGTTATATACAGATAATCAATTCATTTCCGTTCCATGAAATTACATTAATAATAAAATAAAACTTAGGTTGAAATTAATCAAGTAATTTCATAACCTAGGTTATATACAGATAATCAATTCATTTCCGTTCCATGAAATTACATGAACAATAAAAATAAAACTTAGGTTGAAATTAATCAAGTAATTTAAAAAACCTAGGTTATATACAGATAATCAATTCATTTTCATTCCATGAGATTACATGAATAATAAAATAAAACTTAGGTTGAAATTAATCAAGTAATTTCATAAACCTAGGTTATATACAGATAATCAATTCATTTCCATTCCATGAAATTACCTGTATAATATAATAAAACTTAAGTTTAAATTAGTCAAATAATTCGACAAACCTATGTTATATATAGATAATCAATTCATTTCCATTCCATGAAATTACATGAATAACAAAATAAAACTTAGGTTGAAATTAATCAAGTAATTTAATAAACCTAGGTTATATACAGATAATCAATTTATTTACATTCCATGAAATTACATGAATAATAAAATAAAACTTAGGTTGAAATTAATCAAGTAATTTCATAAACCTATGTTATATAGAGATAATCAATTCATTTCCATTCCATAAAATTACATGAATAACAAAATAAAACGTAGGTTGAAATTAATCAAATAATTTGATAAACTTAGGTTATATACAGATAATCAATTCATTTCCATTCCATGAGATTACATGAATAAAAAAAAAACTTAGGTTGAAATTAATTAAGTAATTTGATAAACCTAGGTTATATGCAGATAATCAATTCATTTCCATTCCATGAAATTACATGAATAATAAAATAAACTTTAGGTTAAATTTAATCAAGTAATTTTATAAACCTAGGTTATATACAGATAATCAATACATTTCCATTCCATGAAATTACATGAATAATAATATAAAACTTAGGTTGAAATTAATCAACTAATTTTATAAACCTAGGTTATATACAGTCAATCAATTCAATTCAATTGCATTCCATGCCATGAATAATAAAACTTAGGTTAAAATTAATCAAGTAATTTTACAAACGTAGGTTTAAAAAACACTTAACTGCTAGAGAAAATGCACTAACTGCTTGAGAAATTGAACTAACAGCTCGAAATTTGGAAAAATATAATTTTTCAATCTAACTCATATGAATAATAAAACTTTGGTTGAAATTAATCAAGTAATTTGATAAACCTAGGTTATATGCAGATAATCAATTCTTTTCCATTCCATGAAATTCCATGAATAATAAAATAAAACTTTAGTTAAAATTAATCAAGTAATTTCGAAAACCTAGGTTATATACAGATAATCAATTCATTTCCATTCCATGAAATTACATGTATAACAAAATAAAACTTAGGTTGAAATTAATCAAGTAATTTCATAAACCTAGGTTATATACAGATAATCAATTCATTTCCATTCCATGAAAATACATGAATAATAATATAAAACTTAGTGTGAAATTAATCAAGTAATTTTAAAAACCTAGATTATATAAAGATAATCAATTCATTTCTATTCCATGAAATTACATGAATAAGAAAATAAAACATAGGTTGAAATTAATCAGTAATTTTACAAACCTAGGTTATATACAGCTAATCAATTCGATTCAATTGTATTCAATTCCATGAATAATAAAACTTAGGTTAAAGTTAATCAAGTAATTTTATAACTTAGGTTTATAAAACACTTAACAGCATGAGAAAATGCTCTAACAGCTTTAGAAATTGAATTAATAGCTCGAAATTTGCAAAAACGTAATTTTTCAATTTAACTCAATTGAATAATAAAACTTAGGTTGAAATTAATCAACTAATTTTATAAGCCTAGGTTATATATAGATAATCAATTCATTTCCGTTCCATGAAATTACATGAACTATAAAAATAAAACTTAGGTTGAAATTAATCAAGTAATTTAAAAAACCTAGGTTATATACAGATAATCAATTCATTTTCATACCATGAGATTACATGAATAATAAAATAAAACTTAGGTTGATATTAATCAAGTAATTTCATAAACCTAGGTTATATACAGATAATCAATTCATTTCCATTCCATGAAATTACATGTATAATATAATAAAACTTAAGTTTAAATTAGTCAAATAATTCGACAAACCTATGTTATATACAGATAATCAATTAATTTCCATTCCATGAAATTACATGAATAACAAAATAAAACTTAGGTTGAAATTAATCAAGTAATTTAATAAACCTAGGTTATACACAGATAATCAATTTATTTACATTCCATGAAATTACATGAATAATAAAATAAAACTTAGGTTGAAATTAATCAAGTAATTTCATAAACCTAGGTTATATAGAGATAATCAATTCATTTCCATTCCATAAAATTACATGAATAACAAAATAAAACGTAGGTTGAAATTAATCAAATAATTTGTTAAACTTAGGTTATATACAGATAATCAATTCATTTCCATTCCATGACATTACATGAATAATAAAAAAAAACTTAGGTTGAAATTAATTAAGTAATTTGATAAACCTAGGTTATAAGCAGATAATCAATTCATTTCCATTCCATTAAATTACATGAATAATAAAGTAAACTTTAGGTTAAAATTAATCAAGTAATTTTATAAACCTAGGTTATATACAGATAATCAATTCATTTCCATTGCATGAAACTACATGAATAATAATATAAAACTTAGGTTGAAATTAATCAACTAATTTTATAAACCTAGGTTATATACAGTGAATCAATTCAATTCAATTTCATTCCATGCCATGAATAATAAAACTTAGGTTAAAATTAATCAAGTAATTTTACAAACGTAGGTTAATAAAACACTTAACAGCTTGAGAAAATGCAGTAACTGCTTGAGAAATTGAACTAACAGCTCGAAATTTGGAAAAACATAATTTTTCAATCTAACTCATATGAATAATAAAACATAGGTTGAAATTAATCAAGTAATTTGATAAACCTAGGTTATATGCAGATATTCAATTCTTTTCCATTCAATGAAATTACATGAATAATAAAATAAAACTTTGTTTAAAATTAATCAAGTAATTTCGAAAACCTAGGTTATAAACAGATAATCAATTCATTTCCATTCCATGAAATTACATGTATAACAAAATAAAACTTAGGTTGAAATTAATCAAGTAATTTTATAAACCTAGGTTATATACAGATAATCAATTCATTTCCATTCCATGAAAATACATGAATAATAATATAAAACTTAGGGTGAAATTAAACAAGTAATTTTAAAAACCTAGGTTATATAAAGATAATCAGTTCATTTCCATTCCATGAAATTACATGAATAAGAAAATAAAACAAAGGTTGAAATTAATCAGTAATTTTACAAACCTAGGTTATATACAGCTAATCAATTCGATTCAATTGCATTCAATTCCATGAATAATAAAACTTAGGTTAAAGTTAATCAAGTAATTTTATAAAATTAGGTTTATAAAACACTTAACAGCATGAGAAAATGCTCTAACAGCTTTAGAAATTGAACTAATAGCTCGAAATTTGCAAAAACGTAATTTTTCAATTTAACTCAATTGAATAATAAAACTTAGGTTGAAATTTATCAACTAATTTCATAAGCCTAGGTTATATACAGTTAATCAATTCATTTCCATTCTATGAAATTACATGAATAATAAAATAAAACATAGGTTGAAATTAATCAAATAATTTGATAAACCTAGGTTATATACAGATAATCAATTCATTTCTATTCCATGAAATTACATGAATTACAAAATAAAACGTATGTTGAAATTAATCAAGTAATTTCATAAACGTAGGTTATATAAAGATAATCAATTGATTTCTATTCGATGAAATTACATGAATAATAGAATAAAACTTACGTTGAAATTAATCAAGTAATTTTATAAAACCTAGGTTATATACAAATAATCAATTATTTTCCCTTCCATGAAATTACATGAATAAAAAAAATAAAACTTAGGTCGAAATTAATGAAGTAAGTTTATAAACCTAGGTTACATACAGATGATCAATTCATATCCATTGTATGAAATTACATGAATAATAAAATAAAACTTCGGTTGAAATTAATCAATTAATTTCATAATCCTAGGTTATATACAGATAATCAATTCATTTCCGTTCCATGAAATTACATTAATAATAAAATAAAACTTAGGTTGAAATTAATCAAGTAATTTCATAATCCTAGGTTATATACAGATAATCAATTCATTTCCGTTCCATGAAATTACATGAACAATAAAAATAAAACTTAGGTTGAAATTAATCAAGTAATTTAAAAAACCTAGGTTATATATAGATAATCAATTCATTTTCATTCCATGAGATTACATGAATAATAAAATAAAACTTAGGTTGAAATTAATCAAGTAATTGCATAAACCTAGGTTATATACAGATAATCAATTCATTTCCATTCCATGAAATTACATGTATAATATAATAAAACTTAAGTTTAAATTAGTCAAATAATTCGACAAACCTATGTTATATACAGATAATCAATTCATTTCCATTCCATGAAATTACATGAATAACAAAATAAAACTTAGGTTGAAATTAATCAAGTAATTTTATAAACCTAGGTTATATACAGATTATCAATTCATTTCCATTCCATGAAAATACATGAATAATAATATAAAACTTAGGGTGAAATTAATCAAGTAATTTTAAAAACCTAGGTTATATAAAGATAATCAATTCATTTCCATTCCATGAAATTACATGAATAAGTAAATAAAACATAGGTTGAAATTAATCAGTAATTTTACAAACCTAGGTTATATACAGCTAATCAATTCGATTCAATTGCATTCAATTCCATGAATAATAAAACTTAGGTTAAAGTTAATCAAGTAATTTTATAAAATTAGGTTTATAACACACTTAACAGCATGAGAAAATGCTCTAACAGCTTTAGAAATTGAACTAATAGCTCGAAATTTGCAAAAACGTAATTTTTCAATTTAACTCAATTGAATAATAAAACTTAGGTTGAAATTTATCAACTAATTTCATAAGCCTAGGTTATATACAGTTAATCAATTCATTTCCATTCTATGAAATTACATGAATAATAAAATAAAACATAGGTTGAAATTAATCAAATAATTTGATAAACCTAGGTTATATACAGATAATCAATTCATTTCTATTCCATGAAATTACATGAATTACAAAATAAAACGTAGGTTGAAATTAATCAAGTAATTTCATAAACCTAGGTTATATAAAGATAATCAGTTGATTTCTATTCGATGAAATTACATGAATAATAGAATAAAACTTACGTTGAAATTAATCAAGTAATTTTATAAACCTAGGTTATATACAAATAATCAATTATTTTCCATTCCATGAAATTACATGAATAAAAAAAATAAAACTTAGGTCAAAATTAATGAAGTAAGTTTATAAACCTAGGTTACATACAGATAATCAATTCATATCCATTGTATGAAATTACATGAATAATAAAATAAAACTTCGGTTGAAATTAATCAATTAATTTCATAATCCTAGGTTATATACAGATAATCAATTCATTTCCGTTCCATGAAATTACATTAATAATAAAATAAAACTTAGGTTGAAATTAATCAAGTAATTTCATAAACCTAGGTTATATACAGATAATCAATTCATTTCCGTTCCATGAAATTACATGAACAATAAAAATAAAACTTAGGTTGAAATTAATCAAGTAATTTAAAAAACCTAGGTTATATACAGATAATCAATTCATTTTCATTCCATGAGATTACATGAATAATAAAATAAAACTTAGGTTGAAATTAATCAAGTAATTTCATAAACCTAGGTTATATACAGATAATCAATTCATTTCCATTCCATGAAATTCCATGTATAATATAATAAAACTTAAGTTTAAATTAGTCAAATAATTCGACAAACCTATGTTATACATAGATAATCAATTCATTTCCATTCCATGAAATTACATGAATAACAAAATAAAACTTAGGTTGAAATTAATCAAGTAATTTAATAAACCTAGGTTATATACAGATAATCAATTTATTTACATTCCATGAAATTACATGAATAATAAAATAAAACTTAGGTTGAAATTAATCAAGTAATTTCATAAACCTAGGTTATATAGAGATAATCAATTCATTTCCATTCCATAAAATTACATGAATAACAAAATAAAACGTAGGTTGAAATTAATCAAATAATTTGATAAACTTAGGTTATATACAGATAATCAATTCATTTCCATTCCATGAGATTACATGAATAAAAAAAAAAACTTAGGTTGAAATTAATTAAGTAATTTGATAAACCTAGGTTATATGCAGATAATCAATTCATTTCCATTCCATGAAATTACATGAATAATAAAATAAACTTTAGGTTAAATTTAATCAAGTAATTCTATAAACCTAGGTTATATACAGATAATCAATACATTTCCATTCCATGAAATTACATGAATAATAATATAAAACTTAGGTTGAAATTAATCAACTAATTTTATAAACCTAGGTTATATACAGTCAATCAATTCAATTCAATTGCATTCCATGCCATGAATAATAAAACTTAGGTTAAAATTAATCAAGTAATTTTACAAACGTAGGTTTAAAAAACACTTAACTGCTAGAGAAAATGCACTAACTGCTTGAGAAATTGAACTAACAGCTCGAAATTTGGAAAAATATAATTTTTCAATCTAACTCATATGAATAATAAAACTTTGGTTGAAATTAATCAAGTAATTTGATAAACCTAGGTTATATGCAGATAATCAATTCTTTTCCATTCCATGAAATTCCATGAATAATAAAATAAAACTTTAGTTAAAATTAATCAAGTAATTTCGAAAACCTAGGTTATATACAGATAATCAATTCATTTCCATTCCATGAAATTACATGTATAACAAAATAAAACTTAGGTTGAAATTAATCAAGTAATTTCATAAACCTAGGTTATATACAGATAATCAATTCATTTCCATTCCATGAAAATACATGAATAATAATATAAAACTTAGTGTGAAATTAATCAAGTAATTTTAAAAACCTAGATTATATAAAGATAATCAATTCATTTCTATTCCATGAAATTACATGAATAAGAAAATAAAACATAGGTTGAAATTAATCAGTAATTTTACAAACCTAGGTTATATACAGCTAATCAATTCGATTCAATTGTATTCAATTCCATGAATAATAAAACTTAGGTTAAAGTTAATCAAGTAATTTTATAACTTAGGTTTATAAAACACTTAACAGCATGAGAAAATGCTCTAACAGCTTTAGAAAGTGAATTAATAGCTCGAAATTTGCAAAAACGTAATTTTTCAATTTAACTCAATTGAATAATAAAACTTAGGTTGAAATTAATCAACTAATTTTATAAGCCTAGGTTATATATAGATAATCAATTCATTTCCATTCTATGAAATTACATGAATAATAAAATAAAACATAGGTTGAAAGTAATCAAATAATTTGATAAACCTAGGTTATATACAGATAATCAATTCATTTCCATTCCATGAGATTACATGAATAATAAAATAAAACTTAGGTTGAAATTAATCAAGTAATTTCATAAACCTAGGTTATATACTGATAATCAATTCATTTCCATTCCATGAAATTACATGTATAATATAATAATACTTAAGTTTAAATTAGTCAAATAATTCGACAAATCTATGTTATATACAGATAATCAATTCATTTCCATTCCATGAAATTACATGAATAACAAAATAAAACTTAGGTTGAAATTAATCAAGTAATTTAATAAACCTAGGTTATATACAGATAATCAATTTATTTACATTCCATGAAATTACATGAATAATAAAATAAAACTTAGGTTGAAATTAATCAAGTAATTTCATAAACCTAGGTTATATAGAGATAATCAATTCATTTCCGTTCCATAAAATTACATGAATAACAAAATAAAACGTAGGTTGAAATTAATTAAATAATTTGATAAACTTAGGTTATATACAGATAATCAATTCATTTCCATTCCATGAGATTACATGAATAAAAAAAAAAAACTTAGGTTGAAATTAATTAAGTAATTTGATAAACCTAGGTTATATGCAGATAATCAATTCATTTCCATTCCATGAAATTACATGAATAATAAAGTAAACTTTAGGTTAAATTTAATCAAGTAATTTTATAAACCTAGGTTATATACAGATAATCAATTCATTTCCATTCCATGAAATTACATGAATAATAATATAAAACTTAGGTTGAAATTAATCAACTAATTTTATAAACCTAGGTTATATACAGTCAATCAATTCAATTCAATTGCATTCCATGCCATGAATAATAAAACTTAGGTTAAAATTAATCAAGTAATTTTACAAACGTAGGTTTATAAAACACTTAACTGCTAGAGAAAATGCACTAACTGCTTGAGAAATTGAACTAACAGCTCGAAATTTGGAAAAATATAATTTTTCAATCTAACTCATATGAATAATAAAACTTTGGTTGAAATTAATCAAGTAATTTGATAAACCTAGGTTATATGCAGATAATCAATTCTTTTCCATTCCATGAAATTCCATGAATAATAAAATAAAACTTTAGTTAAAATTAATCAAGTAATTTCGAAAACCTAGGTTATATACAGATAATCAATTCATTTCCATTCCATGAAATTACATGTATAACAAAATAAAACTTAGGTTGAAATTAATCAAGTAATTTCATAAACCTAGGTTATATACAGATAATCAATTCATTTCCATTCCATGAAAATACATGAATAATAATATAAAACTTAGGGTGAAATTAATCAAGTAATTTTAAAAACCTAGATTATATAAAGATAATCAATTCATTTCCATTCCATGAAATTACATGAATAAGAAAATAAAACATAGGTTGAAATTAATCAGTAATTTTACAAACCTAGGTTATATACAGCTAATCAATTCGATTCAATTGTATTCAATTCCATGAATAATAAAACTTAGGTTAAAGTTAATCAAGTAATTTTATAAACTTAGGTTTATAAAACACTTAACAGCATGAGAAAATGCTCTAACAGCTTTAGAAATTGAATTAATAGCTCGAAATTTGCAAAAACGTAATTTTTCAATTTAACTCAATTGAATAATAAAACTTAGGTTGAAATTAATCAACTAATTTTATAAGCCTAGGTTATATATAGATAATCAATTCATTTCCATTCTATGAAATTACATGAATAATAAAATAAAACATAGGTTGAAATTAATCAAATAATTTGATAAACCTAGGTTATATACAGATAATCAATTCATTTCCATTCCATGAAATTACATGAATTACAAAATAAAACGTAGGTTGAAATTTATCAAGTAATTTCATAAACCTAGGTTATATAAAGATAATCAGTTGATTTCCATTCGATGAAATTACATGAATAATAGAATAAAACTTACGTTGAAATTTATCAAGTAATTTTATAAACCTAGGTTATATACAGATAATCAATTCATTTTCATTCCATGAAATTACATGAATAATAAAATAAAACTTAGGTTGAAATTAATCAAGTAATTTCATAAACCTAGGTTATATACAGATAATCAATTCATTTCCATTCCATGAAATTACATGAATAATAAAAATAAAACTTAGGTTGAAATTAATCAAGTAATTTGATAAACCTAGGTTATATGCAAATAGTCAATTCTTTTCCATTCCATGAAATTACATGAATAATAAAATAAAATTTAGGTTAAAATTAATCAAGTAATTTTATAAACCTAGGTGAAGGGTTTAAACATATTTTTCACAAAATTTTAAGCGCAACGGAACAATAAAACCATTTAAACCATCCCGGACCGTCTCATATTAACATAAAACATAATCAAACATAGAGAGTTTAGTAATCGTACCAAATTGCGCCATTTCAATGAGACAATCACACGGAAAAGCTTTAGGTGATCCACACACACTTCACCGTTGAACCGCGACGCTAGATATCGCAATGATACGATCGAAAAACGAACCCCGTGAGGGTTGTTGTGTTCGGCCGAGAGAGAGCTAGAGAGGGGGCCGATTTTTTTCTTCACCAAAAAAAACTCCCTAGGGTTTAACCCTTAAACCCTATTTATAAGCCCTTAGGTTATAGATAATT
Organism: Centrapalus pauciflorus; assembly: GCA_020465985.1. Lineage (NCBI taxonomy): Eukaryota > Viridiplantae > Streptophyta > Magnoliopsida > Asterales > Asteraceae > Centrapalus > Centrapalus pauciflorus. Next base: position 3,227 of record JAANYP010008883.1, on the reverse strand, counting down.
CCTCATATTAACTAAATAAATAATTCTAATAATTATCTATTAGTTTATAGCATTTATCTATAAAGGAAAAATTATAAATATTATCTAATAACATTTATAATTATCCTATAAATATATCCTTTCATAATATCAAATATTACTAATAGGTCCCTCGACTTTCGATCTACTTAATCATCCATTAAGCACTAAATGGTTCGGTGGTGCACGAATGTGTGACCCTATAGTGACCTATGACACTGGATATGAATTTAATTGATATCGAGCACACAAAAACTTTCAGTCTCCCACTTGTGCAAGACAACAATTTATATTCATTGGCCCAAGGAGGTCCCTAGCCAGACACTTGGGGTAACCATATCATAAGCGCTCTTATATTCCGAGCGATATTCTCACAAAACGAACGTCCTAAGGAGAATACAAGGCTTAGTCCTTTTGCAACGCGACATTTCAATTAAGAATGGGGCATGGAGCAAAATCAGTCTCGCCACACTTAGATTCTGTTTCTCGACCTTCTGATTTCAACTGATCTTCAACAGACATAGCTTGAACACATCATAGCTAATCCGAGCGTGGCCACGCGTTTATATCAGTTTCAATCGCCGAGGGGCCCAGAAATATCTCTTTCTATTTAAAGAAAGGTGCAAATCTCATTTTGACTACTTTCACCCCGCGTCATACCTCCCACTGAAACTGACCTCGAACCGTTATGACTGATCAGTTACGACCAGCGTTAGGTTAGGCCTAGGCGACAGCATTAAGTATACCGGGTATCTCAAGTATCTCAGGTAGTGAGGACAATCCTAATTGTGATGACTCATTGTTAGGCACAAAAAGGCCTCAGTCAAACCTGTTCTACATCTGAGGGGGAGATTTATAATCAAACCTGTTGATGCATTTGAAGGTTATATTTAAGGCCTGTTATATGCCTTATTAAAGCCTAAAGATGATTTGCAATATTAGTCTAAAGCTGTTCTATGTGTCGCATGTGTTGCAACTAAGACAGTTTGTCCAAGCTGCTCTGTCTGCTGAACAGGCTGGACATAAACTGTCTACGCTGCTCTACACTGGTGAGCAGCTTGGGCACTTTTAAAGTGTTCTGTTCTTTGTGAACAGAACCTGTTCTTTGTGAACAGGCTAAACACTTTATGGAATACGTTTCCAAGTCATCATGTATTGTTTTTGACTGCTAGATCAGTTTACAAAGTCGAAGACAAAGTGGAAAACAGAACTGCTCAGTCTGCCCAAGCTGTTCTGTAACGTGAAGACAAAAGGTTATTTGAAAAAGGGTGACAGACCTTTTTCTTATATCAAAATAGGCCTTTACAAGGAAGAAAGACGCAAAGTTGACATTCCTAAATTAGTTAAAGGAAATGCAACAGTAGACAAAGTAAAAAGACAAAAGTTCTGCACATATGAAGTCAAGTCTGCTTTTCAGAAAAGTGCAGAAAAGGTTATGTTGTCTTTTCAACAAGACTTCTCCTTTTTCATTCCGTCCAATGAAGATGTTTCTCTTAGATCCTCTGAGTGAGTATAAAAGGAAGCTTCTAAGGACAGAAAGAAGTGGGAAAAAAAAAAGCTAAGTGCTGAAACCAAGAGTGAACGTGCAAGTGTGATTTTCATGCATGCAAGCCTTCTGTGTAAATCAGTGTCTGTGTGTCTAAGCTGTTTTACATAAGCTGTTCCCTTAAGTCTTGTAAACACAGTGAGTGCTTCTTAGTGAGTGTATTCATTGTATTCTAGTTTGAGTTTGTCTTAGACTAGTAAACATACTGTTGTATCTGTCATCTCAGCTTGAACTATTCCGCATTCAAGCTTGTTTGTAATTAACAAATTGTTGATAATACATACAAACATTGAGAAAATAATGTGTAGTTTTTAAATAGCTGTATTCACCCCCCCCTCTACATCTTAAAGCTATATACTTTGGGAACCTCTCAGGACCTACAACTGGTATCAGAGCAATTTAGAGTGTGTGTCATTCTAGATCTCTCATTCTCCCAAGTTTCCATGGGACAACAGTGCTTGCAAATTTTTTTACTATGACAATAGCGCCTTATGGGCAAACCTCAAAATTTAATCATCAAAACTTCTCTGGTTGGAAGTGCAGAATGATGCCTCTATTTAGAGAATCTGGATGTGCAACTACAAAGAGGATAGTGATGGAGGGTGCCTATGTGCCAACCTCTGTTACTACAATAAACTCCAGCGGTTGAAGGAGCTGCTCCTGAAATCAGGACCTTTGAGAAAGATAAAGCTCAATGGTCTGATGAAGACAAGAGACTGGTGGCTCTGGATGCAAAGGCCAGGAACAACCTGGTCATTTCTCTTCCTGATGATGTGTTCAAACAGGTTGAGAAAATGAAGACAGCAAAAGAGATGTGGGATACTTTGTGTACAGTCTATGATGGACCCACAATCACACTGGATAACAGGATCAACAATCTTGTTAGACAGTATGAACTCTTCTTTGCTAAACCAAAGGAGACTCTCACTGAAACCTACACCAGTTTTACTGCCCTAGTGAATGATCTCAAGGCTGTTGGGATCACTAAGGATAGTCTTACCCTGGTAAATAAATTTCTGGACATTCTACCTGAAGAGTGGAACTACTTCTCAACAATTCTAAGGAACTCAGGTACTATCAGAAGTATGGATCTGGTCAATCTGTATGGATCCTTACTGAATGATGAACAGTCAAGGCAACAAAAGTGAAATGCCTTGGAAATGTCAAAAAGAGGTGCAGCCTTTGTGGCTAATGTGAGACAGCCTGTAAATCAGGTGAATGATGTGTTCACTCAACCTGATCAACAGGATGATGACAAGGAGGAGGTGTCAGATGAAGAAGATACTGCAGATCTTGCTGAACAAGATGATGAGCAAATGATAGCTATGCTTGTCAAAAGGTTCAACAAGAAAAGGTTTGGAAGAAACATGCTGCAAGGAAGTTCAGGTGCTGGCAAAAAGAAGGCATTTGATAAATCCAAGGCTGAGTGTTTCAAATGTGGCAAAACTGGTCATATAGCTGCTGACTGTGTGTCAAAAACTGTTGGTCAGTCATCCAAACCATACAAGACAAACAAGGATGATGTTTATAGGGTTAAGTACCTTATGGCCATGGCTAAGCTGAGGAAGTTGGAAAACTCAGTGGGTTCCAACCGCCAAAAGGGACTTATGGCAGAGACTTGTGATTGGGAGGAATCTGATTCATCGTCTGATGAAGAAGACAA
>JAANYP010008880.1:0-15594 GCA_020465985.1 Centrapalus pauciflorus | reverse complement strand
GTACAATTACTATTATCGTAATATTGATGATGTTACATTAATACTGAGTACTAAATAAATAAAGTTTTAGTATATTAATGTGTACTTATTTTAAGTCATTTTTGCATTATGATATATTTAAATATCTAACATATAATTATAAATTATTAAATTATATTGCAGTTTTTCAGGACAATAGGGTATATCATTTATTAAACAAAATAATCTAAGATTATGAAACGTTTTGCAATATGCATGATCTACTTATTAAATATTTTACCTATAAATGGTGTATATAATATGATACAATTAAGATTCATAAAAAATTACAAAATAAATTATTGAAATTACATATTTATGTGATTTATAATAAAAGTAATGATTTTTGCCTACAAAAGAGTTTATTTTTACACATATAAATATTTTTAAAGTCATGAGCCATTATCCCTAGTCTAGGTTTATAAAATATTGAATAAAAATTTAAAAGTAGCCACTCAGTTTTACATTTTAGCTTATTAAAATAATATAAGTGCGTAAAAACCTATATCATGATGCATGTTAGAGAAAAATAGCATGTATGGTTAGCAAATATAAACGGAATTTTCTTGCACTCACATGAACAAAGCTTTCTAATGAATAGTACTAGTTTATTACCCGCGTATTACGCGGATATTTTTAATATATATATAATATAATAAATTAAAAGGTAAAGATATAAGTATTATTTTTTTATACAAAACTATATAAATATATATGAATAGTAATTATTTGCTTATGTTTTTTTAACTTTTATTATATTATATTATAATTAATAAGTTAGCAGAGTATTAGATTTTGTTTGATTTGATTTGAATTTAAAAGTAGATTATATTATATTTGGATGAAATTCAATTAAATTTCTTTATTATTTTTAAAACTCATAAATGTCACGTATCGATTCATAGTGATGACACGTGTTCACAAGAAAAGAGTAAAGTTACTCTTTTATTAGTATTTATTATAGATATATAGATTAGCTAGATTATTAAGTGTACTATTTATATCAATTCATATTTTCATTTAGATTTTTTAGAATCGATAAAAAGAATTGATAATTTCTTATAATTGGTACTAATAAGTAATAATAATAGAAAATTCTAAGAATAAAAGTAGATTTTAAATTCTATAAATTAGTTTAAATTTTAAAATCAATATTTTTATAGAATATTTATGAATGAAAACATATGAAATATATGAAGGAATAATTGTATCTAATTTGTCAACATTTTATACCTAATATGATTTAACTAAAAAAGTTATGTTATATTAATGATAAATATTTGTTTTAAGATCAAAATTATTACAATTATTATATGCATGTTTCGAATTTTAAAGACAATATATATGTTTTAGTTTTTAGCAACCTATTGGTTAATTGCTTTTAATATAATAAATTGAAGTGATTAATGTAAGGAAATAAATTAGGAAAGAAAGATAAAAGAATATTTATATATTTTTTAATTATTGATTTTAATTAGGAAAGAAAGATAAAATGGCATTGATATAATTATTGATTTTAATTAAGGGTATAAAAGACATTTCATAAATAATTATGAGTTGTCATTAATCTGGACCATTGATTTCTTTCAATCCAATGATCCAGAAACTCCAAGTGGTTTTCTTATTATATATAGTATAGATTTTGTTCCGTTATTTTTCTCGTAAAGGTATATAAGAAGAAAAAGATACTAGAGTAAATTACATAAATGGTCCCTGTTGTTTACATAAAACTTTGGATATGGTCCCTGTATTTTCAATTTTGCATAAACAGTCCTTATTATCACTGTTTACTTACAAAAATGATCCCTCTGCCGTTAACTTTAACAAACAAGTGGTTAAATCTTTTATAATGACCATTTTACCCTTTTCTTTGATAACATTTTGGTCCCTCAAGTTTGTAGTTCATTTTAGTTTTGGTCCCTCAAGTAAATTTTTTTATTTAACTCTTTTATTATTATATTTAGACTAAATTATATAAATGGTCCCTGTGGTTTATATGAAATTACGGTTTTGGTCCCTGGAAGAATTTTATTACACCACTAGTCCTAAAATCGAAAAGTTGTAACATTTTGGTCCCTGACACTAACGGCCGTTAACTTGAGCCGTTAGTTTCAGGGGCATTTTCGTCCTTTTGAATTTCAGGGACCATTTATGTACATATCATACTTTCAGGGACCAAAATGTTACTTTCTTTTTATAATTTAATTTAATTTTCATAGTTTTCGTATATATATATATTTAGTATTTCTTTCTTTTTATAAATTAATTATCCAAGTATAACATTTTATTTTTTTGTTCCTTTTATTTTAATCATTAATTTTTATTTGTATTTTTATTGTTATTATTAAGGTTAGCTTTTTTTATGTATTACTATAATTATTTATTTAAGATTATATATGATATACATGGTTCATTTTTTTAAATTATTTATTGAGAATCCAAACTTTCTCTATTCTTTTTTTCATTTAAGAAAATAAAAACTAGTTGTAGTTTTTTTTGTTCGGAAAATCTAAAATCGAAATGATTAATTTCTTTTATCCATTCAAAAAAGTTCAAAATAAGGACGTGTTGAACCTTTTTTTCGTTTGGAAAAAAAATAATCAAAATGGTTCGTAGTTTCTTCATTGCAAATACTTGATAAAAAATTTAATTTTAAATGGTTTGAATAAATCAAGAATTGGAATGGTTAATCGATTTTTAGCAATAAAAAAATTAATTTCCGAATGATTTGTTGTTTTTTATAAAAAAATTGAAGTTTTATTGATTTTTTTATCTATGTTTAATTAAAAAGAAGAATGATTTTTTTGTTTGAAAAAATCAAGAATTGTAATGGTTTATCGTTTTTTAGTAAAAAATAAATAAATTAAGAATGGTTATTTTTTTTATTTTAGTTTTTTGATAAAAAAACGATGAATCATTATGATATTTGATTTTTTCAAACAAAAAACCATTCGGATTTAATTAAACGTAGATAAAAAAATCAATAAACTTTAATTTTTTCAATAAAAAACAACAAACCATTCGAAATTAAAATTTTTTTACTAAAAAGCGATAACCATTCCAATTCTTGATTTTTTCAAACCATTTAAAATTAAATTTTTTATCAAGTATTTGCAACGAAGAAACTACGAACCATTTTGATTATTTTTTTTCCAAACGAAAAAAGATTCAACACGTCCTTATTTTGAACTTTTTTGAATGGATAAAGAAATAATCATTTCGATTTTAGATTTTCCAAACGAAAAAAACTACAACTAGTTTTTATTTTCTTAAATGAAAAAAAGAATAGATAAATATTTGGATTCTCAATAAATAATTGAAAAAAATGAACCATGTATATCATATATAATCTTAAATAAATAATTATAGTAATACATAAAAAAAAAAGCTAACCTTAATAACAACAATAAACATACAAATAAAAATTAATAATTAAAATAAAAGGAATAAAAAATAAAATGTTATATTTGGATAAATAATTTATAAAAAGAAAGAAATACTAAATATATATATATGAAAACTATGAAAAATTAAATTAAATTATAAAAAGAAAGTAACATTTTGGTCCTTGAAAGTATGATATGTACATAAATGGTCCCTGAAATTCAAACGGACGAAAATGCCTGAAACTAACGGCTCAAGTTAACGGCCGTTAGTTTCAGGGACTAAAATGTTACAACTTTTCGATTTTAGGGACTAGTGGTGTAATAAAATTCTTTCAGGGACCAAAAACGTAATTTCATATAAACCACGGGGACCATTTATGTAATTTAGTCTTATATTTATTATCGTTATTATTATAGCTATTATTATTATTTATTTTTATTTTTATTATTATTATTTTTAACTTTTTAAGTATTAATTTTTTTTTTATTGAGTTTCCTATATTTTAATATATTCTATAATTTAAATATCAAACTTAATTATTTCTTTTTATTATAAACAATTGTATCAAATTAGAATCCATTTTCTTTTTTAGCTTTTCAAATGAAAACTTGAAGAGAGAGGGATCCATTTAAAGGAATTCGTGCTGATTGCAATACAAACATTTTATATTGTAGTTTCCAAACCAAGAGAAAAAGTTACTAACCATACATGTTCTAAGTTTTTTCATTTTAAAACGTAAAAAGCTACGAAGATCAATCCGTTTTTTTTTCTACACCAAAATATTTCAACCCATTCCGATTTTTTGATTTGGAAAACGAAAATAGATACAAACAATTCTGTTATTTGTTTTTGCAAACGAAAAAACCACGAATAATTCTGATTTTCAGTTTTTCCAAACAAAAATCAATTTATTTTTCTAGTTTTTCAACCAAACCATTACCTTTTATTTTTTTCACCGAACGAAATACGAACCATTACACTTTAAAGTTGTTTAAAAAATAAAATAGTGTGTAGCCTTTTTGTTTGGAAAAACTAAGAAAATAGCATGGTTTTTTAGTTTTTTACTATTGAAAAAAGTTTAAAACGTAATGATTAGAATGATATAAAAAGCGAACAAAAAAATAGACTCATTTTGATTTTTTAGCTTTTTCCAAACGTACAAAATACAATTTTTTAAAAAAATGAAATAATCTATTTTTTTGTTCGGTTTTTATGTTATTCTAATCACTACGTTTTTAACTTTTTTTCAATCGTAAAAAACTAAAAACCATTTCATTATTTTTGTTTTTCCGAACAAAAAGACTACACACTATTTCATTTTTTTAAAAAACTTTAAAGCGTAATCGTTCGGACAAAAGAAATAAAAGGTAATGATTTGGTTCGAAAAACTAGAAAAATAAAATGATTATTTTGTTTGGAAAAACTGAAAATCAGAATTACCCGTAGTTTTTTCGTTAAAAACAAATAACAGAATTGTTTGTATTTACTTTCGTTTTCCAAAACATAAAAATCTGAATATGTTGAATCTTTTGATGCAGAAAAAAAATAAAAAAAAAACAGATTGGTTTTCGTAACTTTTTACGTTTAGAAAATGAAAAAAATTAAACATGAATGGTTAGTAAATTTTTTTCATTTGTAAAAAGAATAAAAGCTTAAGATTCAATTTTTTTTTTTTGGATTGGAAAACTACAATATAAAATATTTTTATTTTTTCATTCGAAAAAGCTAAAAACGAAATGACATCTAATTTGATACTATTGTGTATAATAATAAAAAATTAATAAGTTGGTAATTTAAACTGAAAATTATATTAAAATATAGGAAACTTAACAAACAAATAAATTAATGTGTAAAAAGTAAATCAATAATAAATAATAATAATAATAATAATAATAATTTTTATTAGTATAATAATAATAAAAGAGTTAAATAAAAAAATTTACTTGATGGACCAAAACTAAAATGAACTACAAACTTGAGGGACCAAAATGTTATCAAAGAAAAGGGTAAAATGGTCATTATAAAAGATTTAACCATTTGATTGTTAAAGTTAACGGCAGAGGGATCATTTTTGCAAGTAAACAGTGAAAATAAGGACCGTTTATGCAAAATTAAAACCACAAGGACCGTATCTAAAGTTTTATGCAAACCACATGGACCATTTATGTAATCTACTCAAGATACTATTATATTATAATATCATATTCACATACATATTATATTTGTTTTTCACAATATAAATAGAAATGTTATTGTGAATATATGGATAATTAAAATGCTCAAACTAACTAACAAGATGTTCGGTTTTGCGTTATGATAGATGTTCGGTTTTGCGTTATGATAGTAATAATTGGTTTAAAGTGTTTGTATCGCATACATTAATAAGTTTTTATTTGCGTTTAAAATTAATCCTGCCACACTTTTTCATAAGTTAGGTTCAAAATTGGCAACCTTTGAAAATAAATAGTTTTATAAGCTTTACTCGAATATTTTGTTTGACGAAAGCACTGAATAGCTGCGATATTTTTTCTTTTCTTTTCCTCAAAGGGTATGTTTGGCAAAACTAGCTGTAGCTTTGTGTTTTTAATAGAGGTAGAGCTTTTAGTAGCTGAAGCTTTTGAGAGCTGAAGCTTGTTAAAAGAGCTAGAGCTTTTAGTTTTATAAATGTGTTTGGTAAAAGTAGTTGTAGCTGTAGTTTTTAGTATTAAATTACTTAAAAGAGCATTAATATTAATTAAAGGTGATAGTTTATTATTAATAGAAGGGTAAAAAGGTAATATGTTTGACTAAAAGCTCCGGAGCTTTTGAAAAGCTACTTCTACTAGCTTTTTAAAAAAAGAGCTTATTTTTGAGAAAATGAAAATTCTATGTATCCTTCCAAACAAAGCTTTTATTTTTTAGTAGAGCTTATTCAAAATAAAAGCTTCTAAAAGCTCTTAAAAGCTTTTGGAAGCTCTCTACCAAACATGACCAAAGTACACCACTATTGGTTTAGTTGATAGATCATGGATGATAAAATTTTCGTTTTGGGATGACCCACCCACATAGAACAACTAAAAAAAATTACCTAGTAGTTCGGTTAATTGCTAAAACCAAGTTTGATTAGTGCTCGATGGGTACGCAGAGGTGTTCGTAAAAATCCGAATCTGAGCATCAAAAATAAATATCCGAAAATCCGATACAAAAATATTTGAAATTTCGGATATCCTAAAATTCCAAATTTTAAAAAATATTTTTTTAAAACATTTTATGTATCCTTAGTATTGATTATTTACATAATATTGAGTGTTTATTATTATTCTAATGTATATATTTTAGTTTTTTTATCTTCATTTTATAGATTTATTAACTAATATTTTATATATTTTAGTTTTTTAATCTTTTTTAAGTCGTTTTGTGTATAATAATTCTGGATATATTTAGTTTGTGATATATTTATTTTTAATATGTATGTGTATATATGAACTTGTATTTTATATATTTAATATTTGATTTGTAACATCCCTACTTTTCAAGTACATGTAATTTACAATTTAAGGCTCAATTAATGTATTAATGAATTATTATTTCAGATTAAGCAAATTTCGATCACAATTTTAAAATGAGAAAAGATGAGGAGAAATTCTCATCGTAATTTTTTGAGCAAGCAAACAGTAAGAACCGACATCGGTTGAATAAATGACAATCATCGACCGAAGAATTTTTAAAATAGCAATGATAATGAGAAATTATCATTGTCGTCATTTGAGCAAACATAGCAATGAGAAACCAACTTAAAATCGGTTCAAATAATAAAATACGAAGTTGAGGGGTATAATGTGCAAATAAGGTGAACTAACAAATAAAAAGGGGAGAAACCCCTCATTTTAGTCTTTCACTTTCTCTCTCTACTCTCAACCGTATCCTCCCTCTCTCTCTCTACCTCTCGGATTCTTCAACAAGAACATCAAAATCATCAAATCAAGTGTTCAAAATCTGGAATCAAGTCGAAATTAAGGAACTATAACTACTACCATCATCGATTTAAGGTAAGATTCATTCAAACTTGCAATTTTTGGAGTTTTTGGTTCAGTTTTGGTGTGAACCGAATCCTAGGATCTGTTGTTGCAAATGTTAATGCATGTTGAATATTATTGTGGATATGTTAAAATCGAGTAGTAGTGATGTTGTATACCAAATTTCAGTTTCTGATTCGAAGTCTAAGTATGAATTTGGAACCAAGTGTGTATTTTAGTGTGTGTGTTCATCGACTATGATGAAAAATGGACAAAGATGAACTATTTTTGACATAATGATGATATGTTTTAAGTTAAAAGTGTACAATTAAGCTCATATCTGCAATATTAGACACAAAACATGCATAAAAGGTCAAAAATGAAAATCTGGAAAATGTTGGAAATTATACAAGCATGAACTCGGATCGGATGAACCGAATTCGGACCATCCGAATTCGGGCACTATTCATCCGAAGTCCGGACCACCTACAATTTCAGAATTCACTAAGTCTAAATGACCAATTCGGAATCACTGTTCATCCGAAGTTTGGATGAAGTCACATGTAAGGTCTTGAAACTCACGGATCTATCTAGACGCGACACCGTCCAACGAGTGCGGAATCCTCGTTAGCGGCTTGACGGTAAGATCACACGCACGAAACACGGAGACTACCACGACGTTATACGAACGACTACGAACGTACCTACACGATGATTCTCTCCGAAAACGCTCTCTGAATACTAGTAAACTCGAGATCGCCTTTGCTTAATCACACTCCGAAATTCTGCAAAAGTCCCATAATTAATCGAATTAACCCTAAATTATACTGACTGATTCGAGTTTGTCTAGGACAAATTCGAATCTGGCCCAAGGCCCATTCGAATTTGTCTTCAATGACAACTTCGAATTTACCCTAAATTCAAACCAAATCATTCAAACTTATGTTCGAACCTGTTCCTAGAACTTATTCTAGAACTTATTCTAGAACTTAATATGATCGTCTAAGCTTATCATGCAAATGTAAACCTCATACACAATCATGATATCAATAACAAAACTAGACTGCCGTCGTCACACTGGATGTACCAACAGACTCTCCTTGACGATAACTTCTAGATGTTGTTCATTGATCGTAATAGACTATCAGAATCAGAGACTATGAATATCGAAACTAGACAGCTATTGTCACATCGGGTGTATCAATAGACTCCCCCTTGACGATAGCTTGTAGTACATATTCATTGATCTATGAATACCGAAATCACCTTTTCTTCTTTGTTATCCATGACTGTCTCTTTAGATTCGCTGTCCTCACCGGTTTGTAGACTAACTTAGTCCATTTCCTACCAGTCAGAGGATATATTCTTACCACCTTCATCGAGTGACTTCCAATCAGGTATATCTTTAGGAATAAACGCTCAATCCTCAAGATCCTCCTGTTCTAAGTCATCTTCGAAGACGAACCTCATTTCATCTTCATCTAACTCCGACAATGCTCTGATCAGGTCTTGTCTTCAGTTACTTTAGTTGCCTCTGAATCCTTGCCTTTTCCCTTGTCAGCTTCTATGAACACCGACTCCCCCTGAGGATCAGCAAGCTGAGCAAATTGCTGTCTTGAAAGATCTGCCAGCTCACTATTCAGGCCATCTTCTTTGACTTGCCAGCTCACTATTCATGCCATCTTCTTCGACTTCTCTACAATTTCTCCCCCTGAGATGGACGATCTTTCAACAAGTCCTCCAGTATAGCCTCCAAATTTGCAATCTGCTGCTGCTGATCAGTTTCTGTCTGATCCAACTGGGCATTAAGATGTTGAAGTGTAGGTCCCAAAAGATATCCCAAGTATATAGCTTTAAGCTGTAGAGGGGGGGGGGGTGAATACAGCTCTTTAAAAAGTACACACAATTTTCTCAATGTTTGTATGTATTATTAACAAAAGTTAATTACAAACAAGCTTGAATGCGGAAAGGTTCAAGCTGAGATGACAGATACAACAGTATGTTTAACTAGTCTAAGACTGACTTAAACTAATTACAATGAATACACTCACTAAGAATCACTCACTGTATTTTACAAGACTCTGAGGAACAGCTTGAACAAGAACAACTTAGACACTGAGCACTGTTTTATTCAAGCAGACTTGCATACATGAAAGACACACTTTGAATGCACGTTCACTCTTGTTTTCAGCACTTAGCTTTTTGGCTTAATATTTTAGTCCTTGGAAGTTTCCTTTTATACTCACTCAGAGGATCTAAGTGAAGCTTCTTCATTGGACGGAATGAAAAAGAAGAAGTCTTGTTGAAAAGACAACATAACCTTTTCTGCACTTTTCAGAAAAGCAGACTTGTCTTCTTATGTGCAGAACTTTTGTCTTTTCACTTTGTCTACTGTTGCATTGCCTTTAACCAAATAAGGAATGTCAACTTTGTGTTTTTCTTCCTTGTAAAGGCCTATTTTGATATAAGAAAAAGGTCTGTCACCCTTTTTCAAATAATCTTTTGTCTTCATGTAGCAGAACAGCTTGGGCAGGCTGAGCAATTCTGATTTCCACTTTGTCTTCGACTTTGTAAACTGATCTTGCAGTCAAAAATAATACATGAGGACTTGGAAACATATTCCATAAAGTGTTTAGCCTGTTCACAAAGAACAGGTTCTGTTCACAAAGAACAGAACACTTGTAGACTGCCCAAGCTGCTCACCAGTGTAGAGCAGCGTAGACAGTTTATGTCCAGCCTGTTCAGTAGACTGAACAGCTTGGGCAAAACTGTCTTTGTTGCAACTCATGCAACACATAGAACAGCTTTAGACTGATATTGCAAATCTTTTTCAGGTTTCAATAAGGCATATAACAGGCTTTAAATTCGACCTACAAAAGCATCAACAGGCTTGATTAATAATCTCCCCCTCAGATGCAGAACAGGTTTGACTGAGGCCTTTTTGTGCCTAACAATCTCCCCCTATTTGCAATAACCAGTCTAAGCTGGTCTTATCAAAAGTCACTATATATTTTTACAATACACTTGTTGAAATAAAATTACAACATCAACATAAAGTAAAAGATCAGTTTATATATACACTGATTTTTTATTACATTGGAACAACACATGTTCTTACAAAAGTACAACTGATGTACTGATGTATATTACAACTAATGTAAAGGAAAATTACAACATATGTAAATAAAGTACAACAAATGTACATTGGATTGTTTGTGTTGGCAGCAGAAAATGGTAAGCCTGTCCTACTGATGGACAACTTCCATTCTTCATCTACCCAGATGGTAGATGGACTTCATCACAATGGAGGGGGACCTTCAAACATCTTTTCCAGTTCCTCTCTAGTATCCTCAAGTTCTTGAATCTCACTTCTTATTATCATAAACTTGGGATCCTCAAGTTCACCTCTTTCAAAACAGCCTCTGAGCTGATCCCAGATAGCTGCTCTCCACCTGCTTGACTGCCTGAATGAAACTGCAAGTCTGAAGGCTACAAGCTGTCTAAAATCCACCTTGTATAGATCTGATGCTCTCTGAAAGCATTTCTTCTGAGATAAGGGATCTACAAAAAATGCCCCCAGCTCAGGCTCTTCAATGATCTTGCCATCTGATCGGGTGATAATTTACCATGTTTATTAAGCGTAAAAGAGTTGTTTTTAATATAAAAGTGTTATAGAATGTGCCGCTATTGAATAAATTCTGTGCTTGTGCAGGTAAACAAAATCCGGTTTAAAATTGCGAAAAAAGGACGAAATTTCAGAGCCAGGCGCAGAGAGGGGCGCAGCCCTGCGCCCAGACCGAGTGCTCGACAGAAGAAATTAATTCACAAAAATACGGATTTTACAGAGGGGCGCAGGGGGGGCGCAGGCCTGCGCCTACGGCTGCGCCCAACCCATTAAAATAATAGACGGCCGTTTTTAGGGTTTTTCCAGTTTTTCCTATAAATACCAAGTCATATTTCAGAGTTCAACATCGTTTTTTGGAGGAGAAGGCTAAGGAAAAGAACCCTGTTTGAACGAAAACACGTACGAAGAACACACGAGTCGAGCTACGGTGATGGATCAACAACTCTTGAATGTTGCATCAACTATGTCCGGCTAAGCTCACCATAATCATTCTCGGAGGAAGCACATCGCTAAGTTTTACTTTATGAACGATTACTTTAAGTTTGCATGGTTTTTATTATTTATATTGTGATTGTAAACGAATGATTATTATTTTGTTGTTGCGTTTCGCATGATAGTTCGTAGACATTTTATTATTCGTGCCGAGTTAATTATTTAATTAAGACGAGTAATCAAACGTGTCACGCGCTATGCCCAAGATCACGTAATGGTTTTAATAATAATTCTAACGAAGATTATGTCTATGTAATCTTCAAATCGTTTTTATAAATTAAACACAAAGCGAGGTGTGGAATCCGGGAATGGTTATCTTCGTACTTTATTCAATCAAACAATCTTCTTAAGTTTTTTTTTCACAAAATTCGCAAGTAATTAGTTTTATAAATCAAGCAATCACCTTTTTACAAACCACTCAATCTTTCTAAGTTACTTACTTTGCAATGCTAATCGCTTAAATACGTGCAATTAACCTCTCGCTCTCTGTGGATACGATCCCTACTTACCCTAGCTTCTAAGGTATTTAGTGGTATTTTTGACGGGTTAACGACACTCGCATCAAATTTTGGCGCCGTTGCCCGGGAGCGGTTGCGCTTAAATCACGTATTTTAGTAATTAGCTTAATTTAGTTGCCTTATTTTCTTTAGAGTAATTTAGGTAATTTAGTTAATTTAGTTAATTTCAATTAATTGCTTATTTGCTTTTATTTGCTTTCTTAAATTAGTTAAAGTTTCCTTATGTTGCTATATTCTATTTAATTAGTTTTTAATTAGTTTTAAGTTTTAATTATTGTTTTAGTTTATTAAGAAAAAGGGAATCGTGGCGCAAGCATCGATTCTCATCAAAAAGAAAGTAACTAATTCGAATTCTTCATCTAGCCCTCATAAGTTTATGCACACACGATATTCTGGTAGAATTTCACCCTTGAAGTTTGATCCAGAAATCGAAAAAACCGCTAGATCTAATAGGCGAGCCACAACTCAAACAAACGAAACTAAAAATACTGCTCCTAAAGTAAACGTGGAGGAAGAAATAATTAATTCGGAAGACGAGAACATCGAAAACGTTCTTGTCGACGTCCAACAAAACCAAAGACCGATGGGAGATCATAGAACCGTAGAATCCCATTATAGGCCGGGTGATATCCCTGATCCATCACCCATTCTCTACCCAATTAATGAGAATGAACCCGAAATTAGGCCACAGCTATTTAGCATATTACCCGTTTTTCGCGGAGCACCAAGCGAAGAACCGTATGAGCACTTAGCTGAATTCACTGCCATATGTAAGGCCAATCACGTTAGGGGAATGACCGTAGATGCTCTAAAACTCAGACTCTTTCCTTTCTCTTTGAAGGACCGAGCGAAAAATTGGTTCGTGTCACTTCCCACTGATAGTATAACTAACTGGGATGAGATGAAAAAAGAATTTCTAACTGAATATTACCCAATTAGTAAAACTACAGAAAAACGTAAAGAAATCACTGGATTTAAACAGAAAATTGGAGAACAATTTCACGAAGCTTTTAATAGGTTGAATGAATTACTACGAACATGCCCTCACCATGAAATTCCTAAATGGATGCTAATTAAAACCTTTTTCGATGGGGTTAGTCAAGAAAGTAGGAATATGATCACCGCTGCTTAAGGCGGAACCTTTTTAGCCAAGGAAGATGATGAAGCTTGGGAATTATTAACCCAATTAAGCAAAGGTTTAAAAGTTCAAGCAGGTTCGGATAATAGTGTTGGTGTCCAAGTTATGGGCATAGACAACGCATGGAAGAAAGAAGTTAAATCTGACATATCCGAACTAAGCAAAAAGATGGACTTGTTGATGAAAGGAATGGGAAAGGTTACAGCGGCACAGGTCTGTTGTGTCACTTGTGGAGACCCTTCTCATCCAACCGAGAATTGCCCACATACCTTCACGCACGAAGAGTATGTGAACGAAGCTTTTGGATTTCGGCAACGAAGAGAACGGGAGAATCCATACTCGGAAACTTACAATCCGGGATGGAGAAAACACCCGAACTTTAGTTGGAGGGATAATCAAGACAATGATGCTCCCCCGGAGCCAAGATATGAGCAACCTCGTCAACAAAACCGAGATTTCCAATATGGATCGACCTCAGCTACGAAGGATGATCGGTACTATAAACGCCAAGACCCTAAAGAAGAAAATGATTCGCGACAAGTGTCGGGGAATTCGAAAGAGTTTTTCGAGTTTATGGAATTCATGAAGCAGCAAACCATGGTTCAAGCGAAAACTATGGAGATGCTTGGAAGGCAGATGGGACAAATTGCAGAATCCTTAACTAAACGAGAAGAAGGGAAGCTTCCAAGCAACACCACAGGTAACCCATCGCACCACCATGGAAAAGAGAAGAAATATGAAGTTAATGAAGTGAACGAAGTTAACAAAGTCACTACCCTTAGGAGTGGAAAGGAAGTAGATAACAAAATAGAAATGCCTAAGGAGAGTGAGACTGACGACGAGGTAGAAAATGTTTATGAAGAAGAGCCACCCAAATCGGAGTCAAAGGTTGAAACAAAAATTAAGAAAGTAACTTTTAAGGAAGTAGAAGCCAAGAAACCAGTAGAGATTAAAGTTGGGGAAGAGAGTTCCAATACTGAAACTGTTCCCTACCCAACGGCCTTAGAAAATCCAGCTTCATTCCCTTATGGTAAGAAAGGACCTAAAAATGAAGAGTTATGGGATATTTTTAATCAAGTTAAAATTAACATTCCCTTAATCAAAGCTATACAACAAGTTCCTTCTTACGCTAAATTCCTAAAAGACCTTTGTACTCAGAAGCGAAAATTTAAAATAACTCTTCCAAAGCAAATCAACCTCACTGAACAAGTTAGTGCAGTTATCACTAGCTCACCGCCGCCTAAACTAAAAGATCCAGGATCACCCTTGATCCCGGTAACTATCGGCGATATTCAAATTAAAAAAGCACTTCTAGACTTAGGGGCGAGTGTTAATATTCTACCTGGTAATTTATTTGACCAACATGATCTAGGAACCCTACAGACAACAGATGTCATCCTACAATTAGCAGATAGGTCTACCCAAGTACCACGAGGAATGTTATCTGATGTAATCGTTAAGGTCGAAGATTTCTATTATCCAGTAGATTTTTTAGTGTTGGATTCAGATAGTGCTTACAAAGAAAGCCAACCGGCAATCATATTAGGACGTCCCTTCTTAGCCACAATCAACGCTCAAATCAATTGCAGGACAGGTGCATTAGACATAGCATTCGGAAACCGTAAACTCCGACTTAATGTCTTTAACAATGTACCCAATGCGCCATTTGATTCAGAGTGCTATATGATCGATCTAGTTGATGATTTAACACAACAACAATTATCAACAATAACATGTAAAGATCCAGTGGAGCTTTTTCTGTACTACAATGAGCATAAGTTAGATAATATGCCTGAAGCTAAGGAGTTTGAACTTGAAAGTGTTCAGTCAATAGATTCTAATCAACCACCATGGACACATAAGATCGAAAAACTTCCGACTAACCTTCCACCATCAGCAAAACCGTCTTTAGAGCAACCACCCAAGCTAGAGTTGAAACCACTTCCATCTCATCTCAAATATGCTTTTCTTGGCCCTGAGAATACACTGCCTGTAATCATCGCAACAGACCTTACTGCTGCACAAGAAAAGGCCTTGTTAGAAGTGTTATCGAGATATAAGGAAGCGGTAGGCTGGACCATAGCAGATCTCAAGGGAATTAGCCCAACGCTGTGTATGCATAGAATTATAACTGATCCAACAGCCAAGCCAAGCAGAGATGCTCAGAGAAGGCTAAATCCTAACCTTAGAGAGGTAGTGAAGAAAGAAGTGTTGAAATGGCTAGATGCTGGAATTATCTATCCGATATCAGATAGCCAATGGGTTAGTCCCACACAAACGGTTCCAAAAAAATCTGGAATCACTGTTGTCGATACTCCTGAAGGAGAAAAGATTGCAACTCGCCCTGTGACGGGGTGGAGAGTATGTATCGACTATAGAAATCTAAACGCCGCAACCTCAAAAGATCATTTTCCTCTGCCA
>JAANYP010008878.1:0-194525 GCA_020465985.1 Centrapalus pauciflorus | reverse complement strand
CTAGGTTGTCACGATTAATTCCTCCACCTTTCATATGCACAACTATGTGCCTCAGCCTCAGGGCGAAACTGAAAGTTCCGTAGTTAGAGTGCCTACCTGAAATACCTGCCCCCTGAGCCTACAGTTGAAAATACACCTAAGGTGGATGACTTATACTTGTCCAGGTCACGAAAGTGACAATTTTGTCTTCCTCCAGTGAAAAACCCCTCAGGAAAACCAGAAAATTTCCTGGCTGACCAGGTCGGAAAGAGAACAGACACTGCTAGCTGTTACAAAGGCACTAGACACTTAGGAGACACCTAGACAAGGACCCTAACTAAAAAGTCCATGGCTAAGATGTCTGCTTATGATGTCCCGAGCACGGCATGTTGCTCTCACTGGTCAACATAGGAAAGCAGAAACTTACCCCTAAGACAGTGAAACCCAACAACCTGTAAGCCCTCAATCATAGTGTGGCGAGCACGAGAGTTCTCAGAGTACCGAGAAAAATGTGCAGGCCGCACCAAAAACTGTTGTGAAAACAAACACCGGTTACGGTTGGACCAAAAGATAGTGGTTCGGCCAAATCACCGAATCGGTCTTTTAATCAATCTAGCGTCATCACTCAACAAGTCTTCTAGGAGCACTCACACCTAGCAGGTCACACAACTCCCGTTAGGTCACATACTCCTTAGACTAATATGTTCCCGGTAAAAGCTCAGGGATCACCGTCTCGTACAATGCGTATTAAGAAAGAACTTTTATTCTAGAGCACCACAACAAATTTGCCTTACTTCAAAAGGCAAAGAGTGATCTAATTCACTGCGTGCACCACAACTAGAATTCAGTTCAAAGGCCCACGTCACTGAAAGGCGAGGTGGGTACTTGAAAGAGTTCCCGTATTGTGGACGAAGAATCGGTATTACCAGTCAGTCATGGCTTGGGTTTCCCCGTGATAAAACTAACCTATTTTCTTCATGTGCAGGAGAAAACTACCGGTCCAACCAACAGTGGTTCGTCGAACAGTGGCTGCTCCAGGCACATGACGGGGGAAAGGACGCCTTCTCACAGACTTCAAGGGGGGTTAATCGGGATTGATCATTCGCGGGCCAACAAAGTGAGACTATCATGGAACTTGGAAGAAGTCACTAATGGGACTGATTACATTGGATCAAGTTTATCACGTGCTAAATATGTCGTTCATAATCTCATTAGTGTATATCACATCTGTGATAAGAAGAAACCGGTGTTATTTATCTGGACACTTGGGCGTTAGTGCTAAAGCGGGGATTCAAGATACCTGAAGATTGGTGATCTTAATGCGGGCTCCCAGAAGAATGACTTGTACATGCTCGATAGGAACAAGCCAGATAATCGATGGGTCCGATCGCTTACTATCAACAGCTTCGGGAGACGGAAACGGTTTTGGGCACAGACGCATGGCTCAACTTGCATCCTACGGAAAATGAACACCTAACGCAGAAAATGGTCTTGGCCACGGTGTGCCTCTGAAGAGGCTTTCAGTTGAGACAAGTGTCTATCAGTGCATGAAGGGCCAAGCAACATATAAAAGACCACAACAAGTCCAAGGAAGCTGACTCCATAAACCTCGGGACATCGATTTCGTTGCATATGGACCTTTCGGCCCTATCAACCAAAAAGGAGTATAGGAGGTAGTTGGTTTGCTTAGTATTCACTGACGATTACTCACGGTTTTCAGGGGTTTCTTTTTAGGTATCGAAGGACGAGACGGCGCAAAGCTCATCGGGTTCTTAGACCAAGTGGAGAACTCCTACGGAACAAGGGTTAAAAATATTCGTAGTTGATAATGGGACTGAATTTAAAAAAAATATGTAATTGGGTGTATAGTGCCTATCAAAGGGCATCGTGCATCAATTCAGTTGCCCCAATTGATACCACAACAGAAGGGGTGGTCCGAACGTAAAAACACAGAACTATTGATTGAGTGCCTGCAAGGTACTATGCTTTTCGGATTCAATAGCTTCCTACCAGTTTTGGGGGGAGGCAGTGAATACCGCGTGCACTATTTTAAATAGAGTCCTTACAGTTCCAATCATGAAACAAACACATGTTATGAAATTTTGAATCCAACTGCCCCTAACTTAACCTGGATTCGAACACGTTTCGGTACCATGTACACTTTTACGAAAACACATCAACGAAGTTTGGTGAAAAAGGATGACGTAAGGATACTTCCTAGGTTATGTGCCAAAACTCCCAAACAACACGGGTGTCTTCACAAAACAAACTGTATGTGGAGATTGTGTATAACATGACGTCACAGTAGACTCGAACCCCCAAACTGGTTCCAGAAGGAATTTGACTATGATTACAGTTATTTGCGTCTTTACAACATTCCTTTGGCTGATACTGCAGGTACAATCGAACAAGAATTGGCGACGTTGCACCTAAATGACGATCGGCATATTTTTCCAAGGACCACGTTGAATTCTACGTCCGAGCCTTACTGCGGATGTAGATGGGTCTCCAGAAGTTGCTCATCCAGAAGACAACCTACCAATGAGAATCAGACTCAAAGCATCGAGTTCCAAACACTGAGGAACATGTCGTGAGTGAAGGACAACTTAGAAGCTGAGCCTGTTCCCCTTTAGGTGAAATAGGATCCAACTTAGGCGAGATAATCTTACGTGTAGGAAGAAATAGAGGGACCTCTAGGATTAAACAAGGAACCATCCAAATAGATAACATCATAGGAATCATTCCTTACGAGGGTTGTGCGGACTCGGAGTAGTGTAAAATATACTAAAAACACTGTGTTGTGCGATGATAAACGACTTCTCGAGGCAGATCACACCTGTCATTTCGTGTTTCATATCGCAAGTAGCGGCCCACAAAAAGTGCAAATGGCACTTCAGGACAAAACCCTGGGTTGAAGCGGATGCAGGAAGACCTTTCACAATTTAAGAAAACTAGAAGTGTACGGGAGTTAGTTCCGTTACCTCGAGGGGAGGATTGCAATAGGAACAAATGGGTTTTTAAGTGCATAGAGGAAGGACGATCGGGGTATGTCACGCGCAAACAAGGGCGAGATTAGTGTTCAAGGGTTTCAACCAAGAGGGGGGACTCGATTACCGCAAGTGTGCACCCGTAGCCAGGTTAGACGCAATTAGGTTGTTTTTAGCTTTTGCTCCTTCAAGGGCTTTAAGGTATATCAATTAGATGTGAAGAGTGCTTTCCTGTATGGGAAAGTGGAAGGAGGGTGTATTGTAGAACAACCGCCCGGGTTTACATATCCTAAATATCCCTGATAGAGTATCTCGCTAGATAAGGTCTTTATGGTTACATTTCAGGCACCTAGGGCATTGGAGAGGACTCTATACAACCAATCTTTAGAAAACTGGCTTTGAAGAGGGTGTAGGATTAGATAGTACTGATTTGTGAATGCGACAAGGGGCTTCACTTTATCTTGGTACATAGTGTACGTCGATTGAATTGCATTTTTGATCATCAGACTGAACAGATGTGCAAAGAATTTCGAGACGGTTATGAAGTCTAAGTTCGAGATGAGTTTGCTATGGGGGAGTTGAAATTCTTTTAGGGGTGGGGGCGGGGTTACAAGTTGACCAGAAGAAGGATGGTATGTTTATCCATCATACGAAGTATGTCTATGACATATTGGAACGCTTCGGGATGGAAAGAACGAAACTGACTGCCCATTTCAGCACGCCGATTCAAGTGAATCACAATCTCGTACCGGGTACTGAAAGTGATACCGATGTGGATCCGACATTATATCGGGCCATGATTGGATCACTTATGTATTTAACTGCTTCAAGACCTGACATCATGTTTGCTGTGTGTATTTGTGCTAGGTTTCAAGAGAATCCGAAGGAGATGCATATGAAAGCTGTGAAGCGGATTCTACGATATCTCAAGTCGAAACCGAAGCTAGGACTTTGGTATCACGCGGAGGGAGATCTAGAGTTGGAGCCATTCACGGATTCTGACTACGGAGGATGCAGCCTGATGCGCAAATCAACAACTGGAGGTTGTCAATTCCTAGGAGGGAGACTGGTATCCTGGCAATGCAAGAAACAGACGTCGGTAGCCGTGTCAACGTGCGAGGCCGAGAATGTTGCTGCTGGCAGTTGCTGCTCACAGGTTCTGTGGATACAACAACAATTGCGGGATTACGGTTTGGCTTACACTCAAACTCCAATTAGGATAGATAACCAATCTACAATCGCTATCACAAATAATCCAGTTAAACACAGTAAAACTAAGCACATAGACATACGACATCATTTTATTCGTGATTGTGCTGAAAAGAACTTAATCAAATTGGTAAAAGTGGCAACGGACGATAATAATGCTGATTTATTTACCAAAGCCTTTGATATGTCACGGTTTGAATATTTAATTCAACTAAATGGAATGCGCAACCCAGAGTAATTTGACCTTAGTAGAAGTTCATTTCCTTTTATAGCTGTAGTATTTCTTTCTTTTTATAGTAAGTTTGCTAATTTAGGATAGTTTCTATTTTTAGTAAGTTAGTAGGTTAGATTATTTTCTTGCTATGTCTTATGAAAAACAAAAGAAAAAAGAGAGAAAACCATAAAAAATTAAAAAAAAAAAGAGAATATCAGAAAAAGAGTTAAGTCTTAGATGCATGGGTTCAAAGTGACGAAAATTAGCACAGTCATAACAAACTCTAAGTATTTTGGCTTTCACACATAAAGCACCTAAAATTCTAAGTGCTATACTTTATTTTAGTTAGATGTGTTGGTAGGCATAATACATATAGGGTGTCCCAAGGCAAATAAAATATTCAAGAGAAAGTCAAACGTGTCACTAACTTAGATGTATGACCAATCGGTCTTAATTTTTATGTACAAGACATACAAACTTTGCTTCTAAATGAGGTATGCAAACTTTCTGGGGATGTATAGCAACATCAAATACATCTTAAAATGGAAAGGATAGAAAAATCATACAAAATTGAGAGTCAATATCATGTAACTCTGTTGTACGTAAGTACAGACCTGTTGCCTCTGTTTTGATTCGGGTTAGCAAGATAAGTCGCTTTGTTGTACGTCGGTACAGACCTGTCACCGCTGTCTTGCTAGCTTTAAAATAAACCTTAAGTCAAACTAAGACACTTTGTTCTATGAAAATACAGACCTGTGTCTGATGTTTGTCTTTTAAAGAAAGTTTGCACATACCAACAAGTTAGAATCATTGTCTGTATGCCTTGATCATAAAAGTATGTCTATGTCTGAGTCACGTAAGATAATTTCATGATAAATAAAAATGCCAAGGGATATTCGGAAATGTAGCATGTTTAAAGGGGTAAATACCAACAATCGGCTAAATGAGTATTTCACAACAAACAATCAAAGGAATCAAAAATTCCTAAGTGTGAAAGTTTAAGTACTGAAAGTACGTATCTGACACCGCTATCTGATTGAACCTTTCTTTGACTATACTCATCAAAAATAATTTGTTAAGTGTTTAGCATACGTTGTAAATTTTAATAGTGTAGTTTAAGTCTAAGTTAAATTTTTTGGTTCAACATTTATTTTTACTTTTACTTATTTTTTATTTTTTAGTTTATTTTATTTTATTTTATGTTATTTTACTTAGGAAAAATGTCAGAAATTACTGAGGGTGCATTCATAAGTTGAATAAAATAAACACTGCGTGAAAATCTTGTGCTTAGGGTAAAGGATTTGGCATAGTTTATTCTGTTATACAATAAGATTGAAAAGGTTGAAAATGTTGAATTTATTTCAAGATTTTCGAAATTTTCTAAGTGTTTGGAGTAATTCGAGTTTAGGTTAAACTCGAAATTGGCTGATCTCGACTCTGTCAGTAGATTCGAGTCTGTCATCAGACTCGAAGGTAGGTGTTATAAATAGGTTAACAGTAATTGTCATTACTCTATCTGTTTTCGAATCTGTTCCTTCGAATCTATCCAGCGATCTCGAATCTATTTGCTTGAGTTTACCGTTTTCACTAAAAACCACTATTTGTCGAGTTTCTTGCTTGTGTGTTCGATTCTACTGATACATCTAGGTATAAACAACTGGGTTGTACAAGATTCATGTAGTTTTATACACCATTCAAGCCAAAATCACCAATTTTTGAAGGTTTAATGGTCGAAATCGTGTTTTTCAAAATTACAATGTTTGGACCGGTAAAGAGTCAAATTAAAGGCAAATATCTGTGATTAGAACCTAGTAGGACAAATGAATGTGATTTTCTAAGTTCACTGTGGTTAAATTCATAGAGTTTGGTGATGATGTGGGCCGACGAGTTCGAATCTGTTCCTGACCAGACTCGAGTTTGTCAGTAAACTCGAGAAGGTCATTAGATTCGAGTGTGCCATCAAACTCGAAAAGGGGTTTCTTCGAATCTGTTTATTCGAATCTGTCATTTTATTTGAATTATTCAATTTAAATTTAATTCAACTTGTAGAAGTTCATTTGTGTTGGATTTTGTACTTAAACAAGTTCAAAATAAAACAAATTTGAATTTAAGCAAGTTTATTGATTTTTAATAATTCTAATAGTTTATCTATTGTGCAGATATGGCTGATCGAGTATTTGTGCCTAAGCATAATATGGTCATTCCCCCCGACCATCATATCCCTGAGGCGCAGGGTTTCCGTCAGATGATGGATTTCCTAGTCGAGTCTAGGATTGCGTTTGCATTGTCCCATAACATCCAAATCGTGATTCCATATGTACGGCAATTTTACGAACATCTGCAAGTTGATTGTACCGTCACCCCAACTGTGCTAAGGACAAGGATAGCAGGACAGCCGTTAGTGTTTTCTGCTGATATGCTGCGTCGGGTTCTGCAGCTGGGAACTCAGGAAGAAGAGTCTGGGCCTAAAGATTTTCCGTTAAATATTAAGCAGGCTGCGTTTCTGAGGATGAGATATAGTTTAGATGTTACGAAGACATCTTACATGAAGAGTGGGCTTATAGGGCAGTGGAGATTTTTGGCGCACGTATTCATGGTGTGCTTCGCGGCCAAGAAAGCGGGTTTTGACTACATTGTATCGAAAATCCAATCCGGGATTATCGCATTGGTGTATAACCGGCGTTTCAGCTTTTCAGAGATGTTTTTCTCGGAATTTGTTCATCAAATCACGGCTCCGGAGCAGCTACGATTTCTCCTATATCCTCGTTTCATAATGATGCTCATCCGGCACTTCTTGCCTAACTTGCCGCAGCTAAATGAGATTCAAAGTGTAGCAGTCATTGATAAAAGTATTTTTGCTGACTGCTCTGGGCACAGAGGAAGGCTAGCAGTCCCAGTCGAACGACCATTGTTTGGGGCAGTTATAGACAGGAACTTTGAAGCACCGGATAATGCCAACTGGGCAGGTGAAGTAGAAGTTCAACTTCGACAGCCACAACAACAGCAGCAACAACCGCGTGCACAGCAACAAAGGAGACGCCAAAGACCATCTGCGAGTAAAATTCAGGCAAATAGGCCGTCTACCAGTCAACATCAAGAAGCACAAGAGGCTGGACCATCAACTACACCAGCGAAACCTATTCCGACATCCGATCAGTTATGTCAAACACTGCATGAGATATGGGAAGCGGGTCCAAATGCCAATGAAGAGATAACTGTTGAGCTTATTGATCAATTGTTACAGCCTCCGGAAGGAGAAGATGATGTGCTTAGGGAAGTAGATGAATATCAACCTCCTCAAACCGGTAATGAGATGTCATCGTCAGCTACTGAGTCTGACGATATGGAGGAGATAGAGGTTGAAGTTCCAGAGTCCATTACAGCAGAACCAACCGTTCAGATAGGAACTTACGGGTCGAGATTGGTAGTGAATGAAGAAGCTTCAAGGCGGCGATCATCACAAGAGTCTGATGACTCTGATTTTAAAGAAGAAGAGGTCGCTCCATTAGTGACGAGGCAAAGGGCTAAGCGTCATCGTTTTATGCAAGGAGCTACTTCCGCTTCAGTAGCACAGCTTGAAACAGTCCAACCTCCACCTACTCAATCCACCATACCACCATCACCACCACATGTTGAACCGTACATCCCATCACCCATCATTCCGACTCCAATACAATCCATCCCATCCACCTCATCCACATACACAGAAAATCAAAGGTTTTTGCAGCTAAAAGATAGAGTTGACTTCCAACAGATCCAGATCTTAGGCCTATCGATGGCAATCGGTGAGATTCAGAAGCACAATGCAAATCTAGATAATGAAAATGCCGACCTGAAAAAGATTGTGGACAAACAACAGGAAGAGAATTTGGAGCTGAAAACTTTTGTCGCTGATCAAGCAGCTGAACTAAGATCGATGCGCTCCCTGGTTGAGCAATTAATGAAAAATATAAAGGCTCAGTGGGAGACATCCTGCCGTGATCAAGTGGAGCGGCCAAGGGATGATAATGATGAACATGACCATGGCAATGATCCCAGCACACAAAGACAGAATGAGCCAGTAGCTTTTTCTGCTGCTCAGGATGCTCAGACTCAGGGGGAGCCGAGTCAATCAGGAGCTGGAGTAGGTGAGGCTAGTTCATCAAAGGTCTCAGAAAGTGAAGTGCGTGAGATAATTGACGCATTGATGAATATTGATGAAGAGCCATTAGATTTGGAATTTGATTTTGAGGATGATGTGGAGGAGCTGGAAGAAGGAGAGTTCGTTCCAGAGGATATTACTGACTGGAAGTCTGATGATGAGGTTGTGATAGATGAAGACGACAATGTTAATGAAGTAATTATTCAATCACAGCCTGTCACAGAATTATATGAGCATACTGATCAACACGTAATAGACATTGATGACATCAAAGTGGCTTCGGTAGATGATTCAGAAATGGAAGAGGCTGAAAGAGAGCCGACCAGAGCTGAATTGCTAAATCTTTGGTTCCGTAAGGAAGAAAAGAAGACTGAGCCAAAAATAAAGAAGTCGATGAGGATTCCAGGTGCAGAAAACTTCTCTGGAGGTATTATTAGCTGGTTCTTCGACAGGGAACTGCAACTTTTTATTCTAAAAAGAAGAGATGGTCTCCAATACCTGAGGCACAAGCTTAAAGTATTCAATACATTGCCGAAGGTAGAGGTGAAGGAGCTAGCTTGGAACGACCTGATCAATATTGGAAATGATCCCTATGCTGAAGTGATCGCTAAGATAATTAAACGAGAAGGGAGATCCGGAAGGTTTGAGAGACTCCAACCGAGGTCTGGCAAAAAAGTAGAGGATGGATCAAGGATAGATCCTCATACGGGAAGGCCTTGGGCCAGAATGGTTAATAAACCTGTCAAATGCTTAAGAAGGGTCCCAATGAAGAAGATGCCTCAAGATATTTTGAGCAACATGAAATGGTGGTACCTTGACAATGAAACTGCTGAAGCTATCATGGAGGATCAAGACGACAAAGTTATTTTGAGAGTGTATAATCCTCTGCATCTGATGAATCTGTCAAAGGACGATCTGAAGAAGCTTCATGGTCAACATATCTTCTTTCATGAAGGATGGAGATCTGAAGCCAAAAAGTTCCAAAAAGTTGTCAGAGTATGTATAGATGCTGGTATATACGCAGGTAGTAGTATATACAGATCTAGTACTTAATCAAGATGTAAATAGTTAGAAGTTATCGTCAAGGGGGAGTCTGTTGGTACACCCTGTGTGACGATAGCAGTCTAAGTGATCGAACATTTTGGTTTAAGTAATATTCAAAGTTGTAAGGTCTACCACTGCAAGATCTATCTAGACGCGGATCCGTGAACGAGTGCGGAATCCTCGTTGACGGTTAGACGGACAACTCTCAACCAACGGAAACACGGAGACTATTAGATGCTGAACGAACGACACACGAACGATCCTACGTACTAATTCTCTCCGAAACGGGACTCACCTAGCTGATAAACTCGAGATCGCTTAATGCTCAATTCCTCACGAATTCTGCAAAAAGTCTGCTAATCATTCGAGTCTATCCCTAATTATAGACCCTGATTCAAGTCTGTTGTGGGCCAACCTCGAATCTGGCCTAAGGCGCATTCGAATCTGTCCATCTGACAGATTCGAATCTAACCTATTTTCGAATCTATGGTCTCATTCGAATCTATCTCAGATTCGAATGTATCCCCTTAAGTGATTCGAATCTAGCCTTTTACATAAACAACTAAGTGTTTGAAACTTATGATATTACCTTATGACTGATTTTATCTTTGAGCTTTATGTTTGAACTTCTTGTAATACATTACATCAAGTTCAAACATACAAACACTGATAAAAATCAATCATACATAATATATATACCAAACATATGCTAAATCACAATGTAAGACAACTTAGACTGCTATCGTCACACGGGATGTACCAACAGACTCCCCCTTGACGATAGCTTCTAATAATTCACACATTTGATTTAAGAACATGGTTTATTATTGATTCAAAACACTACCAGCATACAGACCTTTTTCAACGCATACCTTGACCACATTTTCATATTTTCTTGCTTCAGCATCCATATGTGCGTCACTGGAAATCTTACAGTTATACAAAGTCTGCAGGTCTTCTTTAGATAGGTTTACCAGGTGAAGCGGGTCATAGACTCTAAGAATAACTTTTTCTTCTAAGTCTTCCATAACTGCTTCCCCAGTTTCCGTGTCAGCATACCACCACTTTAGATTTTGCAAAACATTCTGTGGCATTTTCTTCAGAGGTACCTTCCTCAGGCATTTAACTGGTTTGTACTGAATCCTCATCCAAGGTCGGCCTGTAAGAGGATCTATACGTGACTTATCCTCGACTCTTCTTCCGACCCTTGGACTCAACCGTTCAAACTTCCTAGATCTCCCCTCCTTTCTTATTATTCTTTCAATCACATTCGCATAAGGATCATCACCAATATTTATCAGATCTTTCCATGCAAGCGCTGTGATTTCAATCTTTGGAAGGGTGTTGAATGCTTTCAAAGTTCGCCTTAAGTACTGAAGCCCGTCTTTTCTTTTAATTATAAAAAGTTGAAGATCTCTGTCAAAGAACCAACTTAATATTCGCTCAGATAGCTTCCCTGTACCAGGCACTTTCATTGATCTCCTTATTGCCAACTCCTTCTCTTCGGCTCTGAACCATAGCTTCCTTTTTTCTTCGTTACTTAGCTCTCTTGCTGGTTCTTCAGTCGATGACTTAGGATTCAAGGCAGCATTCACTATGTCAATATCAACCATTCTATCTCCATCTATCATATAAGTGTCAGTGATAGGATTCTGCTGTACAACTATTTCGTCAGCTTCATCATCCTCATCAGCTATTACTTCATCTTCCGGTTGCCAATCAACTATCTCTTCCGGAATAAACTCTCCTTCTTCAAATTCTTCTAATTCTTCAATATCATCTTCAAAATCAAAATCCATTAGCTCTTCTTCAATATCTTTCAGCGCATCTATCATGTCGCTATCTAAAGTCTTTGAAGAACCTACTTCTCCTCCTGCTCCTCCCTCTCCTCCTTCTGTATTAGGCTCCCCCTGAACTTGTGTAACTTGAGCTGCAGAAAAATCTACAGACTCAATCTCTTTGTTCGCACCGGGATCATCGCCTTCATTATCATCATCTTCTCGCTGTACTTCCTGATCTTTACAACTCGTCTCCCCCTGAGTTTGTAGATTTTTCATAAGTTGCTCTAGGAGGGACCGCATTGCTCGGATTTCAGACGATTGATCAGCGACAAATGATTTAATCTCCGTGTTTTCGTCTCTAACACTTTCAACAATCGTTCTCAGTTCTGCATTCTCCTTATCAAGATTAGAGTTATGCTCTTGGAGTTCACCGACTGCTTTTGTGAGAGTTATTATTTGAATGTTCTGAAAGTCGACACGGCTCTTGAGTTGCATGATTCGTTGATTTTCGGTATAGGCTTCTGATGTAGAAGGGATGGACTGAATGGGAGCTGGATTGAATGGATGGGGAATGTAGGGTTCATGTTGCTGAGGTGGCGGTGATGGTGGAGCTGTATCTTGAGGTTGGGTCTGGGTTTGAGGCGGAGGTTGTGCATCAGACTGTGATGAAGTCCCCTGCATAAACCTGTGACGTTTGGCCCGTTGCCTTGTCACCAACTGAGGAGTCTCATCTTCTTCAAAATCTGATTCCTCCAATTCCCTGGCCTCTCGCCTCCTCGAACCACCTTCATTGATAATCAGACGCGAACCATAAGTTCCAATTTGAACATGAGGTTCTGTAGACACTGATTCTGGAGCTTCAACTTCGATCTCCTCCATTTCTTCTGATTCTGTAGCAGATGATGACTCATCATTGCCAGTCTGCTCTGGCACATATTCGTCAACATCTCTGAAGACATCTTCTTCTCCCTCTGGAGGCTCAAGCAATTCACCCACTAACGCTGCAGCTATATCTTCATTTGCATGTGGACCTGCCTCCCAAATTTCATTTAGCGTTTGGCACAATTGAACAGCTTCATTTGGGACATTTGACGGCCCGACTTCCTGCATTTCTGGTTGCTGACTCGTAGAAGGCCTAGACTCCTGAGTCTGACTCGCAGTAGCTCTTTGTCTTCGCCTTGGATCACGGGGACGAGCACGAGGCTGTTGTTGTAGTGGACGTTGCTGTTGTTGTTGCGGTTGTTGTTGTTGCTGTCGAGGCTGAACTTCTACTTCACCTGCCCAGTTGGCATTATATGGTGCCACAAAGTTCCTGTCTAAAACAGCTCCAAACAACGGTCGCTCGATCGGAATAGCCAATCTTCCTCGATGTGAGGAACAATCAGCGAATATCCTTTTGTCCATAATAGCTACGTTCTGAACGTCATTTGATGGCGGCAGATTTGGCAAGAAGTGCCTGATCAACATCATGATGAACCGCGGATATAGCAGGAATTGCTGATTTTCAGGAGCGGTGATTTGGTGAACAAATTCGGAGAAAAACATTTCCGAGAAACTGTATGGTCGATTGTACACCATCGCGACTATCCCAGACTGGATCTTCGCAACTATATAGTCAAACCCAGCTTTCTTTGGTGCAAAGCATACCATGAAGACATGAGCAAGAAATCTCCATTGCCCGATTAAGCCGCTCTTCATATAGGACACTTTCGACACGTCTAGACTGTATCCCATTCTCTGAAAGGCCGCTTGCCTGATGTTCAGAGGGAATTCGATCGGTCCAGACTCTTCTTCTTGAGTGCCCAGCTGCAACACTTGACGCAGCATATCCGCTGAAAATACTAGCGGTTGTCCAGCAATGCGAGTTCGTAGCACTGTCGGAGTGACCGAGCAGTCTACTTGAAGATGATCGTAAAATTGACGGATATAAGGCAATATGAGCTGAACATTATGAGATAGTGCAAATCCTATCATAGATTCCACAAGAAATTCTAGCATCTGTCTGTATCCCTGCGCCTCAGGGAGGTCATGATCCGGATGAAGCACCATATTGTGCTTGGGAACAAACGCTCGAATAGCCATTTCTGCACAATAAACAAAACCATTAGATTCATTAAAAATCAATAAACTTGTTCAAATTCAAATTTGCTTTATCTTGTACTTTATCAAATACAAAATCTAGCACAATTAAATTTCCACAAGTTTAATAAAATTTTTTTTAGACAAAAATAAATAAAGTGCAGATTCGAAAGTAACAGATTCGAAGTGTCCATATTCGAGTGTAATGGATAGATTCGAAGATCATGGGTATCTCGAATCTAATGACAGATTCGAGAAACCCTTGAACAGATTCGAATGTCCATGAACAGACTCGAAGCCCCATCGGCCATGGTTTCAACAAAAACCCAAAATTTTAACCATTTTGAACTTAGTAAATCACATACATTAGTTCAACTAGGTTCTAATTATAGATTTATGCTTTCAATTTGATATTTTATAGGTCCTAACTTAGTTATTTAGCAAAAACTCTATTTTGACCAATAAAACTTCAAAATGTGATGTTTAAGCCCAAAATTGTGTATAAAACTACCAAAATCTTGTACAATCCGGTTGATTATACCTAGATATGAGTGTAGAATCGAACACAATAGCTTTAGACTCGATGAAATGTCGTTTATATGAAATACGATAGATTCGAGAACAGATTCGAGATCGCTGATATAGATTCGAGAGTATAGATTCGACAACAGTAAAGTAATAAATGACTTCACTATTGACCCATATATACTACCTACCTTCGAGTCTATGTGTAGTTTCGAGTCTACTGACAGATTCGAAAAACTTCACTTCGAGTCTGTCTTAGATTCGAAATTACCAACACTTAGAAAAATTTCGGAAATTTTGAAATAACTTCAACTTTTCCAACTATTTTCTACGATATTGTGTAACCAGATAAACTATGCCAATTCTTTTACCCTAAGCAACAGATATTTCACGCAATGTTTATTTTATCCAACTTCGAATGCACCCTTAGTAATTTTTGACCTTTTACCTAAGTAAAAATTAAACTAAACTAAAATAAAATAAGCTAAGGTAAAAATAAAATAAAATAAAATAAAATTTTGACTAAAAAATTTAATCTAGACTTAAGTTATAAAAATAAATTTACAAGCTAAGCTAAATACCAAACAACATATTTTTGATGAGTATAGTCTAAGAAAGATTCAATCAGATAGCGATGTCCGATACTAACTTTCAGTACTTAAACTTTCACACTTAGGAATTTTTTGAATTCCTTTGATTGTTTGTCGTGACATACCCACTTAGCCGATTGTTGGTATTTTACCCTGTTAAACATTCTACATTTCGGAATATCCCTTGGCCTTTTTATTTATCAGGAAATTATCTTACGTGACTCAGACATAGACATACTTTTATGATCAAGGCACACATACAAAAATTCTAACTTGTTGGTATTTGCAAACTTTCTTTAAAAGACAAACATCGGACACAGGTCTGTATTTTCATACAACAAAGTGTCTTAGTTCGACTTAAGGTTTATTTTTAAAGGTAGCAGACAGCGGTGACAGGTCTGTACTGACGTACAACAAAGCGACATGTCTGCTAACCCGAATCTAAACAGAGACAACAGGTCTGTACTTACGTACAACAGAGTTGCATGTTTTCGACTCTCAGTTACATATGATATTTCTATTCTTTCCATTTTTAGATGTATTTGATGTTGCCATACATCCCCAGAAAGTTTGCATACCTCATTTAGACTTAAAGTTAGTATGTCTTGTACATAAAAATTAAGACCGATTGGTCGTACATCTAAGTTAGTGACACGCTTGACTTTTTCTAGAATATTTTATTAGCCTTGAGATTCCCTATATGTATTATGCCTACCAACACATCAAACTAAATAAAGTATAACACTTAGGATTTAGTTGCATTATGTGTAAAAGCCTAAAATACTTAGAGTCTGTAACGACGGTGCTAATTTTCGTCACTTTGAACCTATGTATCTAAGACTTAACTCCTTTTCTGATATTCTCTTTTTTTGTATTTTTGTAATTTTCTCTCTTTTTTCTTTTGTTTTTCATAGCAAAAAGCAGTAAACTAAGCTAACCTACTAATCTTAGAAACTTACTAAAAATAGAAACTTTCCTAAATTAGAAACTTTCCTAAATTAGCAGACTACTGAAAAAAATATAACAACTATAAAAGAAAATAAAATACTACTAAGGTCAATTTACTCTGGGTTGCGCATTCCATTCAGTTGAATTAAATACTCAAACCGTGACTTATCAAACGCTTTGGTAAATAAATCTGCATTATTATCTTCTGTTGCCACCTTTACCAGTTTGATTAAGTTCTTTTCAGCACAATCACGAATAAAATGATGTCTTATGTCTATGTGCTTTGTTTTACTGTGTTTAACTGGATTATTAGTTATAGCAATTGTAGATTGATTGTCTATCCTAATTGGAGTTTGAGTATAAGCCAAACCGTAATCCCGCAATTGTTGTTGTATCCACAGAACTTGTGAACAGCAACTACCAGCAGCTACATACTCGGCCTCGCACGTTGACACGGCTACCGATGTTTGTTTCTTGCATTGCCAGGACACCAATCTCCCTCCGAGGAACTGACAACCTCCAGTCGTTGATTTGCGCGTCAAGCTGCATCCTCCGTAGTCCGAATCTGTGAACGCCTCCAACTCTAGATCTCCCTCCGCGTGATACCAAAGTCCCAGCTTCGGTTTCGACTTGAGGTATCGTAGAATCCGCTTCACAGCTTTCATATGTATCTCCTTCGGATTCGCTTGAAACCTAGCACAAATACACACAGCAAACATTATGTCAGGTCTTGAAGCAGTTAAATACATAAGTGACCCAATCATGGCCCGATATAAAGTCGGATCCACATCGGAATCACTTTCAGTACCCGCCCGAGATTGTGATTCACTTGAATCGGCGTGCTGAAATGGGCAGTCAACTTAGTTCCCTCCATCCCAAACCGTTCTAATATGTCATAGACATACTTAGTTTGATGGATAAACATCCCTTCCTTCTTTTGGTCAACTTGTAACCCTAAAAAGAAATTCAACTCTCCCATAGCACTCATCTCGAACTTAGACTTCATAACCTTCTCGAAATCTTTGCACATCTGTTCGTCTGATGATCCAAAAATGATATCATCTACGTACACTTGTACCAAGATAAAGTGATCTCCCTTTCTTTTCACAAATAGAGTACTATCTATCCTACCCCTCTCAAAGCCATTTTCTAACAGATGGTTGGATAGAGTCTCATACCATGCCCTAGGTGCCTGATGTAATCCATAAAGAGCCTTATCTAAGCGATATACTCTATCAGGGTATTTAGGATCTGTAAATCCGGGCGGTTGTTCTACATACACCAACTCCTTCACTTTCCCATACAGGAAAGCACTCTTAACATCTAATTGATATACCTTAAAACCCTTGAAGGAGGCAAAAGCTAAAAACAACCTAATTGCTTCTAACCTTGCTACAGGTGCAAACACTTCGTTGTAATCGATTCCCTCCTCTTGGTTGAAACCCTTTACAACTAATCTCGCCTTGTTGCGCGTGACTATACCCCGATCGTCTTTTTTGCACTTAAAAACCCATTTGGTTCCTATTGCAATCTCCCCTCGAGGTAACGAAACTAACTCCCACACTTCTAGTTTCCTAAATTGTGAAAGTTCTTCCTGCATCGCTTCAACCCAGGAGTTGTCCTTAAGTGCCATTTGCACATTTTTGGGCTCTACTTGCGATATGAAACATGAATATAGACATGTGTGATATGCCTCGGAGTCGTTTATCATCGACAACAACACAGTGTTGTTATTTACACTACTCCGAGTCCTCACACCCTCGTTAGGATTTCCTATGATACTATCTATTGGATGGTTCTTGTTAATCCTAGAGGTCTCTATTTCGTCTACCCTTAGATTATCTCCTAAGTTGGATCCTATTTCACCTAAAGGGGGAACAGGCTCAGCTTCCACGTTTTCCTCCTCACGGACATTTTCCTCAGAGTTGGAACTTGAAGCTTGAGTCTGATTCTCAGTGTTAGGTGCCTCTTGATCAGCAACTTCTGGAGAACTATCTACATTCGCAGTAGGCTCGGACGTAGATTCGAACGTGGTCCTCGGAAAAATATGGCCATCGTCATTTAGGTGCAACGTCGCCATGTCTTTTTCTATTGTACCTGCAGTATCATCCAAAGGAATGTTAAATGACTCAAATAACTTATCATAGTCAAATATCCATTCCGGACCAGTTTGGGGTTCATGTGTATAACTTGTGACTTCAATGTTATACACAATCTCCACAGTACCAGTTGTTTTGTTAAACACCCGTTTGTTTGGTGAGTTTGGCACATAACCTAGGAAGTATCCTTCGTCAGCCTTTTCACCAAACTTCGGTTGATGTT
Source organism: Centrapalus pauciflorus (assembly GCA_020465985.1). Classification (NCBI taxonomy): domain Eukaryota; kingdom Viridiplantae; phylum Streptophyta; class Magnoliopsida; order Asterales; family Asteraceae; genus Centrapalus; species Centrapalus pauciflorus. Next base: position 176,706 of record JAANYP010008878.1, on the reverse strand, counting down.
TTGTTCTTAAAAGTGTGCATGGTACTCCAAACGGTTCGAATCCAGTTAAGTTAGGTGGCCGTTTATTCAAAATTTCATAGCATGTTTTGTTCAATGATTTGACTGTAAGGACTCGGTTTAAAATGTGGCACGCGGTATTCACTGCCTCCCCCCAAAACATGGTAGGAAGCTTTGAATCCGAAAGCATAGTCCTTGCAGCCTCAATCAATGTTCTGTTTTTACGTTCGGCCACCCCATTCTGTTGTGGTTCATATGGTGCACTGAATTGATGCACGATGCCCTTTGATAGGCAATATACACCAATTACAGAGTTTTTAAATTCAGTCCCATTATCACTACGAATATGTTTAACCCTTGTTCCGTAGGAGTTCTCCACTTGGTCTAAGAACCCGATGAGCTTTGCAGCCGTCTCGTCCTTCGTACCTAAAAAGAAAACCCATGAAAACCGTGAGTAATCGTCAGTGATAACTAAGCAAAACCAACTACCTCCTATACTCCTTTTGTTGATAGGGCCGAAAAGGTCCATATGCAACAAATCGAATGTCGAGGTTATGGAGTTCAGCTTCTTGGACTTGTGTGTCTTTTTATGTTGCTTGCCCTTCATGCACGGTAGACACTTGTCTTCAAACTGAAAGCTCTTCAGAGGCACACCTTGCACCAAACCATTCTTCGTTATGTAGTTCATTTTCCTTAGGTGCAAGTGAGCCATGCGTCTGTGCCACAAAACCGATTCCGTCTCCGAAGCTTTTGATAGTAAGCAGATCGGACCCATCGAATTATCTGGCTTGTTCATGTCGAGCATGTACAAGTCATTCTTCCTTGGAGCCCGCATCAATCCAATCTTCAGGTATCTTGAATCCCGGCTTTAGCACTAACGCCTCAGTGTCAGTAAATAACACCGAGTTCTTCTTATCACAGATTTGAGATACACTAATGAGATTATGAACCAGTTTATCAACGTGATAAACTTGATCCAATGTAATCGTCCCATTAGTGACTTCTCCAGTTCCAGTGATATTTCCTCCTTTGTTTCCCGCGAATGATACAAATCCCCTATTACCCCCCTTGAAGTCTGTGAGAAGACTTCTTTCCCCCGTCATGTGCCTGGAGCAACCACTGTCGACGAACCACTTGTTGTTTGGACCGGTAGTTATCTCCTGCACATGAAAGAAAATAGGTTAGTTATCACGGGGAACCCAAGCCATGACTGACTTGGTAATACCATTCTCGTCCACATACGTGAACTCTTTCAAATACCCATCTCGCCTTTCAGGTGACTTGGGCCTTTGAACTGAATTCTGTTGTGGTGCCGAGTGATTTAGATTCACTCTTTGCCTTTGAGTAGGCATTTGTTGTGGTGCTCTAGAATAAGTCTTATTATACTGCATTTCAGACTGTGATCCCTGAGCTTTTACCGGAACATATTGTCTAACAGGAGTATGTGACCTAACTGGAGTGTGTGACCTGCTAGGTGTTGTGCTCCTATAGACTTGTTGAGGTGCTGACCTAGATTGATTAATGACACGATTCGGTGAATTTGTCCTAACCACTTCTTTTGGTCCAACCTTAACCGGTGTTTGTTTCACAACAGGTTTTGGTGCGGCCTGCACAGTTTTCTCGGTACTCTGAGAACTACTCGTGCTCGCCACACTTGGTGAGGGCTTAACAGGTGTTGGGTTCACTGTCTTAGGGGTAAGTTCTGCTTTCCTATTTGGACAGTGAGAAGCAACATGCCCTTTCTCGTGACATCTAAAGCAAGACATCTTATCCATGGACTTTTTGGTTGGTCCCTTAGATCTAGGTGTCTCACTAGTGTCTAATGCCTTTGGTACATCTACAGTGTCTGTCTCTTCGACCTGGTCAGCCCATGAAATTTTCTGTTTTCCTGCAGGTGTTTCACTGGAGGAAGACACAAATTTCACTTTCTTGACCTTGACAGTAGAGTCATCCACCTTAGGTGTATTTTCAACTTTAGGCTCAGGTGTAGGTTCAGGTAGGTCCTCTAAAACTACTGACTTGTCAGTTTTCTCCTGAGGCTGAGGCACATAGTTTGCATTGAACGGTGGAGGAATTTCGTGAAAACCTAGACCTACAGGCTTCTTAGACTGTCTTTGGGCATCTAAGACTTTTCCTAGGTTTAGGCTCGAATTCCTAAACTTTTCCAGCTTGCTATTTGCCTCTGCTACCTTAACCTTGGTCTCGGCTAGCTCTATGTCCTTGTCTTTCAGACTTTTGGTCAAGGCCTCTACGTGCTCATACATATGCTCTATCCTAACACACTGCTCACTCAGTTTGTCCTTTAGAACGATTACGTCTTGAGCATCAGCCTTAAGCTTTTCTTTTAAATCTTGTTTTATATCATTTAGGCTAGCGTTCTCAATTTTTAAGTTTTCATTTTGAGCAGCTATGGTCTTATGTGAGTCTAAGACTAGATTTAACCTATCGGTAGAACTAACACATAAAGCACATAATTCATGAAATAGAGAATAAGAAAGACTAACCTTAGAGTTATCAGATTCCACGTTGGCCATCTGAGCAGCAAACTCCAGCACGGTCTGATCATTCGCTTTCTCTACCCACATCGGACTGCTGTCCCGTGTGGTCTGCTCGTCTTCTTCACAACCATTCTCCGTAACTTCAGCCATGAAAGTTCTAGCATTGGACTCCGGATGTGAACTCCAGTCATAAGTACCATCTAGCTGTCTGTCAGAAGTGACATTGGAAATTAGACCCGCTAGATTGGCTTGACCAGATGAAGAACTCGGAAGATATCTTTGTTGGGACTGATTTTGGAACTGTCCCTGATGCTGACTCTGCCCCTGGTATGTCTCTACCTTCGGTCTTTGACACTCCCTGGCGAAGTGTCCTAGTCCTTGACAGTTATAGCATTTCACCTTGGACTTATCAAATCCTATCCCCTTGTTATTCATCTGCAGATTTCTTCCAGTTCTCTTTATGAATCTCTTAACCCTCTGGGTTACCATGGCCAGTTGCCATTTCAGATCCATTTCCTCTAAGTCATCAGGGTCGACCTGATCGTAATCTTCATCCCAAAGAGCCGGATCATTAATCTTCCCTTGAACGCAATTTCCGTATGCGGCCACAAACGAAGCAAGCAGATTCAGATGTTCTTCCGCCGACTTTGCGCTCATTGGCATCTTCGAATAGTTCTGACTGGTCGATGCCTGTTTGACTTGAGGTTGCGGTTCTTCCGATCTTCCTAACCCTAAGAACGCGCGATTTAGTGAGTCTTCGGACTCTGGTGGCGAGGACGTTTCTCCGGTGAAAAACGCTGTAGCACTCTTCTGATCAGCTGTCACTGATGATTTAGATGTCTTTCCAAAATACATCGCCGGATTTTGGACTTGCTCGTAATCAGTCTCAGCCTTTATCATTTCGAAGTGATATGCCCTCAACGTTCCCACGATGTCATCCAGCGATTGAGCATAGTATTTGTCCTCATTAAGCTTAATCATTGCCACATACATAGCCCATTTGGCTGGTAGGGCATCAAGAAGCTTGTTGTTCTTGTCACTGTCTGAGTACTCAATGCCATGACTTTCAAGCTCTGTTATCAGATGATAGAACCTTGTAATAATATCATCTAACTGTTCATCCTTAAGAGCCTTGAAAATTGCAAACTGTTGTGTCAACAGCTCTGTACGCTTTCTACGCACCCGTGGATTACCCTCACACCTTTTCTGGAGAGACTCCCAAAGTTCTTTCGACGTCCTTTGAGTCCGAAATGTGTGCAAGATATCTTGAGGTAACGCCATACGGATAATGGAGAAAGCCTTGTTTTCAGCTTCAAATAGTTTCTTGTCATCCTCTTTCATCATCTGGTATGACAGAACCTTTTGACGGCCTTCAACCTCAGATACTGGTGGAATGTACCCTTCATCTATGCACACCCACATGCGCATATCGTTGAATCGTACAAAATCCGTAAATCTGTCCTTCCACCAGTAGTAATCCTCAACTTTCATCAGCTTTGGCGGTGCATTAGCCTTCCCAACTTCCTGATCCATTTCAAGAAATTTCTGACTTTGATACCACTTGTAAGGTCTACCACTGCAAGATCTATCTAGACGCGGATCCGTAAACGAGTGCGGAATCCTCGTTGACGGTTAGACGGACAACTCTCAACCAACGGAAACACGGAGACTATTAGACGCTGAACGAACGACACACGAACGATCCTACGTACTAATTCTCTCCGAAACGGGACTCACCTAGCTGATAAACTCGAGATCGCTTAATGCTCAATTCCTCACGAATTCTGCAAAAAGTCTGCTAATCATTCGAGTCTATCCCTAATTATAGACCCTGATTCGAGTCTGTTGTGGGCCAACCTCGAATCTGGCCTAAAGCCCATTCGAATCTGTCCATCTGACAGATTCGAATCTAACCTATTTTCGAATCTATGGTCTCATTCGAATCTATCTCAGATTCGAATGTATCCCCTTAAGTGATTCGAATCTAGCCTTTTACATAAACAACTAAGTGTTTGAAACTTATGATATTACCTTATGACTGATTTTATCTTTGAGCTTTATGTTTGAACTTCTTGTAATACGTTACATCAAGTTCAAACATACAAACACTGATAAAAATCAATCATACATAATATATATACCAAACATATGCTAAATCACAATGTAAGACAACTTAGACTGCTATCGTCACACGGGATGTACCAACAAAAGTATTGAGTTTTAACGAGTGGTTGATATATATGTTTATATATGATTGATAGTTATTGTTTGTATGTTTAAACTTGATGTAACGTATTACAAGAAGTTCAAACATAAAGATCAAAGATAAAATCAAACATAAGTTAAAAACATAAGTTTCAAATACAAGTTAGTCAGATTCGAATTCTATAAGGATTGGCATTCGAATCTATGACAGATTCGAATGTGATCCTAGGTAGATTCGAATGTGCTCACCTAGGCAGATTCGAGAGTGTCAGTGGGGACAAACTCGAATGGGCCTTGGGCCTGATTCGAGTTTGGCCAATGGCAGACTCGAATTAGACTCTATAATTAGGGATAGACTCGAATAATTATTAGACTTTTTGCAGAAATTCGAGTGAGATTAAGCAAAAGGCGATTACGAGTTTATCATCAGTGTTAGTATTGTTTCGGAGAGAATCTTCTAGTAGGTGCGTTCTTGTGTTGTTCGTACAGCTCGTTGATAGTCTCGGTGTTCCTGGTGAGTGTTGTTACCGTCTACCCGTTAACGAGGATTCCGCACTCGTTGACGGTTCCGCGTCTGGATAGATCTGTGTTAAGTAGACCTTACATATCATCAAGTTTTTCACCGGAATCTCACACTGTGTATCATATTTGATTTCCAAATGACGTTAAAGTCGAGATAAAGAAAAGTGAATCTGCTTGCACCGAATCAGGACACTCCAGGCCTTGAACGTTTCTCAGTGTCGAAAGTACTTACATCGCCAACGGTCAGAGTAGTTTAATAGAATTCACAAAGAAAGAAAACACTGATGAGAAAAGAAAAATTAGAGAACTATTGTGACGGGACTTTGTATTTGGTTAGAAAGATGCTCATGATCAGAATTGACAATCTTAAGGATGCACTGAAGCTCGGCACAAGAATCTGGGAAATTAAAGCCGTACTACAAATTATTAGGGACTTCCAACAGGATGTCCGAGACAAGCTAGAGTATACGATGACTGTCAGACGTGTTGACCGATATTTTGACCAAAGGAAGCTGATCACCAACTTGAAACCAAGATCTGAAAGCTAATCAAAAAGGAGGAGAATGTTAGATCTAGAAGTTGTGATAGTATCAGGGTTTGAATTGTAATAAATGAAACTTAGTTTTGTGTTCGTTTTGTAAGGTTTCAAAGTTCTATGTATAGGGGTTAAAAATCAAAAAGGTCAACCCATGGGTTTGGATACATTTACTTTCTTTTAAATAGTTTGTTGTAGGTATTCATATGAAGCTATTCAAGCTGATTGTATGTACGTGATTTAAAACGCAATTAAGGTTTATCTAATCTTTGAACGTTCATATTGTTCTTCGTGTTCTTCATGTGGTTGATAATATTATGAATGCCTATTTAATGTTTGATTAAATGCTTCTAATATGGGAATTACATATTCCCATAAGTTCGTAGCCCTATGAACTTAACACCATAAGTTCATATCTCATGAACTTATCTTACAATCATGAACTTAACATGAACACAATGCAAAATCATGAACTTAAGACACAAATATGAACAAACAATCATGACTTGTATTAATAGAGCCCTATGTATTACATATGACTATGTATTACAAAACTAGACTGCTATCATCACACTGAGTGTACCAACAGACTCCCCCTTGACGATAGCTTCTAGTTGATATCATTAATCTATCAAACTAGGCTTATTTAGACTACTTGTAGGTCCCAAAAGGTTTCCCAAGTGTATAGCTCTAAGCTGGAGAGGGGGGGGGGGGTGAATACAGCTATTTAAAACTTAAATACTCTTTTCTCAATGTTTGTATGTATTATCAACAAAAGTTAATTACAAACAAGCTTGAATGCGGAAAGGTTCAAGCTGAGATGACAGATACAACAATTTGCAAACTAATTTAAAACTCACTCAGACTAGTTACAATGAATACACTCACTTAGAAGCACTCACTGTTTTTACAAGACTCAGAAGGCCAGCTTATACAAGAACAGCTTAGACACACTCGATTGTTTTATATAAGCAGACTTGCATGCATAGAATAACACACTTCAATGCACGTTCTGATTTCACACTCTTGACTATTTCTTTATCCTCAGAAGCTTCCTTTTATACTCAAAAGGAGAATCTCAGTGAAGCTTCTTCATTGGACAAAAGAGATAGTGGAGAGTCTTTCCAAAAGGACAAAACACCTTTCTGCACGATCTGATAAAGTACCTTTGTCTTCACATGGCAGAATCTTTGTCTTTTCCTTTTTGTCACTGTTGCATAAGGCTTTAACCAAAAGAGGAATGTCGACTTTGCATCTTTCTTCTTTTGCTAATGCCATTTTGATATAAGAAAAGCTCTGTCACCCTTTTCAAATATCTGTTTGTCTTCATGTAACAGAACAGCGTGGGCAGGCTACGCAGTTCTGTTTTCCACTTTGTCTTCGACTTGTAAACTGATCTTGTAGCCAACAACAATACATGATGACTTGGAAACATTCACAAAGAACAGAACACCCAAAAACTGCCCAAGCTGCTCAAAGGAGTAGAGTAGCGTAGACAGTTTATGCCCAGCCTGTTCAGCAGACAGAACAGCTTGGACAAACTGTCTTTGTTGCAACGAATGCAACATGGTAAAAAGCTTTGAGCTGATATTGCAAATCATTGTCAGGTTTCAATAAGTCATATAACAGGCCTTAAATTCAACCTTCAAATGCATCAACAGGTTTGATTAAAAATCTCCCCCTCAGATGTACAGCAGGTTTGACTGAGGCCTTTTTGTGCCTAACAATCTCCCCCTATTTGCAATAATTAGTCTAAGCTGATTTAATCAATAATCACTATACATTTTCACAATTCATCTTGCTGAAAAGAAATTACAACATTTAAGTAAAGTAAAAGATCAGTTTATATATATACTGATTTCGATTACATAACAACACATGTTTTTACAAGAGTACAACTAATGTACTAATGTATATTACAACTGATGTAAATAAGTAAAGTTACAACATATGTAACAAAGTACAACTAATGTACAAAAAGTTCAACACTTTGGACTGTTGAATTTGGGAGCAGATAATGGCAAGCCTGTCCAACGGATGGACAGCTTCCATTCATCACCTACCCTGATGGTAGATGGCTTCAATCCAGTGGGTGTGGTCCTTCAAACATCTTTTCAAGCTCATCCCTTGTTTCCTCTAGATCTTGAATTTCAATATTTAGGATCATAAACTTGGGATCTTGAAGTTTACCTCTCTCATAGCAGCCTCTGAGCTGATCCCAGATGGCTGCTCTCCACTTGCTTGACTGCCTGAATGAAGCTACAAGTCTAAAGGCTACAAGCTGTCTCATATCCACCTTGTATAGATCTGATGCTCTGTGAAAGCATTTCTTCTGTGTTAAGGGATCTACAAAAAATGCCCCCAACTTAGGTTCTTCAATTATCTTTCCTTCTTCAAACTCTACTCCACTAGGCAGGCTGTAGTCAATTCCTTTCATCTCAAGAACATAATCACGCTGTTCAATTAAGGTAAGGAGTTGCTCCAGCTCAGAATCTTTTCTTGTCCTCCTTGCCTTTATTTTGGGGTATGTCACAGAGACACCCTCACTTATTTCTTTTGAGATCAGGCCAAGATTCTGCACTCTCTCCATCAGCTTCTTAATGTATGCCCTGATAGTCTTAGCCATTTCTGACTTAGACTGGCTCAGGGCAACTGCCAGCTCAACCCATTCCCTGTATCCCATCTGTGCAACATCAGTGTAGTCATAAGTTTCCAGTTCTGGGCCTGTTGCACCCATTCTGGTTACCTGCAATTTCCATTGTTTGCCTTTTCTTGATGTGGGGACAGCTTTGACAATTGCTTCCTTGGCAAGCCTTCTATCAGTAACATCCTGAAACTTTTTCCTTTCCAAGTTGTCAAAATGGAACTGGGCCCTTGCAGAGGATGCTTGTTTTGGTTTGGCCACAGAGACCAGAGCACCCTTAACTTTTTCACCTTCCTTTTCACCCGCTGATTCCTTAGCAGCTTCCATCAGTTTCTTCTGCACATCCAAAGAAGGAATTTTAATTTTGCTTGCTTCTTGTAGTGCAAAAGATTTGATAGCTTTGGCAGAGGCTTCTTTTTTTCTTAGTGCTTCCAGGGCTTGAAGCTGTTCATTTCTGAACTCATAGTATTTATCCATGGGAAGACCCATTTCCTTTGCCCTGGCTTTGTGAAACTTTAACTCTGCTACATTCTGCTATTCAGGATCAGATGCTGCTTTTCCTTTTCCTTTAGCTGTTGTAGTGATAACAGCCTCAGGAGTATCTTCCTCTTCTTCTTCTTCCACTAAAATGGGATGCCTCCTTCTCCTGCTTGGCCTGGCCTCAGAAATGAATTCCTCCCACTTAGACTGAGCAGGGTTTGGAGATTCAGGTTGAGTAAGCTGAGCAGCTTGAGAGGCACCTTCCATTGTACCTGTTGCAGATGCCCCTGCTGGTTGACTAGTAGGTAATGATTTCTCTTCAGGAGAAGAAGTTTTCTCCACCTTAGACTTTGTCTTCGAGGCAGAAGACTTCTCTCCCTTTGAATGAGATGGACCAGCACCTTCAACACCTGGTATGCCTGAAGACACGAAGTCAGTAGGCTTGCCAGCAGGTTTGGCAGCAGGCTTGCGACCAACCAGGCTACGCACTACGAAAGCCAGGTTGTCCTTCACCTCTGCAAGTTGGGAAAGACAGATTTGAAGAGAGAATGATTGGGTTTCAGCAAGGGAGGTCAGCTTAATAATGTTTTCCCTATCAGAGGCTCTGAACAGCAAATTTTGGAGCTGTGCAAGATGTAACTCGAGAGAGTCCTGCACATCAGCATGGTTTGATGACACAGAATTTGATAGAGAGCCTATTAAGGTGTTTAAGTTGGCTACAGTGGTAGGAAGTGTAGAATTGCAAGTGGTGAGGAGAGACGACAGCTGTTGGGATATGGCTGTCATAGAGGACACAAAGTCCTGTTGGTGTGAAAGGATTGAGGAGAGGGATGTGGAGACATTTTGCAGCTGTGCAGTGAGTGCAAGAAGCTGTGAGGAGTTGTCAGTTTGTGGAGTGGCTGGGAAGGAATCCTTGAACAGATCAAAGAATCCCTTAAGTTGTTCAGACACAGAGTCTGAAATGAGAGAGGGTAGAGAAGACTTGGAGGTTTCTAAAGAACCAACTTTGTTGGTCAGCAAAGTGTGATGATCCTTCAAAGGCAGGTCTTTAGGGGATGGAGGAGTATGGGTGGATTTCTTGGAGTGGGTAGATGGAGATGAAGAGGATGAGGCTGGTGTAAGGGGATGTGATGTAGAGGGAGAGGGTATTTTGGAAAGAAGCTCCATAGACTAGGCAAAAGTAATGTGGCCCAGCTTGGAGGGGTCGATGGGCCCTTCAGCAGTGGCTGTAACTGCATCACCAGGAGAGGGGGTAGAGGATGGTAGCCTTCCAGACACTGCTTGTTTTGCAGTACCTTCATTAAGGCCAGTGGTGGTTCCCTCTGCAGTACCTTGGTGTAAAAGTACCTCATCATGGGGAGATGGAATTTGCATTTCAACATCAGCAGTGGTGAAACTTTCTGATGGAGTTTGCATAAAGGGATGAGACTCACCAAGGGGATGTTCTGTTCTCTGAGGTTCATCAGCGGGAGTTGTGGGTCCTTCAGCAGCTGTTTGGTGTAGTACAACTGCATTATGAGGAGCAGAAGTTTGAGGCTGATCTGCTGGTTGGTCTAAGTCAGCAGGGTGGACATCTCGTGCAGACTCAGGGTGTAGAGAAGTATGATATGGGGACAGTGTGGACTCAGTATGGAGTGGAGAGAACTCCTGTCTTTCAATATTCTAAGCCTGTTGGGAGGTTGGAATAGTTGATGTGGCTGTCTCCATTTGTACAACTGGCTCCTGTTGGGAGGAACCAAAGGGTCTAGGCTGAACTGGGGTTGGCACAGGGTGGAGTGAAGCAGGCTCCAATTGTGCTGATCCTTCTCCCAAAATAGGAGAGGCAACAGGGGTTGCTTCTTTTTCAACTGAACCCTGTTGAGAGGGAACAGAGGGGCTAGTTTGGGCTGTTGGTTTCTTTTGGAGAGGAGATGTGAGGTTCAGACTTGACAGGTGGGGGATTTTGGAGAGGATATGTGAGGTTCAGACTTGACAGGTTTGGAGACTGGGTCAGAAACAGGTGGGTTGACCTGTTCCATAGTCTCAGGTGCCACAGAGGCACCATCCACAAAGGCTTCAGGTTTAACGAATGAGGCAGGGTGAGGAGCCTGCTTCCCCTCAGCCACAAAGGCTAAGGGTGCAGACTCAGACTGAGCTGTTTTGGCCTTCTTGTGGACATGCCCAACTTCAGTGATGTCCAGGGTCTTCTTAACAAGCTTGGCCATGGCTTTGGATTTTCTTCTGGGAGCAGCTTCTGGATCCACCCTCACATCAGAGGGTCCTTACACCAATCCTAACAACCTCCTCATTGGTGTTGACAGAGGAGGTTCATTTGGGACAACAGGAGTATAGAAAACTCTATTCCCTATTACAGGGAATGCAGCAGTATGAAGTAAAGGCTGAGAGTTATACAAATGCTCACCACAAACATGCTTGAAGATGAGGCTCGGAAACCTGGGATATCGAACAGCAGCTGGTCGTGTCTCCTGCTGCACCAGGTTCCTCAAATTCATTATAATCCACTTAGCCATGTCTATTGTAGTTCCATCCACAAGCTGCAGAACTACAAGAACTTCATCACGGCTCAGTTGGTTAAAGGAACCAACTTTGTTACTTAAGCACATTACCACAGAGGCAAACAAGAAGCTGTAAGTAGGAGATACATCCTTTCTGAACAGCGTTGCTCCAACCTTTGGTTCTGCTACACCACAGAAGTGCAGCAGATTCTTCATCCGTTCATATTTAGGCTGTGGTTGATCATATTTTTCAACCACAAGGAGTCGAAGAACTTCCCTGAGCAGACGAGTGTTGATCTCAATGGTCTGAGTCCCATTGAGTATGGTGCCCTTGAGGACTTTGGTATCTGCGTTGTAGGCACAGGTGTACCAGAACTCATACACCATCTCCTGGTACAAGACACCAGTGGTAGCAGTCATGGCATAGTTCAACGGATGAACTTTCAAAAAATCCACCATTTGGTCATAGCCTTTCCCCACATAGTTTTTGGGGATTGTGAGGTTGGCAATGTAGTTAGTGGGTTTCAGTGTGAGCATTGTGGTGACTAATGAGTGTTTCTGTACATCATCACCAACAAATGCTGGTAGAAAGGGGTTGTTTCTGTGAGCCATTTGGGAAGTAGTGAGAGTAGCAGAAGCAAAAGACACTTAGACGGTTTTTAGGGTTCTTAGGAGGTTTATGCAAGTAGTGAGGAAGACGAAGATGAAACATAGGGGTATTTATAGGATTTGAATGTGAGTGGGTATGAGAGAGAAACATTTGGGTGGTTGATTTGAAAAGGTCATTAACAGAAAACGGAACGGTTGTCCATGTCAGACCGTTTGTCAGACCACTTGAGCCCTTTTTAATCACTAACACATGAAACCCACATTATCCGGAGTAATTAAGTTAAATGAAAACAAAAATTAAGTAACTTAATTGTGAAGAAAGGTAATTAAACTGATAGTCCAAGCTGATGGTCAAACCTGTGATGAGCAGGGTCATCACAAGCTGTTCATTCTCCAAGCTGTTCCTTCAACATGTTCAGCTATGTAAGAACAGGTTGTGTTCAATAGCTGATCAGGTTACAAGACAATGCCTTGTATGACAGATTGAGAGAGTGAGCAGGGTGGAGGTTTGATCATCAGATCAGGCTTGACAGATAAGCTGTTATTTGTCAAACATGTTATATGCTCAAGCTGTTCAAGTTTTGCAGAAAACAGCTAAGTATGGAACATGCATAGCTGGTTCTGTCTAAGCTGTTCTGAAAGAACTTGAGCAGAGTGAGACATATAAAGTCTTAGACTTTAAGGACACTTAGTCACTTTTGTTTAACATGCCCAGCTTGCTGACAAGGTAATTAAACCTGTTTTCATCAAGAGGTTTGGTGAAAATGTCTTCAAGTTGTTCATTAGTGGAAATAAAACTTACCTCCACATTACCTTTCTGAATGTGATCTCTGATAAAGTGATGTCTGACTTCGATATGCTTTGTTCTGGAGTGAAGCACTGGATTGTTGGAAATAGCTATGGCACTTGTATTGTCACACTAAATAGGAGTTTTCCTAAGTACAAGTCCATAGTCTTCAAGCTGATGTTGCATCCACATAATCTACCCACAGCAACTTCCAGCAGCAATATACTCAGCTTCAGCAGTAGAAGTAGAAACTGAGTTCTGCTTCTTGCTACACCAACTTATCAACTTACCACCAAGGAGTTGATATCCACCTGTTGTGCTTTTCCTGTCTAGCCTGCAACCTGCAAAATTAGAATCTGAATAACCTGTTAGTTCAAGGCTTGAGCTTTGGGATACCAAAGACCCAAACCTGGTGTACCCTTAAGGTATCTGAAGATTCTTTTCACAGCAGCTAGATGTGATTCATTTGGATAAGCTTGGAACCTAGCCCATAAACAGGTAGCAAACATAATATCAGGTCTACTAGCAGTTAAGTACAGCAAGCTCCCAATCATGTCTCTGTAAGCTGTTACTGAAACAGCTTTGCCACTGGCATCTGTATCCAATTTTACATTGGTTGCCATTGGGGTTTTAATAGGAGAACTTTGATCAAATTTAAACGTTTTCAATAGATCTAAAGTATACTTTCTTTGATTTATAAAAATTCTGGTTGAGGTTTGTTTAACCTGTAATCCTAAAAAGAAAGTATGTTCTCCCATCATACTCATTTCATACTTGGATTTCATGAGTAATGAAAAATTCTTGCATAATTGTTCATTAGTAGAACCAAATATATTGTCATCCACATAGATTTGAACAAGCACAATATCATACTTCACTTTATTTATGAACTGTGTGGTATCCACTTTACCTCTGGAATACCCATTGCTCATAAGGAAATCAGTAAGAGTCTCATACCAGGCTCAAGAGGCTTGTTTTAGACCATAGAGAGCTTTGTCTAACTTATAGACAAAACCTGGATGATGTTCATTTTCAAAACCTGGAGGCTGCTTGACATAAACATGCTCTTGCAGCTTTCCATTTAAAAATGCACTCTTCACATCCATTAGAAATACCTTCATGCTCTTATGAGCAACGTATGCTAGAAACAAACGAATTGCCTCTAGCCTGGCCACAGGAGCAAATGTTTCATCGTAGTCAATGCCTTCCTCCTGTCTATAGCCCTGAGCAACAAGTCTTGCCTTATTTCTAATGACATGACCTTGCTCATCCATCTTCTTCCTGTAAACCCATTTGATGCCAATTATAGTTTTATCTTTAGGAGCAGGACCAGCTTCCATACCTTGTTTCTCTCAAACTGATTGAGTTCTTCTTGCATAACAGTGATCCAATCGGCATCTTTAAGTGCTTCGTCCACTTTCTTTGGCTCCATGAGAGACACAAAACTAGAGAACATACAAAAGTTCCCTAAGCTGTCCCATCTCGTTTGTACCCCTTTGTTGATATCACTAATTATTTGATCATTGGGGTGACATCTGATCCACTTAGGATCATTCTTAAATGAGGATTCTCTTGAGTTGTTAGCATCTTCAGCAAGTCCTGTTGAACAGCTCTAAAGATTTTCAGACACACTGTTGTCTTGAGTCTGTTCACTTGTTGAACATGACTGACCACTGTTGAACATATCAGCAGAGGATCTGGGAAAATCAGCATTGATTGGTTCAGGACATGTAGTTGTAATTAAGTCAGTACACTTATTCACACAAGGTGTATCAACATAATCATCATCATGCCCATCATGGTTAACATGTTCCACACTGGATGTAGTGGAAGCTTTTGAGTCCTCTTCACTGTTGGAATGCATGAGATCATCAAAGTTGAATTCTTCAGAAACTGATTCTGGAACAGCTTTGTTGGAGGCATTCCAGGACTCTTCAAAGGTGACATTGATAGATTCATCTATCACCTTTCATTTGTTGTTGTATACTCTGTAGGCTTTGGAGATAGCAGAGTATCCAACAAACACACCTTCATCAGCTTTTGGTTCAAACTTTGCCAGTTGATCTCTTTGATTCAGAATGAAGCAGGGATATCCAAACACATGGAAGTAGCTAATATTTGGCCTCCACCCTTTGAGCAGCTCATAGGGAGTCTTGTTGAACCTTTTCATCACTAAGGATCTGTTTTGGGTGAAGCAAGCAGTGTTGACTGCTTCAGCCGAGAATGGTGAAGGTAAACCAGATGCACACAACATGGTTCTAGCAGCTTCAATAAGGGTCCTATTTCTTCTTTCAGCAACTCCATTCTGTTGAGGAGTTCTTACTGCTGAAAAGTTTTGACAGATCCCTTTTTCTTCACAAAAGTCTTCAAGAGTACTGTTTTTGAACTCAGTACCATGATCACTTCTAAGCTGCTTCACTTGAGCAGAGTTTAGCATTTCCATATTGTTGACAAATCCAATGATTTCTCTAGCAGCCTCTCCTTTGCTCTTCAAGACGATTATCCATGTAAACCTGGAGAACTTATCAACCATTACTAGAGTGTCTCTTCTTCCTCCTAGACTTGGGACATTGACTGGTCCAAACAAGTCCATGTGGATTAAGAAGAGAGGAGTGTCAATAGAAAAATTATGCTTGGATTTAAAAGATGATTTCCTCTGCTTGCCTTTCTCACAAGCTGTGCAGAGTCTATCCTTAACAAAGGTCATAGAAGGCAAACCTGTTACCAACTCTTTCTTACAGAGTTTGTTGATATTCTTGAAGTTCAGGTGTGACAGCCTTTTGTGCCATAACCAGTTTAGGTCTGCATTGGTTCTTGTGAGAAAGCAGGTTTTAGTTGTGGGATCAACAGATTTCACGTCCACAACATGTACGCCTTTCTTTCGTTGAGCACACATAACAACTTTGCCTTGGGGATCCAATATGTAACCCAGGTGCTCATCAAAGTTGACCTTGTAGCCAGCATCACATAGTTGGCTTATGCTAACAAGGTTATGTTTTAGTCCAACCACATAGGCTACTCTTTTGAACACTGCAGCACCAGCTTCAAGAGTTCCATATCCCTCAGTGGATCCCTGTACATTGTCACCAAATGTGAGTTTTGGCCCTTTTACAAGCCTGAGATCATTCAGCAGGTCCTTGCAACCTGTCATGTGCCCTGAGCAGCCACTGTCCAAGTACCAAACCTGGGATGGTTGTTTGTCCTGCAGAATGTCATAGGAAAATATTAGTTACATTAAGAGGAACTCACCATAGAGATCAGTTCTCCTACTTCATCAACATGTGTTGATGGGCTAGTAATGTCCACATTAATATTTCCTATTTGAATGGTATCAGTTTGGATACCACTCTTATTGACTAAGTTACTTCCAACACTGCTAGTTTTAGCAATGATGGAACTAGGAGAGTCAACAAGCCTCATGTCCTCAGTTTCATGACAGTCTTTGGCCATGTGTGTCTTCTTTCCACATTTATAGCATTTTCTCTTTTTGGCCTTTTTGGAAGAACAGCTTTCAGAAACACATTCTGAATTATTTCTGTTGATTTTATAAGCATGTTTAGCAAACTTATTACTATATTTCAATGAATCAACAGCTTGGGTGGATGGCACAATAGCAACAGCTTTGCCTGTTTCTTCTTTCCTCTTTTTGGGAGGACAGATGTCAAAAACAGGAACCTTGATTGGCTTTTGTCCTTCCACAGGTTTGGGAAACTTATTCCCAGATTTCTAAGGCTGAGCAATGACTTTGCCTTTGCCCTTACTGAGATGTGATTGACGCTGCCTATCAGCATAATCACTGTTTCTGGTTTTGAAAGACTTATTTTCATTTATAACCAGTTTTCCAGTATGATTTGAAAACTGATTTGAAACCACCAACAGATTTACTTTCAACATGAGACTTACCCTTGTTGAAAGCAGGCTGCTTACCTTTTGAAAACTTGTTTTCAAAATGTTTAGCATCAAAAGGATTAACATGTCTCTTGCCATCAGCTTTGGACCCAGAGCCTATTTTGTCAACAGGTTTAGTGTCAATCGCTGCAGTTTGAGTATGTTTTCCTTTCTTTTGCTTGTGTGAATCAGCATAGCACTTAGCAGGCTGAGTTGATGGAGAACACATTCCATCATCAGCTTTTGAGCCTTTTTCACACAAGCTGTCAGTGTTTTGAGGCCTGACAAACCTGTTTGTTGAAACCAGCTTTCCATTAACATTCTGGATGAAAGTACTCGGAAGCTCACCAAGAGTGGATAAGTCATCTTTCAGATTATTTATTTCAACAATAGAAGCTGCTGTGTCAAGATCCCCTCCAAGATAGGCTTGGATTTGTGTAGGGATCTACTGACTTATGTAATGGCTGACTTTTTGTGCTAATTTGCACTAAGAGTCAACTATCTTTTGAAGCTTTGCATGTTTTACATCTGTTTCTCTCTTTTCTTCCAGTACAATAGAGTTCATGTGTTTTAGTTCATCAAGCTCAGCTTCCAACTTATGGAAACTGTCTAGTTTACTGGATTTAATTTCAAGATCAGTTTTAACCTTAGAGATTTCAGATATTAAAACATTATTCTTCTCAACAGCAGCTTTTAAGTCAACCAGCATATATTCAAACATTTTTACTTTTTCATCTGAACTGTAAGCCATAAAATTTTGTACCTTGTACATCATTGTAGGGTTCCAGTTCTCCAACCTGCTGAAGGCTTCAGCTTCAGCCAAGTCCTATTTGAAGTTGCTAGTTGATGGGACAACAGTATTGGCCATCAGACAATTGTTGTCTTCTTCATCGGAGGATGAATCAGACTCCTCCCAGTCACGTGTCTCTGCCATCAGTCCCTTTTGCTTGTTGGAAGCCAATGAGTTTTCCAACTTTTTCAGCTTTGCCAAGGCCATAAGGTACTTAACCCTATAGCCATCGTCCTTGTTAGTCTTGTATGGTTTGGAAGACTGTCCAACAGCTTTTGACACACAGTCAGCAGCTATATGGCCAGCTTTTCCACATTTGAAGCACTCAGCTTTAGATTTATCAAATGCCTTCTTCTTGGCAGCATTTGAGTTTCCCTGCAGCATATTTCTTCCATACCTCTTCTTGTTGAACCTTTTGACAAGCATGGCTATGATTTGCTCATCATCAAGCTCAGCAAGATCTGCAATGTCTTCCTTATCAGACATTTCCTCTCTTTCATCATCAGCCTGTTGATCGGATTGTGTGAACACATCACACTCCTGTCCAAAAGGTTGTCTCACGCTAGCCACTAAGGCAGCACCTCTCCTGGACATTTCCAAGGCATTTCTCTTCTGCTGCCTTGATTGTTCATCATTTAATAAGGATCCATATAAGTCTACCAGATCCATACCTTTGATAGTACCTGAGTTTCTCAAGACGGTGGAAAAGTAGTTCCATTCTTCAGGTAGAATGTCCAAGAACTTGTTCACCAGGGTTAGGTTGTCCTTAGTGATCCCAACAGCTTTGAGATCATTAACAAGAGTAGTAAACCTGGTTTAGGTTTCAGTGACAGTCTCCTTTGGTTTTGCAAAGAAGAGTTCATACTGTCTAACAAGATTATTAATCTTGTTATCCAGTGTGATTGTGGGTCCAACATAGACGGTACACAAAGTATCCCACATCTCTTTTGCAGTCTTCATCTTCTCAATCTGTTTGAACACATCATCAGGCAGAGAGACAACCAGGTTATTCCTAGCTTTTGCATCCAGAGCAACCAGTCTTTTGTCTTTATCAGACCATTGAGCTTTGGCCTTCTCAGAGGTTCTGATTTCAGGGGCTGCTCCTTCAACAGCAGGAGTTATGGTAGTAACAGAAGTTGGCAAATAGGGACCTTCCATTACTATCTCTGGTAATTTTACATCCAGATTCTCTAAATAGAGCATCATTCTGCACTTCCAGCCAGAGAAGTTCTGATGATTGAACTTTGGGGGTTTGGCCATTGACCCATTGTCATAGTAAGAGGAACTTGCAGAACTGTTGTCCATGGAAACGTAGGGAGGATGAGAGATCTTAGAGATGACACACACTCTAACACTGCTCTGATACTAGTTGTAGGTCCTAAAAGGTTTCCCAAGTGTATAGCTCTAAGCTGTAGAGGGGGGGTGAATACAGCTATTTAAAACTTAAACACTCTTTTCTCAATGTTTGTATGTATTATCAACAAAAGTTAATTACAAACAAGTTTGTATGCGAAAAGGTTCAAGCTGAGATGACAGATACAACAGTTTGTCAACTAATCTAAAACTCACTCAGACTAGTTACAATGAATACACTCACTTAGAAGCACTCACTGTTTTTACAAGACTCAGAAGGACAGCTTATACAAGAACAGCTTAGACACACTCGACTGTTTTATATAAGCAGACTTGCATGCATGGAATAACACACTTCAATGCACGTTCTGATTTCACACTCTCAGTGAAGCTTCTTCATTGGACAAAAGAGATAGTGGAGAGTCTTTCCAAAAGGACAAAACACCTTTCGGCACGATCTGATAAAGTATTTGTCTTTTCCTTTTTGTCACTGTTGCATAAGGCTTTAACCAAAAGAGGAATGTCAAATTTGCATCTTTCTTCTTTTGCTAATGCCATTTTGATATAAGAAAAGGTCTGTCACCCTTTTCAAATATCTGTTTGTCTTCATGTAACAAAACAGCGTGGGCAGGCTGTGCAGTTCTGTTTTCCACTTTGTCTTCGACTTGTAAACTGATCTTGTAGCTAAAAAAAAATACATGATGACTTGGAAACATATTCCATAAAGTGTTTAACCTGTTCACAAAGAACAGGTTCTGTTCACAGGTTCTTTTCACAAAGAACAGTTTATGCCCAGCCTATTCAACAGACAGAACAGCTTGGACAAACTGTCTTTGTTGCAACGAATTCAACATGGTAAACAACTTTGGGCTGATATTGCAAATCATTTTCAGGTTTCAATAAGGCATATAACAGGCCTTAAATTCAACCTTTAAATGCATCAAAGGTTTGATTAAAAATCTCCCCCTCAGATGTACAGCAGGTTTGACTGAGGCCTTTTTGGGCCTAACACTACTACCAGCATGTAAACTCTACTCTACGCAAACTTTAACCACCCTCTGATATTTATAGAATTCTGAACTCTAGCATTCGAGAATGAAAATTGGATGCTCATGAACTTTTTGCAGATCACCCTAAGAGAGGTTTACCAGATGAAAGGGATCATATAGTTTCAAAAGGACATTACAATCATTATCCTCCATTACTGCCTCAGATGTCTCATTATCAACGTACCACCACTTCAAGTTAGTCATAACATTTTGTGGCATACTCTTTAAAGGGACCTTCTTCAGATACTTAACGAGTTTGTAGTACATTTTGATACATGACCTGCCGGTTAAAAGATCTATTCTGGTTTCGTCCATGACCCTTTTTCCCACTCTTGGTGTCAGCCGTTCAATCCTTCTAGACCGACCTTCCCTTCTGATAATCTTAGCCATCACTTCAGCGCAGTGGTCGTCTCCAAGGTCTATAAGCTCCTTCCAAGCCACCTCCTTTACCACACACATAGGTAATGAGTTGAAGTCTTTGAGCCTTCTTCTCAAGTACAGAAGCCCGTCCCTTCTTTTTACAATGAAAAGTTGTAGTTCCCTATCGAAGAACCAGCTTAGAATTCCGTCTGTTAGCTTTCCTGGACTTGGCAGTGTCATTTTTTCCTTCACTGCCAAGTCAGTATTCTTCTCTTCTTTTGTAAACCACAAACTCCTCTTTTCTTCTATTGTAAGCTCTCTATCTGGCATTTCAGATTCTGATTCGACATCTAAAGCAGATTTAAGCATTTCCATGTCTATCACGCTCTAATCTTCACTCACATATAGCTTTGTGACAGGTTGCTTCTGGATAACCACCTTATCAGCTTCATCATCTTCGTCTATAACAATCTAATCATCAGACTTCATATCAGATACATCTTCAGGAATAAACTCACTTTCCTCGAGATCATCCTGATCTAGATAGTCTACAAACTTGAATCTTATCTAATCCCCATCCAACCCGGGCAAGGCTTCAATCATTTCTTCGTCAATAAACACTATAGCTTCGGGAGCCTTGCCTTTTCCTTTGCCAGTGCCTGATGATTCATGCTCCCCCTACGGATCACCAAGCTGTGCAGTCTGTTGTTGAGAGATCCACTTGCTCAATGTCTTTTCTCGTACTAGGGTCGTCTCCTTCATCGTCTCTCGTAATCTTCCTCAAATTGTCTTCATTACAACTCTCCCCCTGAGCTGCACGATCTTTTAGCAGCCTCTCCAAAAGGACCTCAAGAGTTGCAATTTGTTGTTATTGGGCAGCAACTATTTGATCTAAATTTGCGATTTGTTGTTGTAGCTCTTGAACTACCCTCATTTATACCCACTTTTTAAGTCTGTCAGTAGACTTCTCTCCCAAGTCATGTGTCGAGAGCAAACACTATCTACAAACCACTTATTGTTTAGACCTCTAGTTAACTCCTTCACATGAAACAAAATAGATTAGTTATCATGGGGAACCCAAGCCATGACTGAGTTAGTAATACCGTTCTCATCCACAAACTTGAACTCTTTCAAAATACACATCTCTCCTTTCAGGTGACTTGGGCTTTTGAGCAAGAACCATTTGTGGAGCTAAGTGATTAATATCCACTCTTGGCTTACGGATTCTCTTTTTGCTATGCAGCGCTATAGTAATTTCTATTATAATGCATTTCAGTGTTATAATCTGGGCTCTACCAGATGTCTGATGTCTATTAGGAGTATGAGAACTACTGGAGTATAAATCCTCCTAGGTGTATGATTCCTAATGAGAGGTGGGGGGCCAGACCTTGATTTACTAGGGAATCTATTTGGTGAATTTTTCCTAAGTCCTTCACTTTGTCTGCTAGACTTGTGATGTTGCATTTCAGTTCTTCTTTGAATTTTGAGAACTACTCGTACTTGCATTACTAGGCACAGTTTTCAAGGTTTGTTGTTCTTGTTTCCCTATAATTGGTGTAGACTCTGGTTTTCTTATAGGGACAACCTGATGCAATATGACCTTTTTCATTAAATTTAAAGCAAGGCATCTTGTCAATAGATTTCTTATAAGCACTTTTTGACTAAGGAGTCTCATTAATGTCCTGTTGGTTTGTATCAACAACTTTGTTCAACTCCTATTTTTTAATATCACTAACTGTTTTAGCTTCTTTAAGTTTTGACACACTACCAGAATACACAAAATTTATCGATTTCATAACCTGAGAGGCAGTTGTTGACACCTTAGCTATTGACACCTTATCCGACTTAGTTACCTTTACTTCCTCTGATTTAACAGTTTCCTTTGTCTCATCCTGAGGGATAGGCACATAATTGTTGTTGAAAGGTGGAGGCACATCCTTATATCCTAGGCCAATTGTTTTCTTAGTCAATCTCTGCGAATCTAAGATTTTGCCTAATTTCAAGGATGAGTTCTTCTCAATTTTACTATTTGCCTCAGCAACCTTAATCCTAGCTTCTGCTAATTCTACATCTTTAAGTCTGATCTCCTTAGTCAATTATTCTACATGCTCTATATTGTTCCATCCTGACACATTGTTTGCTCAACTGTTTTTTTCAGAACTATTACTTCTTGAGCATCAGCTTTCATTTTAGCCCTAAGATGTTCCTTAATCTCTAATATACTAGCATTTTTAGATTTGAAAGACTGAATTTGACCTGTCATAGATGAATATGATTCTAGCACTAAATTCAATTTATCTTTTAATGTAGTACATAAAACACATAAATCATGAAAGGTAGAAAACTTTAGGGTTACCTTTTTCCCATCCGATTCAACGTTGGCCATCTGAGCGGCAAACTCTAGAGTTGTCAGTTCCTCAGAATTTTCCAGAACCTATGGATTTGTGTCAAATTGCTGGGTATCCTCCTTCCTTTCCTCTTCTGCTCCACCATCAATTTCAGTCACTTCAGCCATAAAAGCTCTAGTGTTTGTCTCCGGATGAGAATTCCAATCATAAGTACCATCTAACTGCTTGTTAGAAGATACATGTGTTAGTAACCCAGCCACTGAAGCTTGATTCCCTGAACTTCTTGAATTCTGTCTTCCCCAGTTCTGGTAGTTTTCCATCTTTGGTCTCTGACATTCTCTCGTGAAACGTCACAACCCCTGACAGTTGCAACACTTCACTTTCGAGTTATCAAAATCTACATTGTTCACACTAATGTTTCTTCCAGTTCTTTTCTTGAACCTCTTTACCCACTGTGTGATCATGCCCAATTTCCATTGCAGGTCCATCTGCTGTGGATCATCGGGATCAACCTGATCATAATCTTCCTCCCAAAGAGTCGAATCATTAATCTTTCCATGAATACAGTTACCGTATGCTGCTATAAACGATTCTAGAAGCTTTACTTGCTCCATTGCTGTCTTAGCACTCATAGGCATTTTCGTGTACCCCTGAGATGAAGATCCTGAGCTTTGTGAATGATCATTTACTTTGGAAAACCCTAGAAACTCCCTGCCACTCGATTCTTCTGCTTCTGCAGGTATGCCTTCTTCTTCTCCAGACTAGAACGTTGTAGCCCCTGACTTAGGTACACTAGTAGTGGATGGCTTAGATATACCAAAATACACCTCAGGATCTTTAACCTGATTGTATACCATTTCCTTCTTTTGTATCTTAATGTTATAAGCCCTCAGTGTCCCAATAACCTCTCCAAGAATAAGATTGTCTAATTTATCTTTATCATGCTTAATCAAAGCAGTGTACATCTCCCACTTTGCTGGTAACGCATCTAAAATTTTGTCAATTTTTTTTTTATTCTTGATAATCAACTCTGTGATTATCAAGCTCGGTCAAAAGATGATAAAACATCGTAATCACCTCATCCAAACTTTCATTCTTCAGACCCTTAAAGATCGCAAACTGCTGCTTAACAGAAATGTTCTTCCCTTTCTCACCCATGGATTTCCCTCATACCT
The DNA here is from genome assembly GCA_020465985.1 of Centrapalus pauciflorus. Taxonomy (NCBI): domain Eukaryota; kingdom Viridiplantae; phylum Streptophyta; class Magnoliopsida; order Asterales; family Asteraceae; genus Centrapalus; species Centrapalus pauciflorus. The sequence goes on along the minus strand of JAANYP010008878.1, from coordinate 152,971 downwards.
CTTCTCTAAATCCTCCCAGAGTTCTTTAGAGGTTCTGTGATGCTTAAACGTATGTTGAATTTCTAAAGGTAAAGCCATTTTGATTGAAGACACAGCCCGATAGGAAAGAACTTTTTATCCGGCCCTCGAGCTCCGGAGTAGGGGGAACATACCCTTCATCAATACAGATCCACATGCGCATATCATTGAAATGAGCGAAGTCTGCAAACCTATCCTTCAACCAGTAGTAATCCTCGATCTTCATAAGCTTAGGTGGGGAATTGGATTTGCCTACCTCGTGATCCATTTCCAAGAACTTGTGTAGATTTGACATTTTTAAAACCTTTTGTTCACGAAATTAATTAATTAATTTTTAAAATAAATTTGAAACAAGTTCGTACGGTTCGTACGAATTTAATTTAAAGTCGTTTTACAAAATTAAATTTGTTTAATATTAACTTCATGGACACTAAGTTCGTATCCTGACAAGTCTATGGAATAACAAGTCCGTGGAACCCTAAATCAGACAACTTCTTGAAATCTGACAAGTCGTGCGTCGCAAGTTCGTGGAGGAGCATGTCTAACAAGTTCATAGAGGAGCGTGTCTGACAAGTTCGTGAAGCCCTAAATTTCCCCCTAACTTCACGCGCCAAGTTTGTGAAAACGTCAAAAATTTGATTATCTCAAAAACTTAGATTAGTTCAACATTCTTAATCCTAAAAATGATAAATCCACCTGAATAGATGAGCTAAGATGATTATTGACTTGAAGAACTACTCAAATCAACGTAAACCTTCGAGAAAAACTAGTGATTTATCCTTAAAAACGCCAAGAAACCTATGAATGTTCAACGGATCGTAAAGAGCACAAAGAGCAATCAAGAAACTAGGCTCTGATACCAATTGTAAGGTCCACCATGTACGGATCTATCAAGGCGTGACGGCGTCAAATGAGTGTGAAATCCTCGTTTTACGTTGACGGGAACACTGAGCCTAACACAATGCTAGCCGAACGAGTATCGACCCCACATGATGTATCACTCCGTTTGAATGCTATCAACCTCTTTAAATTCGTCTGCTCTTGCTTTCTACAAATTCTGAAACTAATTCTCCAAGTGTTGATGAATTTGCAAAGATAATTTCATGATATAAAACTTAAGTTCGTGCATGGCCCAACCCACGAACTTATAAGTTCAAGCCCATGCAGATAAGTTCGTATGAACTTATCGGGGCTATGTTCATACAAACTTATTCCCATAAGTTTGTAGCCCTATGAACTTATCACCATAAGTTCATATCTCATGAACATATCAAACAATCATGAACTTAACATGAAAACAATACACAATCATGAACTTAAGACATAAATATGAACAAACAATCATGACTTGTATTAATAGAGCCTTATATACTACATATGACTATCTATTACATAACTAGATTGCTATCGTCACACCGGGTGTACAAACATTTTGTATTCCGTAGTAACCATTTAGGGGCATAGAATGCTCAATTCATGCAACCGGTTGGTGTACCACGTAATATCCGTCCCCTTCACGGACAAGTACAAAATTCGGCTTCCATCTTTTGGAGTTCCCTTCTTGGGCAGTACACATCAGTCATCAATCATTTCAACTCTGCCCACGGGAGTTGATAGGCCACCTCAATGCCCACGGACTGAATGTAGGAGTTCCACCAAGTTAGACCATCCAGCAGTGAGTGAGTGGCGAACTTCACATTGTTGTCTTCTCTGAAGTTGCTGAACCGGAAAATAGATTCCAGCTTCTCGAACCAGCGGCTGAGGCCTACAACACCTTCTGTGCCATTGAAATAACTGAGCTGACAGCTCAAGAAATCTTTGATGCTGCAACCCCGCAGATTATTTTCTGCCCCTCCCACAACCCCACTGCTCCCTGAACCATAGTGGCGGTTGCTTTCGAGGGCTTCAATTATGCCGTCTACTCTTTGAGCGACTAGTTGTTCAATCTCTGCTGTGTTCATCCTTCTTGGGGCTACGATCTTGAAGTTGAGAGAATATTAACAAGGTGTAAGAAGATAAATCTATTGGTTTTAAATTTACTAAGGTAGGTAGTTATATACTGCATATCGTCAACCTCAGATTTATAGTTAAACTTAATATTTCATTAAAATAGCTTGATACATAATCTTTTACAACATATGGTCGGGGTTTCCATGAAAAATTTTCAAGCCTTACTTAACTTAAAGATACACTAAGTAGCAAGTACAAATACTACAAATACAATGATAGGGGAGGCACTAGGTCTGGGACGCCTCTAGGGTCTCTCCGTACTCTAAGGCGTTAAGCCGCTACGTCAGTGCTGCATTACGCGCTCCCACTCCGCCAAGCGTTAACGAAGCTCGTCTAACCCGTCTTGGTGGATCGAGTGAATATGCTGATTCACCCAGTAAATGTTGATGATTTGAGTCTCTTCTAGGTCAATCGTTGTTGTGATCTCCCAGACCTCTTGGCTAAGCTACCTAAAGTGGAGGTCGGGACGGGCGACACTTGCCACCAAGAGAGGCACGATTTGATGTGTGGGTTCCTGGGTGAGTGTCGACACTTGTGAGGAAGATGGTCCTCCGACTTCAAAATGACTAGGTATCCCTTCCTAATTTCTCCACTCTTGGAGAGTGTGGGCCATCCATCACAACTGTCTTGCATTTACCCATCGCCGCTGCGGCGGGCTTGGCTAGGGGGCGAGTACCGTGATAGATGCCGTTGTGCAAATATCACCCTTTTTTCTGGGTGCATATCATTAACGTCCATCTGCCAATCAGTACCGAAAGGTTTGTTGAGTAGTGGTCAATAGAAAACTTCAACTTGATTCTTGTAAGACCTAAGAACTAGGTCCAGCAGGTGCTTTTCCCTTATCTTTTCCTATAAAAAGGGTAAACAACACCTATAAGCAAAGGTTAGTGAGAATATAGATTTTTAGATTACATGCATTAATCAAGCGGATCATGGGTCTAGCGTGATATATCTTGACTGCCACTACAACCACTCATGATTGAGACATAGTAGTCATAGAGTTGGATGATATTCAGCCCACACTCATGCTTTTAGTGGAAGCTATCCACTTATGTTGGGCTACCTACCAGCGGTCATCATGATTCAGCTTAGCATGATTAGCATTGTTGGTCTATTGTTCTGGACCTAGCTATGTCACCAGTTATATTGAACTTGGTATTGATTATTCCGATGGGGACGGGCTTGGCTAGGGGGCGAGTACCGGGATAGATGTCGTTGTTCAAATATCACCCTTTTTTTTGGGTGCACATCATTAACGTCCATCTGCCAATGAGTACCGAAAGGTTTGTTGAGTAGTGGTCAATATAAAACTTCAACTTGATTCTTGTAAGACCTAAGAACTAGGTCCAGCAGGTGCTTTTCCCTTATCTTTTCCTGTAAAAAGGGTAAACAACATCTATAAGCAAAGGTTAGTGAGAATACAAATTTTTAGATTACATGCATTAATCAAGCGGATCATGGGTCTAGAGTGATATATCTTGACTGCCGCTACAGCCACTCATAATTGAGACATAGTAGTCATAGAGTTGGATGATGTTCAGCCCACGCTCACGCTTTTAGTGGAAGCTATCCACTTATGTTGGGCTAGCTACCAGCGGTCATCATGGGGGAACATCGGAATAATCAATACCAAGTTCAATATAACTGGTGATATAGCTTGGTCCAGAACAATAGACCAACAATGCTAATCATGCTAAGCTGAATCAATATTTCAAAAATGCGAGCAATAATGAAAGAAGAGTAATCAAAGTCATGATAGCAATAATGTCAAGCGTAATGATAAGTCAAATAGCTATCATGATCCACAGGGCATCACCGAACCATGGTGTGCACAGGTCACAATCCAGCTGAGCATATATGAATGTCAAATAAACGGTCATCAACAATATGTCTCAACCGGAATCTAGCATGCAAAACTTAATATCTATAACTCACAGTTTACTGAATTTGGTCTAATCTGTAGTATTTATCAAGCAGATTTTAGTTATCTCAGGATTTTAGTGTTTAAATCTTTCTGGACTCTAGCTTTGCTTTTCAAATCTTTAACTCACATTCAATATCTTTAAATCTATAAATTCTTGTTCAGAATTTATCTGAACCTGCCCAGAATTTATCGTATCATATCATTATCAAACTTTGAAATTTCATTGACTTGATTCTGATAACTCATAATCTTTTCAATTACATTTTATGCCCAAAACTTGCATATAAATACCTCATATTTCGTTTAATATTGCATGTATTGGCACTGAATTATATATTTTATTAAGTCATAAAAGAATATTCAAAAAGTTAGTTCATTAACTAGAATTTCGGATCATATAAACCATATCCGGATTCACACCATTTGGGACCGACTCGGTGAGTCAGTTGAGGCGACTCGGCGAGTCGAGGTCCGAAATGCGGATCTCAGTCGAACTCGCATGCATCCGAAAAAGCCTATTGATCCGAAATTAACTCATCCAAACTCGGGTCAAAACGAATTCGAATTTCATCCGAACGCGGGTCAAAACGAATTTAGATCTCATCCGAACTCGGGTCTCAACCGAAGTCGAATCCAACACTTACAAAATTTATTCAAGAATTTCTTTGTGTTCTTGGCGACTCGCCGAGTCAACTTGCAGATATGTAGGTCGACCCATACGGGTTTTTACCAAATATTCATCGAACTTAATTTTATTTACATGCAAATAAATCCAACGTTATATTATCATTTTTGGGGTGTTTCTACACTGTTTTCCCCATCTTAAACACTTTAAATCGTCCATATTTGTCCAAAATGTTGATTTTTTCTCAAGAACACAAAAGTTGATAAAAACTCAGATTTTTAATCTTTTTGAACGATTTAAACTACGATTTTTGTTTCTGAAGTTTCTAAAGGTTTCATTATATGATTTCTAAACAATATTTCATACATGCAACATAATTTTTACAGATTATAATTCCGATTTTTGTGTATTTAAACTCTTAAAATACAAACTAAAAACATAGAAATTAGTTTTATTACCTTAATTTCTTCGGATTCTTGATAATCTTCAGTTAATTTCACGAATATGTTCTTCTGATTCTTTGATTTCCAGCTGATTTTTAGAGAGAGGGTGAGAGAGTTTTGAAACTGCAACAATTGATGAAATGAGGAAATAAATCTTTCGGGTTTTGACGCTTTTGGTCCGTCAACATCTAATTTTCTTTAATAAATATTTTATCTTCATTTTTATCATCACTAATAATTTAACTTAATTAAATATTTTCATTACTTAATTAAATTACAAAACATATAATGTAATTAAAAATTACATTATTGGATCAAATACTGAAATTAAAGTTTGGTTCAGACTAGGTTGTTACAGAATGGGCTGCATCACGCACAAACTTCGTCCTTGAAGTTAGCTTTGTTCGAACAGACTTGGATATGTAGCTTTCATGACATCTCTTGATTCCCAAGATTGATGCGAACCTTTGTGGTGTTTCCACTGGACGAGCACCATCTGTATCTCTTTATTTCGAAGCTCTTTGGTCTTTGAGTCCAGAATACACTCCGGCTCTTCAACCACTCGAAGCTTCTCATCAATTTGCACATTAACGTGTGTTTTTTTCACTTCTCTTTCATCTGCTAGGCTCTTCCTCAAATGACTAACATGGAATATAGGATGTATTCCCGCTAAGTCAGTTGGCAATTCAAGACGATATGATTGATTTCCTATCTTTTCAACACTCTTGAACGGGCCAATAAATCTCGGAGCTAGCTTATTTCTCTTTATGAATCGAACCACACTCTTCATTGGGGATACTTTTATCATCACCGAATCATTAACAGCAAAACTGATTGATTGATGATGGTTATCGTAATATGACTTCTGCCTACTTTGAGATTCAAGAATATTCCTTCTAACAAGTTGAATCTTCTCATGACTCAACTGTAGAAGGGCAGGACCTGCTAAAGGTGATTCACCTGTTTCACGCCAACATGTGGGAGTTCTGCACTTTCTTCCGTACAAAGCTTCAAAAGGAGCCATCTTGATTGTTGAATGATAACTATTGTTGTATGATAATTCGACAAAAGGTAAATGGTCATCCCAATTACCACCCAGATGAAGAAGGCAGGCACGCAGCATATCCTCAAGAGTTAAGATAGTGCGTTTACTTTGGCTATCTGCATTAGGATGATAAGCAGTACTCATAGAGATTCAAGTACCCATCCCTACTTGCAGCGCTTTCCAGAATCTTGAAGTGAAAGACTATCACGATCAGAGACGATAGATTTTGGCACACCATGACGAGAAATGACATCAGTGATGTACATCTTGTTGGGTTTCCTATACCCTTGCTTGGTTAAATTAAAACATTGCAGAAAATTAAATTACCTAACTATGCAAGAATATAAAACCTTAGGGATCTAACCAAACAAGCTAAGCAACTAATTAATAAAATAAAGAGATGTATAAGAAAAACTAACCTTGAGAAAATTCGCAATTTTCTCCACGAAGAACGATTGCACGAACAGCCTATGAATCGAGTAACAAGTGTCTAAAGCAAGATCGCCTCTAGTTGTTCATACCCAAAGAACAAAAGAAAAGAAAATTATAACTTTTCTAAGCTCAGATCTCAGAGTCCCAAAAACTGGTATCCCTTGTGATTGTTAGAGAACTTAGAATTGGATGAGCGAGGAATGAAGCAGGCAGGGGCTGCCTATTTATAGGTTTTAGAAACCTACAAATTTTTGATCCCAAATCCATGTGGGATGGATTGGTGGCCGCCCCCCCCTATTAGGGTTTAGGGGGTGCCCTCTTGACTATCAACTAATTGCAATTTACACTCTGTACTTCCTCATTTAATTCTATTAGCTTCCGGTTAATTTATTAACTATTAATAAATTAACAAACTAACCCATTAATCAAATATAATCAATTATTTAGTTTCTAATTAATTTATTAAACATAATAAATTAACAAACTAATTAACATTATATATTTAAGTTAATCATCTTCTCTTTACAATTCATTGCATGCACCCAAAAAGGATCCAGCCTGATAACAATATGTTTACAAATAATTGTGACTTGAACACTAATTCCAACAGTCTCCCACTTGGACAAGTTGGCAACTATTTGTCTGAACACATTCTATTACCAGCCTTCCTAACTAATCGATACAGCTGTCGAACTCTAAATCATATCAGAGCTAATCCTTTAGATAAGGGATCAACTATTCCTTCGTTCTCTGATATCGTATGAAACTAAGACATGGATTATAATCAATCTTTGGTTTCAAAATTATGTTTCTGATTTCCGATTAATATGACTATATGAGACTTATTAATTGAACACTTCAATTTTGTCTCGGTCGGGCCCGACACTCTAGAGTCAACGTTTAATCATCAGAGGGCCCATAGATATCGCTTTTCCATAGAGGCAAAAGGAATGAATAAACTTCGCATACACAGCGCTAGCTAACTAATAACATCGTAACTAGATACATCCGTTATAACTGGCAGTTACGCACAGCGTTTGAATGCACTAAGGTATGACGGACTAGAAAACCGCAACTTCAATGTATCTCCGTCTGAAGAATAGAGGATATTATCATCTTGGAAATACTTATGATTTGATCCATGAAGTATCTTTCCAAGTGCGAGTGCCCTATACTTAAATCTCCATTAAGTATCCATGAATGTTGCAGCAATCTCTATGCTATGTCAAACTCTTGACAGTCTACTAACATTCCATGACAGTCTTTATTCAATACTAACTCCCGGTAGTACGAACGACTGAGGTATTTGAATAAAACTAATTACTCTGGGAGGTGGTTCTAAACATGCAAAAGGAAACACAACGATAAATTAATAGAAGATGGCAGCACTTTGCAAATAAATAAATCTCCATTATTTAATCACCAAATCCATTACAATTTCAAATCATTGTTACAATGTTTCAAATTCAAAACTACCTACTAAACTATACATTATCTCGTAATCCTATGCTAACAGCATGACTATAGTGTTTCGGTTGAGAAAGTGGCTTTGTGAACGGATCAGCTAGATTCTCCTCTGATCGCACTCTTTTCACAATCACATGTCATTCTTCAACCTTGCTACGAACAAAGTGGTACTTCCGATCAATATGCTTGGACTTTCCAAGATCCTTGGGTTCTTTAGTCAACGAAACAGCACTTTCGTTGTCGCAGAATATTTCAATGGGGTCTTGAACTGTTGGGAAACCTCCATGATCTCAAATTAAATTCTTCAACCATATGGCTTCCTTTGAGGCTTCTGAGGCCGCAATATATTCTGACTCGCAGGTAGAGTCTGCCATGGTTTCCTGCTTCGAACTCTTCCACGTCACGGCTTCCCCGTTCAATAAGAACACCCAACCAGATTGTGATCGACAGTCATCTCTATCCGTTTGGAAACTCGCATCGCAATAACCGGTTACTTTGAGTTCATCATATCCACCGTAAACCAAGAACCTGTCTTTAGTATTTCTTAAATACTTAAGAATATTCTTGACCGCCGTCCAATGACCTTCACCAGGGTCTTACTGATATCGACTCACCATGCTTAAAGCAAATGAGACATCAGGCCTCGTACATGTCATGGCATACATTATAGATCCTATGGTCGAAGCATATGGAACTCGACTCATTCTGTCTCGTTCCTCCTATGTCTTCGCGCTCATGTCTTTACTACTCTTTATGCCATGAGCAAATGGAAGATTCCCCTTCTTAGACTTCTCCATACTTAACCTTTTCAGTATTTTGTCCAAGTACGTATCCTGGCTTAGTCCTATTAGACGTCTCGTTCTATCTCTATAAATCTTTATACCCAGAATAAAAGTTGCATCTCCTAGATCCTTCATAGCGAAACATCTTCCCAACCGATCTTTTACACTCTGTAATGTTGGGATGTCGTTTCCCTATAAGTAATATGTCATTGACATATAATACCAGGAAGACTACAGTGCTCCCACAGACCTTGACATATATGCAGGACTCATCTTCGCTTCTAGAAAATCCAAACTCTGTGATTTTCTCATGAAAGCAAAGATTCCAGCTTCGAGAAGCTTGCTTAAGTCCATAAATGGACTTCTGAAGCTTAAACACTTTCTTAGGATACTTGGTGTCTACAAAACCTTCAGGTTGTGTCATAAACACATCCTCTGTCAATTTCCCGTTAAGGAAAGCGGTTTTGACATCCATCTGCCAAATTTCATAGTCATGAAACGCAGCTACGGCCAAAACTATCCTTATCGATTTAATCTTCGCTACCGGTGAAAAAGTTTCCTCATAGTCAATCTCGTAGGTTTGAGTATAGCCCTTTGACAGCAGCCTAGCTTTGTAAGTGTGTACTTTCCCGTTCATATCTGTTTTCTTCTTGAATATCCACTAACAACTCACCATCTTTAGACCGGGTGTCGAATCAACCAAGTTCCAAACTTGGTTGCCATACATGGATTCAATCTCGCTATCCATAGCTTCCTTCCATTTGGCTGCCTCAGGGCCTGCCATCGCTTCCCGGTAGTTAGCTGGTTCATCTAAGTCGACTAGTGTACTATCACTGATCATATCATCCTGTTCAATATGGAAACCATAGTAGAACTCAGGAGGATTGCTAACTCTACCGGATCTGCGCAAAGGTATGGATATGTCATTGGGTTCAACAGGCATCTCAGCCTCATGTTGATGGTCAGTGTTTGCAGTTGGTTCTTCATCGGTAGTATCTTGAATCTCATCAAGATCGATCTTACTCCCACTATCCTCTTTAGATATTATCTCCTTCTCGAGGAACACTCCTCTTCGAGATACAAACACTACATTTTCACGTGGTTAGTAAAATAGATATCCAAATGACTCTTGTGGGTAACCGACGAATAGACACTTTTCAGATCTTTGACTGAGTTTGTCAGAGGTCTTTCGTCCAACGAAGACTTCACAACCCCAGATCTTGATGTGACCAAGGGAAGGACGCTTTCCCTTCGACATCTCGTAAGGTGTCTTTGAAACTTTCATGGTGGGTACTAGATTTAGAATATGTGCCGCAGTTTCTATTGCATAACCCCAGAAACTTACTGGAAGTGTTGCTCGACTCATCATAGACCGGACCATGTCTAACAAGGTCCTGTTTCTCCTCTCCGCAACTCCATTGAGTTGTGGTGTTCTAGGAGGTGTTAACTGGGAAACTATTCCACAGCTTCTAAGATGATCGAAAAACTCGATACTAAGGTACTAACCTCCCCTGTCGGAGCGGAGAACCATTATCTATCTGCCCAGTTGATTCTCTACTTCACTTTGATATCTTTTGAATGTCTCAAAAGTGTCGGAGTTATGTTTAATTAAATAAACATATCCAAATCTACTATAGTCATCTGTAAAGGTGACATAGTACCGATTTTCCCCTTTTGTAGCACATCGGAATGGCGCACATACATCTATGTGGACCAAATCCAATAGTCCTTCACCTCTTTCACACGTTCCTGTGAATGGTGATTTTGTCATCTTGCCCAGTAAACAGGATTCGCATACATCATCCGATTTTAGGTCGAATGATTCCAACACTCCATCCTTTTGGAGTTGGGCGATGCGTTCTTGTAAATGTGCCCAAGGCGACAATGCCACAATTTGGACTTATCAATTTCGTTAGAATCAATATTAAATAATAGGTTGTTATCACACTCAACAGTTTCATATATGCTATTATAAGGACAAGCTTTGAATATAAAAACATCATTCAAATAAACCAAAATACTTCCATTATTATTATCAAAGCTGAAATTGTATCCATCCTTATATAAGGCAAACAAAGAAATGATGTTCCGATTCATATCGGGTGATAACAGCAATTATTTAAGCTAATCTTTACTCCTGATCTAAGCATGAGCTGGAACCTTCCGACTTTATTCACAGGCGTGATCTTTCGATTTCCCATGATTAGGTTCAGCTCCCCATGCTTCGAGCTTCTACTTTCCCTTAGTCCCTGCAATACAGAGCAAATGTGAGTACCACATCCTGTATCAAGAACCCATGAATTAGAGATAGAAGTGTTATGGAGCTCGATCATGAACATACCTGAGGTGCTGGCCTTTTTGACTTTGCCGTCTTTAAGGTCCTACAGATATGATGGGCAGCTTCGCTTCCAGTGCCCCTTGCCATTGCAGTAAAAGCATACTGCTTCCTTCGGATCTTTAGTAGGCAAAATACCAGACTCTGTTTTCCCTTGAGACCCTTTCTTGGACTTTCCTTTTGGGGTCTTCCAGGATGACTTCCGTTTCTTTGAGGCCTTACCGACAGTAAGCGCAGGGGCCACAGGGGTCTCATCTTTCTTGATGCCCTATTCAGCGGTTCGGAGCAGATTATGCAGTTCCGTAATTGACGTCTCCTTCTGATTCATGTTCATCTGATAGGAGAGTACGAACTGATTATAGATGGTGGGCAGTCCAGAAAGAATGATATTGGTGGAGAACTCAGAGTCAAACACCATATTGAGAGCCTCCAGCCAGTCGAAGTACCCCTTCATCTCAAGGACGAAAGTGCAGATAGATGTTCCAGGTTTTGGTTTGCAGGCCATGAGGGATCTTACCACATCAAAGCGCTCTTTGCTCGCCTTAGCCTCAAACATCTCTCGCAGCTGCTGATTCATCTCAAAGGCCCATGTATTCTCGAAGGCTTTAGCAAGCTCAGGAACCATGGATGACGCCATGATGCAGGACACTTTGTTTGCATCATCGTAATGTTTCTGGTGTGCGTCCATTTCCTCCTGGGTGGGATTCTCATTCAGTGTGGGAATTTGTTCATCGAGAACATACTCCTTGTTCTCGTACCTCAGCGTAAACCTGAGGTTTCTCATCCAGTCCACATAGTTCAGACCGGATAGTTTTTCCCTACCCAGAACGGAAAGGAGTGAGAAGTTGGATGCGTGGTTGGGAGCAGGAGTGGCAGTACCAGTAGAAGTAGACATCTGTGAGATAAAGTTTTAGTTAGTTTGAAGTATTCCTTAATAAATTTACCCAATTTGAATTAAGGCTAGGATCCATATTTTCGACTCGTTTTATGAAAAGGGTCGCCGTAATCACGCCATGAATTTATTTTAACTAGACAAACTCTTGTCGATTTCAATCTCTAGGAAATTCTTAGATCTTTTGAGATTCATTGAATCTTATCAATGACATGTTAATCTCGGTTATGCTCAACTACTATCCGTGACTGGGTTGCCGAGGATCCCGGACAAGATGGTGAATCTAACCATGCAAAACTGCGTTAGACCCGGCACGGATCAGTCCGGGAATCGCGAGTCCTACATCACCTCCTAATATCTCTCTCATTAGTGTGTCGGTCAATACACACGCTCCACTAACAGTGCATATAGGAGATGTGCATTTTTCATGGATTTGCATACTTATTCACTTTTGATATATCTAAAACGGGATTTTTGTTTTAGTACTTTAGATTATACTTTTAATCTGGACACCATCCTAACAAAAGTCCTCGGTAGCTCCGTTGAACGCACAGCGAAGCGGAGGAGGTAGGTCAGCGCGAAGCTGTTAAAAATCTACTCCTTTAAGGAAGCAGAGCGACCCTCCTTATACCTCGTTTATAGTTTGTTCATTATGGGTGAACCGATTTATCAATTGACTGACGATGTAATTAGATTTAAATGGTATATATATACATAATCAATAATACATATATAAATTTCTTTTAAATCTTAGGGGTTTAATTTTAAACTTTTAAAATTAAAGGGTCTATTTTAAACATTTTAAAATTCAGGGTATATTTTTAAACAATTTAAAATATTAGGGTTTAAATTATTATTTATATTTTATATATATATTTCGGTTTCAATATTTAAATAAAATAAGAAACATTTAGTTATTAAATATATATATATTAAATCCGAAACCTATATATATAACCATATAAATTCTCAAAATTTAAACCTAGGATAATAGAAGTTTATCCTAATAAATTATAATATTCTAAAACATTTAGGATAAGCACTTAATTTAAATTAAGGTAATTTCTATATAAATAGGATTTAGGATAAACCTAGAAAATCAAGCTTATCTCTAAGGCATGTTTATCTAAAATCCCAAAAATCAAACCCTTAATTAAATTAATAAAATCCTAAATTTATAAAATAATAATTTATTTAATATTTCAGATTTATCCATTTAAAACCTTTTAAAAATCCGAAAATTTGAAGATAAATATGAAAAACAATTTTCAAAATTTAGACACTTAGTTTAATATTTAAAAACTATTTTAAAAATTAAATAATTATCAAAAACAAATTTTACTCCAAAAATTTTGAAAAAATAATTTTTAATTAATTTTTCGCATTTATTTAATATTTAAAAAATTAATTTTAAATTTAAACAATTTAATTTAAAATTAAAAACACCATTAAAATAAAATCAAAATTCTGATAATTAATCAAAACAAATTTCAAAATTTAAGAACAAGATTATCATCTCAAAATTAGTGCAAAGCACGTTAGGTTGACCTGGCTCTGATACCACTTTTGGGTTTCCTATACCCTTGCTAGGTTAAATTAAAACTTTGCGGAAAATTAAATAACCTAACTATGCAAGAATATAAAACCTTAAGGATCTAACCAAACAAGCTAAGCAAATAATTATTAAAATAAAGAGATGAATAAGAAAAACTAACCTTGAGAAAATTCACAATTTTCTCCACGAAGAACGATTGCACGAACAGCCTCTGTATCGAGTAACAAGCGTCTAAAGCAAGATCGCCTCTAGTTGTTCACACCCAATGAACAAAAGAAAAGACAATTATAACTTTTCTAAGCTCAGATCTCAGAGTCCCAAAAACTGGTATCCCTTGTGATTGTTAGACAACTTAGAATTGAATGAGCGAGGAATGAAGCAGGCAGGGGCTGCCTATTTATTGGTTTTAGAAACCTACAAATTTTTGATCCCAAATCCATGTGGGATGAATTGGTGGCCGGCCCCCTCTATTAGGGTTAAGGGGGTGCCTTGTTGACTATCAACTAATTGCAGTTTAGCCGCTGTACTTCCTCAATTAATTCTATTAGCTTCCGGTTAATTTATTAACTATTAATAAATTAACAAACTAACCCATTAATCATATATAATCAATTATTTAGTTTCTAATTAATTTATTAAACATAATAAATTAACAAACTAATTAACATTATATATTTAAGTTAATCATCTTCTCTTTACAATTCATTGCATGCACCCAAAAAGGATCTAGCCTGATAACAATATGTTTACAAATAATTGTGACATGGACACTAATCCCAACACATCTGTGCCAATCTATCAAGAGAATACGTCTCTTTCATCGGTATGAAATGAGATGACTTTGTTAATCGATCCACGACTACCCAGATGGAGTCGTGTTGTCTCTTGGTTTTTGGAAACTTTGTGACAAAATCCATGATTATATGTTCCCACTTCCACTCGGGATCTGGTAGTGATTGCATATCCACGAAGGGTTTCTGATGTTCTGCCTTAACCAACTGATAGACTCTGCAGCTTTCAACATATTGACCAATGTCTTTCTTCATTCCTGGCCACCAATAATCAGCTTTCAGATCGAAGTACATCTTTGAGCTGCCAGGATGAATAGATAACTTGGATTTTTGGGCTTCAGATAGAAGAGTGCTGCGGATTGAACCATACATAGGAATCCAGATTCAGTCTCCCTTGAGACATTGAAGTCCCAAATGATTCATAGATAGAAACTGAAGTTGCCCCTTGAGATTTTCAGAACAAAGATTCTCTTCTTTTAGTGCTTCAGCTTGGGCAGATCAGATGTCTTCAATAAGATCGGAAGAGAATACAACAGGTGTAAGGGCATAGCAACACTTCTCTGAATACACCTTTCTACTTAAAGCATCCTTGACCTTGTTGGCTTTGCCGGGATGATATAGGATCTCGCAATCATAGTCCTTGATGAGCTCCAAGGACTGTCGCTGTTTCATGTTCAGATCCGTTTGAGTATATAGATGTTTGAGGCTTTTATGGTCAGTATAGAACTGACACTTAGTCCCATAAAGATAGGTGACGCCAAAATTTTAGTGCAAAGGTAACGGCAGCCAACTCAAGATCATGAGTTGGTGCACTTTTCTTATAGTCTTTCTATTGCCTTGAACCGTAGACAATGACTTTTCCCCTTTGCATGAGTACACAGCCTAAACCTGTACTAGATGCATCGCTATAAACGACAAAGTCATCATTGCCTTCTGGTAAGGCTAGGATTGGCGCTTGAATAAGTTTATGCTTCAGAGATTCAAATGCCTCTTGCTGTTTATCAGTCCATACGAAGGGTGTATTTTTTTTGCTTTAACATCGTGAGTGGCACAGCAATCTTCGAGAAGTCTTTAATGAATCGCCGGTAGTAACCAGCCAATCCAAGGAAACTTTTGATTTCGGAAGCATTGCAAGGTGTTTGCCATTTTTGAACGTCCTCGACTTTAGATGGATCAACTGAAATACCTTCGCCAGATACGACATGGCCAAGGAATTGAATCTATAAAGATAACAGAATAGAATTTCAAGTTTTTATTCAAACAAAAAATGCTTAGGAAGTAGCTCGAGACAATATAAGGTTATACCTGTAATGACCATATCTTGTTCTGAAATACCTTCGTCTATGAATACGATAACTGACTTATCCAGCATTGGCCTGCACACGCGATTCATGAGATCCATGAACGATGCTGGTGCATTCGTTAAACGAAACGACATTACAAGATATTTGTAATGACCATATCTTGTTCTGAAGGCTGTCTTTGGAATATCCTCATCTTTTACTTTTAACAAATGATACCCAAAACGAATATCAATTTTGGTGAAATAACTTGCTCCTTGTAGCTGATCAAATAAATCATCGATTTTGGGCAGAGGATACTTATTCTTGATGGTGACTTTGTTCAACTCACGATAGTCGATGCAAATATGGAGAGTTTCGTCTTTCTTCTTAACAAACAAGACAGGTGCACCCCACGGAGATGAACTAGGTCGGATAAATCCCTTTTCTAACAAATCTTGCAATTGCTTTGCCATTTCCTGCATTTTTGTAATCGCAAGTCTTTAGGGAGCTTTAGCAATTGGAGCCGCACCAGGAAATAAGTCAATTCCGAACTCAACTGGACGTTCTGGTGGCACTCCAGAAATATCTTCAGGGAATACGTCTGGGAACTCACAAACGATCGGAATATCAGAAATGAATTTCTTGTTGGCTTCACAGACAGTTTCAGATGAGACAAAACATAGATACGATTTGTGACCCTTAGATAGATTTTTACGCGCTTTCTCAACAGAAATGAAGAAGTGAGCACCTTTTTGCTTGTCGCCTTTGATTTCTAACACTCGGCTGTCTGAAGTCTTGATTCTGATGATTCGGCGGTTGCAGACAATCGTAGCTTCATTATTCGTTAACCAGTCCATGCCGATAATAACGTCGAACTCTTTTAACGGAATTGGGATAAGATCGAGGTTGAACACAATGTTATTAACGAGCAGAGGCAATTTCGGTAAACGGAATCAGCCATAACATAATTGTTACTGGCCGTCTCTATATCGAGTATAACAGGAAACTTTGATGGAGATTTTGATAATCTTTGCGCAAAAGAAGTCGAGATGTATGAACGACTTGCACCGGAATCAAATAGTACGCACGCAGGTTTTGAATTTAATAAGAACGTACCGGTAACCACATCAGGGGTTTCTTTCGCTTCCTCCGCTGTTATCTGAAATGCGCGGGTTCTTGCAGTTGGAGTTGCAGCTGAACTTTTCATTGTAGAACCTCCAGCTGATGATTGCGATTGACCTCGATGCCCACTATGACACTGATACCTGAAGTGTCCACTCTTTCCACATTTAGCACATCCAAGACCTCGCTGGGGGCACTCTTCACTACTATGGCCGATCTTGCTACACACATAGCAAGTGACATCGTCCGGATTACACAATCCCATATGTGATTTTCTGCATCTTTTGCAGAATCGTGGTTCATTTGTAAGCGAGTACGCTTGAGCTTTCTGTGGGAACTAAACTGGTGAGATTGTTGAGGTTGCTAGGACTGAGATTTGTTTGGCTTGAAGAATCTGTTGATTCTTTGCTTCTTTGGAGGAGAAGGACATGTCGGGTTAGTTGATGGAGCATAGAGTCGATCGCCGTACTCTAGATATCTCCTCTCAATCTGCCTTGCCGCTTCCACCATTTCCAGGTAAGATTTATACTTTATCGCACTCATTGGGTGTCTTTATCTAGGGTTAAGCCCTCCACGAAATCATACTCATCTACAGTCTTGGTTTCTTGGTTTAATTGCATCAGTTGAACCTCCATTTTGTCTTGTTGGTCAACAGGACAATACTTCGCGTTGAACATGTTTAAAAATTGATCCCATTCAAAAGTCTGAATAACCTCTTCTCCGTATATACTTCTTTGAGTCTTCCACCAAGCACGGGCAGCACCAACATATAAAGCAGAAGCATAACTCACTTTCGTTGAGTCTAGGGAATCGGAGATTTTGAAGATTTCTTCAGTGTGGTTTAACCAATCCATCGCCAAGATTGGGTTAACTGTACCCTCAGAGTTCAGGGCACCGCTCGCTTTAAAATCTTTAAATTTACAGCCTTTCGGCTGTGCAACTTGGGTATCAGGGTTTGAGTTATCAGAATCAGACTCATCATTTTGGACATGTTTATCTTTTCTCTTATTCTTTTTATCAGCACGTCTCTTAGCTTCGGCCTCATCTCTGGCCCGAAACTGTTCTTGCATATAATTGTTTTGTTGTTCAGATTGTTGGGCTAATAGATGTTGTACGATTTCGAACATCTGTTGGGAAGTCATATTGTTGGGGAAATCACCTAATCATGACATCTTTACTGAAAATTAAAATCATTTAACTATCAGTTTACTTAGTGCTATGTACCCTTATACCCATCCTAATAGTCTGTACATCCTATCTCAGTTCAAACCACCTAAATGATTGATACATATGTATTGCTTCAGTTTGAGACCTAGTATTACTCACGTAATACTTGATTCACTCAAACTATGGTCTCTCATACCATCCTGTGAAGGCCACTCCTTACGGGGCAATCCTCAGAGACTAGGTCCCACGTCTTGCAACACAATATCAATCATAACAAAGATAAAGTAATTATATTGCGGAATTTCAAATTACAAATAAAAATATTAGGATAACTTTAATACAGTTTTAGTTCAAAATTACAGTTTTCAAATTTAACTTATAAAGGGTACAAGACTAATCTAATTCATGTCATCATACAATCAAATCAAATCTACCCAGACCGCCACAATTATCATCTTCCAATCAGTACCGAAAGGTTTATTGTGTAGTGGTCAATAGAAAACTTCAACTTGATTCTTGTAAGACCTAAGAACTAGGTACAACATGTGCTTTTCCCTTATCTTTTCCTTTAAAAAGGGTAAACAACATCTGTAAGCAAAACTTATTGAGAATATAGCTTTTCAGATTACATGCATTAATCAAGCGGATCATGGGTCTAGCGGTATATATCTTGACTACCGCTATAGCCATTCATGATTGAGACACAGTAGTCATAGAGCTGGATGATGTTCAGCCCACGCTCTTGCTTTTAGTGGAAGCTATCCACTTATGCTGGGCTAGCTACTAGCGGTCATCATGGGGGAACATCAGGATTAATCAATACCATGTTCAATATAACTAGTGACATAGCTAGGTCTAGAAAAATAGACCAACAAGGCTAATCATGCTAAGCTAAATCAATATTTCAAAGATGCGAGCAATAATCAAAGCATAGTAATCAAAGTCATGATAGCAATAAACACATATCAATATCTGAAATGAACTGTAAGTACAATGTCATGCGGATTGATAAGTCAAATAGATATCATGATCCGCAGGGCATCACCGAACCATGGTGTGCACAGGTCACAATCCAGCTGAGCATGTATGAATGTCAAATAAACTATCATCAACAATATTTTTCAACCGGAATCTAGCATGCAAAACTGAATATCTATAACTCACAGTTTACTGAATTTGGTCTGATTGTAGTCTTTATCAAGCAGATTGAATCCACCACCTGAGTTATCTCAGGATTTTAGTCTTTAAATCTGTAACATCCCAAATTTTAATTAATTGTAATTTACAAATTATTTGGACTTAATGATTGTATTAATGAAATATTATATCAATTTAAGTTAAATTTGATCATATTATCAGTTAAGTAAAAAAAAATACGAAGTTGAGGGGTATATTGTGCAAATAGGCCAAAATTGAAAATAAAAGAAAAGGAACTCTTTCATTTTCAAACATTCACTCTCTCTCTAGCCGACTCTCTCTCTCTCTCTATCTCTCGGCTCCAACCCAAGAACACCCAAGAACTCAACAATTTCAAGTGCAAAAATTGGAAACGAGTTGCAATTTAGCAACTATAACTGCTACAACAAACGATTTGAGGTAAGAATCACTCAAGATTTCAATATTTTAATGTTTGGGTTCGGTTTTTATAAGAAACCAATTCATGGGTTTTGATCTCAAATGATATTGCATGTTATATATTATGATGTATTAGTTATAATCGATTGATGATATTGTAGTATACCAATTTTAAGAATCAGATTCGCTCCCGAAGTATGATTTTGAAGTAAGTGTGTGTGTTCTTCGAAGACTTGTAGAAAAATGGACACAAATGTTAGATTTTTGGTACATTAAAGCGTGTTATAAGTTGATATAGTACATTTAAGTTCATATTTACAACTTTAGTTACTGAAACTTGCAAAAATGGTCAAAATATAATTTCTGGAAAATGTTGGAAAAATTTCTAAGTATGAACTCGGATCAGTATGGACCGAATTCGGACCATCCGAATTCGGGCCCTGTTCAACCATTTCGGACCCCCAACCTAATTCGGACCTATAATGACTTCGGACCACACCCATTTCGGACTTCACCCCAATTCGGACCCACTCTATTTCGGACCATCCGAATTCAGATGTGGTCCGAATTCTGTGCTATTTCAATTAATTTTCAGAATATAAGTTTTAAGCAATTACTGACACAAATTCACTATTACACTTACATTAAAGATCATTGTGGGATCAAAACACACATTGATTCAGAGACAAATCACATTATACCAATCGCTGTGAGTAACACATTGTCATTCTAACATTTATTGTTTTTGCATTCATGTTTATATATTCAATGGCATGTTCACGTTGTTCATATACATCATTTGGCACTCGTACATGATTTGTTGTTATGATGCACACTCGTACTTGACATGTAACACACATGTAGCCAGCGTTCATTTGAAAGTGCATCTATTTACATCATGCTTGCACTGCATGATCATTACTTCACAATCTGATGCGACCTGGACTGGGGCTGACAGCAGGCCACTATCGGGGACTGATCATCCCACTCGTTATCCCGTCAGGTTCGGCACATCCCTGATCAGCAATTGAACTTCCAACCCATGCTAGAACTGCATGGTTTACACATACATTGAGGCTTACACTGCCTGTTTTCACATACATGGGGCTTACACTGCCCATGGTTAAGCATTGCTTGTAAAGAAATATTTGTTGTTTGCATAATCTGTTATCTCACTAAGTTTTAGCTTACAGTTGACTCACAATGTTTTCAGGCAAAGGCAAAAGTGTAGCAGGACCTTCTACTTAAGCATATCACTTCAATATCCCGGAGACTTTAGAAACTATTGGTACTGTAATGTAATAGCTATGGGCTGGGATATTATTACTTGTAAAACAATTTGTGATGATGTAATAGTTACACTTTATCACTGTAGACATGTATTCTATTGCTTTAGTGTGGATTTGCTTAATTCTGATTTAAGTATTCAATTTCAATTACCATATTATTCATTGGGTTGTTTGTTGATCCTGGTGATTACATTTATACTATCAAAACAAGATGGTGTCACAAAATCTTTCTAGACTTTGGCTTTGCTTTTCAAATCTTTAACTCACTTTCAATATCTTTAAATCTTTAATTCTTTGTTCAATATTTATCTAAACCTGTCCAGAATTTATCATATCATATCATTATCAATCTTTGGAATTTCATTGACTTGATCCTGATAACTCATAATATTTTCAATTACATTATTGGTGTTAAAACAGTTGAAAATAGATGTCTTTTAGTTGGTATAAGTTATTTCATGTATTGAATTAGTACAAAAAAATGATGGGATTAAATCTGAAATTTGATTAAAAACTTCACAAATTCGAATGGGGTGGAATCCGAATTCGGATCCGAGATGAACTCGGATCTGGTCCGAATTTGGATGAGGCCCGGATTTTAGGATATTTAAAATAGCAAAATAATTCTAAGTGTTGAACTTCGGATGGGGTCCGAATTCGGTTGGGACCGAATTCGGATATGGTCGGAAATTGACAAAAGGTTCGAATTTAACATGGTTCGAACTTAGGATGGGGTTCGAACTTAACCTTTCGAATTTGTATGGTCCGAACATGGCATGATTTGAACTTGACTTGGGGACCGAATTGGGAATTCATGAGGGATCCGAATTGGGGGTCCGAATTCGGGTGGGGTCCGAATTCGGACATGGATCCGAAATGAGGATCAATTATTGCAAAACTTATAAAAGTAGTTTTATGAAATTGGACAGTTATTGACACAATGTTTTGATACAACTGACTTAACAGATCCCTTGTGGTGTTGTTTCACCCACAGTGGGTAACTTTGTGATCCGGTTGAAAGCCCGAGGAGAAATAAAATTAACTCGAAGCTTAATAACGCACCCACTGTGAGTACCTTTGATTTTTAACATGTCTGCATCTGCATTATGTTTGCTTTGCCTGCTGAGGCATGTTGTTTCAATACCGTTTGGCACTCTACTAACTTGCGTATATGTTGATGCACATTCATTCTTGTTGCATGTCCGTTCATTTGTTGTGCATCCTATTGATGTACCTGCGTGGTCGCATCTATACTCTAATGTTACTATGCTATATGACCAGGAGTTTCACACCTCTGTGGTCAGGATAGACAATAAGTCATCCCCGATGTTATGTTTTCCTCAGATGGTTGGTTTTCCTTATACCGAGTGTCAGCTCGAAGGAGCTGCGGCTCGGGTTTGCGTACTTTGAGTACGTGCGGAGTATACGGTATGTGTTACCGCGGTTACTCTGGGTGGCATCATAAGGATTCGTATATGTGTAAAATCATTTGGTATTAACTAAGCAATTCGCTTACCCCCTCAGTTGTTGCATTTACAGGAAAAGGGAAATCTGCTGCGGGACCATCTAGCTAGGTCGTTTGTTGAAGTATTCGAAGATTTCTACTATTCACTTCGGTAATTGAATATTGGGGTTAATGTTGTAATACAATCTGGATGTTGTAATAACTTTGAGTATGTAGACTTAGTATTGGAACCTTGTAGCACCGTAGGATGCTTGACTCTGTTGTAATTCTATTTTATTATGTACTTTCATGCTTCCGCACTTTAATTATGTAATCAGATCATTATGTAATTTGTATGTTGTTGATTAATCCTGGGTGTATTGTGAATGGTGGTTATTGTGGAAAGGGTGTCACACGATATGGTATCAGAGCAGTAGTTTGAGATTCAAGTGTCCGTGAGGTGTTGGTCTCAAACATTAAGTGATGATATGTAGTGATTTTAAGTAATGATCTGAACTAAGATAGGTTACGATCTAGTAATCATAAGAGATTGACAATCATACGGGACAATCGGGTGGTATCTTTAAATTAACGACATGTTACTAAACAAATTATATGTTTTATATATTTCAGAACATGTCTGTAGGAGGAATGACACCCAAAGAAACAAGAGAAATGATGCTAGTCATGATGGCTGAGCAAAATCGGATGATTCAACATCAGTTTCGTGCTCGAGATGAGGCCAAAGCTAAGCGAAGACAAGATAAGAGGAAGAATAAGGAAAGAGAGGGAAACAATGACGAGCAAGATGACAACACTGGGTTATCTAACAAGCCCAGAGGTTGTCGGTTTAAAGATTTCAAGGGAAATGAAGCAATTGAATTTAATGGACTGGGTGATGCTGTTACTGCATTGGAATGGATAACAGCCACAGAACGGACATTCCGAATCAGCGATTGTGCTGAGAAGGATATGGTCCGGTTCGCTACTGCAATGTTCACCAAAGATGTAGTTATGTGGTGGAATTCCATGGTTAACGCCTTAACCTTGGAGAAAATCTCTGTGATTACATGGGCCGAGGTTACGGAAATCTTCACTCAGCAATACTGCCCAGCCGATGAGCGCCGAAGACTAGAAGCTAAGTTCATGACACTGATTCAGGGGACTAAGTCTGTGTCCCAGTATGCGGTAGAGTTCACGAGGCTGAGTTTGTTCGCGCCTCATCAGGTGGATACCGAGGATAGAAAAGTGACCAGGTTTGAGGCTGGTCTTGATCTAGAAATCCGAAGGGTGATGAGCAACGTACGCTACCCCACTTTTGCTAGCCTACTGGAAGCCGCCAGGAATGTGGAACAAATTCTGAGTATGTCTGGGTACGTAATGGGGTCTGCTGCTGCTTCAGCTAACCCAACTCAAACTTCACCACCAAAGCGTCAACGTGAAGGAGGATACTTTGGTTCTTCACGATCATCACAGTATTCACCGCAACAATCTTATCACTAACAGTCCAGTTCTTCTGGTCGTGCTCGTGCTTACTCTATCAACACCGAGCCGCAGTATTGTAATAAATGTCATCTGGAACACTTCGGCAAGTATACTAACGGGCGTGCGTGTTTTTGCTATGGAGAATTGGGCCACTACCAGAATGAATGCCCAAGGAAATTGGATGCCTGCCATAAGTGTGGAGTTTGGGGGCATTATAGTCAGAACTTTCGAAAGAATGCTCCAGCTGCTACTCCAACATCAACCCGATCATCTGGAGGATCTAGTGGTGGTTCAGTCAACCGCCAGAACCAGCCACAAAGGGCTCCGGCTCGTGCATTTCAGATTGCCGCGGAGGAGGCTAGGGAGAACACGGAGGTGGTTACGGGTATGTTTATTGTAAACTCTTTGCCTGCAAGAGTGTTAATTGACTCGGGTGCCAATAGATCGTTTGTATCTACTATGTTTGCTCAACCATTGTCTATGCCTTTATCAAAGTTATCTACTATAGTTGACATAGAAACTGCTAGTAACACTCTAGTCAAAGTAGATCATGTATACCGTAACTGTACTTTAGTGATTGAAGCTGTAGTCTTCAATTTGGACTTGATTCCGATAGCATTCAGTGAATTTGACGTGATAGTCGGAATGGACTGGTTGATAGAGAATGAAGCTCACATAGTTTGTAAGAAGCGGATGATAAAGATAACTACTCCGGAGGGGCGGGAGATATGTATATACGGGGATAGGAGGAGCGGGGATCTGTGCTTATTGACCATTGCAAAATCCCGAAAGCTTGTTGCAAAAGGGTGTGACGCTTATTTGGCATATGCAATTGATGCCAAGGCTGAGAAGAAGACCGTGGCCGATATGCCTGTTGTATCACAATTCCCGGATGTGTTTTCGGAAGACTTGTCTGGCGTGCCGCCTGAGAGACAAGTTGAATTCCGTATATATTTGATCCATGGAGCTGCACCGGTAGCTCGTTCTCCGTATCGCCTTGCTCCTACTGAGACGCAAGAGATGATGAAACAACTCCAGGAGTTGTTAGATAAGGGCTTCATTCGACCGACTTCATCGTCGTGGGGAGCTCCGGTATTGTTTGTTAAGAAGAAAGATGGCACGATGAGGATGTGCATCGACTACCGGGAGCTGAATAAGTTGACTATTAAGAACAAGTATCCATTGCCGAGGATAGATGACTTGTTTGATCAACTACATGGGGAAAGTGTATTTTCTAAGATTCACTTGAGGTCAGGATATCATCAGTTGAAGGCACGAGAAGATGATGTGCCTAAAACAACATTCAGAACTCGGTATGGGCATTATGAGTTTCTGGTGATCCCTTTTGGGTTAACCAAATCCCCGACTGTATTCATGGATCTGATGAACCGAGTTTCTAGACTGCTGCTAGGTAAGTCGATCATTGTATTCATTGATGACATTTTGATGTATTCCAAGACTGAGGCTGAGCATGCTGTTCATCTAGCAGAGTTATTGGAGTTATTGAGAAAAGAGAAGTTGTATGCCAAATTTCAAAGTGTGAGTTTTGGCTGCAACAAATTTAGTTTCTTGGACATGTGATTTATGGAGCTGGGATTTCAGTTGATCCAGCTAAAGTTGAAGCCATAAAGAATTGGGAGCCGCCTCGTTTAGCTACAGAAGTCAGAAGTTTTCTGGGGTTGGCGGGCTATTATAGGAGACTTATTAAGGATTTTTCGAAAATTGCAGTTCCTTTGACTGCATTAACATAGAAGAATGCACCTTTTGATTGGGAAACCGTGCAACAAGAGGCCTTCGATATCTTGACGAAGACGCTAAGTGAAGCGCCGATACTTGCTCTACCGGAGGGCAATGATGATTTTGTGGTTTACACGGACGCATCGAGACTGGGGTTAGGTGATGTGCTGATGAAGCGCGGGAAAGTGATTGCGTATGCCTCAAGACAGCTAAAGCAGCACGAAAAGGATTATTCAACTCATGATCTTGAGTTGACAGCTGTCACTTTTGCACTAAAGTTGTGGAGACATTATCTGTACGGAACTAAGTGTCAACTCTACACGGACCATAAGAGTTTGAAGTATATCTTTAGCCAGAAAGAGCTTAATATGAGGCCGAGACGTTCGATGGAGCTAATAAAGGATTACGATTGTGAGATCCTTTACCATCCTGGAAAGGCTAATGTAGTAGCCGATGCTTTAAGCCGTAAAGCATATTTTAAGGATTGCTGCTACGTGATGACGTCTACTATGTTGACCTCCACTATTATTGATGATGTCAAAGCTGCTCAAATGGAAGCTTTGAAAGAAGAGAATGTTGGTGATGAGGATATAAGGGTACGAATGAAGAATATGGAAACGAGCGAGTCGGGATTGAAAGGAATTTATGGAAGGATCTGGGTCCCGA
Organism: Centrapalus pauciflorus; assembly: GCA_020465985.1. Classification (NCBI taxonomy): domain Eukaryota; kingdom Viridiplantae; phylum Streptophyta; class Magnoliopsida; order Asterales; family Asteraceae; genus Centrapalus; species Centrapalus pauciflorus. Next base: position 126,884 of record JAANYP010008878.1, on the reverse strand, counting down.
AGTTTGGCGGTATGAGAAATGTAATCATCAAAGAAGCGCATCAATAAAAATTTTATGTACATCCTGGAAGCACAAAGATGTACAATGAGTTAAAACCGGATTTCTGGTGGCCGGGATTAATGAAAGATATTGGACAGTACGTGGAGAGATGCAGGACTTGCCGGCTTGTGAAAGCCGAACACCAACAACCATATGGCAGTCTGCAACCGCTTCCCATTCCGGAATGGAAGTGGGAACACATAACTATGGACTTTGTTACGAAACTTCCGAAGACTAGGCGTCAACACGATGCAGTTTGGGTGATAGTTGATAGATTGACTAAGTCGGCACACTTTATACCGATTCGGGAAAGCTATTCATTAGAAAAGTTGGCTCAGATTTACATGAGCGAGATTGTTGCTAGACATGGAGTGCCTAATTCCATTGTATCGGATCGGAATAGCCGATTTACTTCGAACTTTTGGTCGACCTTGCAAGAAGGGTTAGGAACGAGGATTGCTATGAGTACAGCTTATCGACCGCAAACCGATGGCCAAAGTGAAAGGATAATCCTAACACATGAAGATATGATGCGGTCGTGTGTATTGGATCTCGGTGGTAATTGGGACGACCATTTGCCATTGATCGAGTTTTCGTATAACAACAGTTATCACGCGACAATAAAAAAGGCACCGTTCGAGGCATTATATTGGAGAAGGTGTAGGACTCCTACATGTTGGAGAGAAACCGGTGAAACACCGATTGCTGGGCCAGCATTATTGCAGGAAACGAATGAGAAGATTCAGTTGGTGAGACAGAATATGAAAGCGGCCCAGGATCGCCAGAAAAGTTATCACGATAGAAGACACAAACCAATCAACTTTTAGGTAAATGATTGGGTATATCTGAAAGTGTCACCTATGAGAGGTGTTACTCGATTTGTGAAAAGAGGAAAGTTGGCTCCGAGATTCGTCGGACCGTTCAGGATTACAGAGAAGGTAGGAAATCAGTCATATCGTTTGGAGTTGCCGGAAGAAATGTCAGGCATACATCCGGTGTTCCATGTTGGAAATCTTAGAAAATCGTTTACTACCGGAAATGAGGATTGGGCAGATCACACTGAGTTGCAGATTGATGAAAGGTTCCGGTATGTTGAAGAGCCAAAGTGTGTGTTAGATACGAAAGTGAAAAAATTAAGAAGCAAAGAGATAGATATGGTGCTTGTACGTTGGAAGCATCATAAGGGAGCGAATCATACCTGGGAGACTAAGTCTGAGATGTTAAAGAAATATCCGCAACTTTTTGGATCCGAGTAACTTTGAGGACGAAGTTAGAGCGTGGTGGAACCCATGCTGTAACATCCTCAGATTTAAATTACTGTAATTGAGGTTTAATTAGATGAATTTTTAAAATTAATGTAATTTAAGTTGAATTATGAAAGTTGGTACGAAATTTGGATTAATTATAAAGTTGGTTGCATATTATGGAAATTTAGAATTTTTAATTATTAAGTGAAAATAATTATTAAATTATTAAAGATAGAATTCTTTTATTTCATAAAATCTGTATTTTAATAAAACGGATAAGTTGAGGGACTAAACGTGCCAATGTTGGAAATTTGGAATAAAAGGGATGAAAGACCAATTTTGTCTTTCATTTTCACCAAGCTCTTTCTCTCTCTAGAACTCTCTCTCGGCTCTCTCTCTAAAAACATTGAAGATCATCAAAACTTGGAATTTGAAGCTAAAAATCTAGATTTAGCTTGCATTCAAGGAACTAAAACATCTGCAATTGACGATTTAAGGTAAATATTACTTGAACTCTTCGGTTTTAAGAATTTTTGGGCCGGTTTTTATAAGAACCGAAACTTAGATTTGGTGTTGCAAACATGAATGCATGTATGATGTTATTGTGGATTAGTTTAAATCTAGTATATATGATGTTATGTACAAAATTTCAGCATCTGATTCAAGCTGAAAGTATAATATTTCAAGATTTGTGTGTGTTTTAGTATGTGTGTTCGAAAATGATGAAAAGGGTTAAAAAGGATGTGATATGGTGCATAAAAGTGTTAATATTGGTGTTAAAAGTGTTGAAAATAGATGTATTTTAGATGGTATAAGTTATTTCATGTATTGAATTAGTACAAAAAAATTGATGGGATTAAATCTGAAATTTGATTAAAAACTGCACAAATTCGAATGGGGTGGGATCCGAATTCGGATCCGAGATGAACTCGGATCTGGTCCGAATTCGGATGAGGCCCGGATTTTAGAATATTTAAAATAGCAAAATAATTCTAAGTGTTGAACTTCGGATGGGGTCCGAAATCGGTTGGGGACCGAATTCGGATATGGTCCGAAATTGACAAAAGGTTCGAATTTAACATGGTTCGAACTTAGGATTGGGTTCGAACTTAACCCTTCGAATTTGTATGGTCCGAACTTGGCATGATTCGAACTTGACTTGGGGACCGAATTGGGAATTCATGAGGGATCCGAATTGGGGGTCCGAATTCGGACAAGGATCCGAAATGAGGATCAATTATTGCAAAACTTATAAAAGTAGTTTTATGAAATTGGACAGTTATTGACACAATGTTTTGATACAACTGACTTAACATGTCCCTTGTGGTGTTGTTTAACCCACTGTGGGGTACTCTGTGATCCGGTTGAAAGCCCGAGGAGAAATAAAATTAACTTGAAGCTTAATAACGCACCCACTGTGAGTACCTTTGAATTTTAACATGTCTGCATCGGCGTTATGTTTGCTTTGCCTGCTGAGGCATGTTGTTTAAATATCGTTTGGCACTCTACTAACTTGCGTGTATGTTGATGCACATTCATTCTTGTTGCATGTCCGTTCATTTGTTGTGCATCCTATTGATAGACCTGCGTGGTCGCATCTGTACTCTGATGTTACTTTGCTATATGACCAAGAGTTTGACACCACTGTGGTCAGGATAGACAATATGTCATCCCCGATGTTATGTTTGCCTCAGATGGTTGGTTTTCCTTATGTCGAGTGTCAGCTCGAAGGAGCTGCGGCTCGGGTTTGCGTACGTTGAGTACGTGTGGAGTATACGGTATGTGTTACCGTGGTTACTATGGGTGGCATCATAAGGATTTGTAGAATGTGTAAAATTATTTGGTATTCACTAAGCAATTTGCTTACCCCCTCAGTTGTTGCATTTCACAGGAAAAGGGAAATCTGCTGCGGGACCATCTAGCTAGGTCGTCTGTTGAAGTATTTGAAGATTTCTACTATTCACTTTGGTAATTGAATATTGAGGTTAATGTTGTAATACATTCTGGATGTTGTAATAACTTTGAGTGTGTAGACTTAGTATTCGAACCTTGTAGCACCGTAGGGTGTTTGACTCTCTTGTAATTCTATTTTATTATGTACTTCTATGCTTCCACACTTTATTAAGTAATCAGATCATTATGTAATTTGTATGTTGGTGATTAATCCTGGGTGTATTGTGAATGGTGGTTATTGTGGCAAGGGTGTCACAGATTTCTACCTGATCTGAGGCCTATTTCATCAACCTGTTGCTGTTCTCGAAAACCCCATGAGTTTCACTCTAAATTCTTTTTAATCTTTTGGTTTCACTTGTTTTACTTCTTTATATTTGTTTTTTAACATCAATGTTTGAATTTCGAGCATTGTTGTTCAATTTTTACATGATCTAGGTGTTTATTTTATCTATAATGAAATATGACTTGTTCTTAGAAAAAAAGGACTATTTTTGCTTTAAAAATCGTAGATTAAGATGCTTTTGGTTACATGTTCTTTAAAAATTTATTTTTCCAAATAACGCGCATTTCATCTGCTTTTTGTTTTACGTCATTTTGGAGGGTTTTCCCTCTGATTTTCGCATATTTGGGATAGTTGTGACTGTTTTTTAAGTGTTTATGTTAGTTCTAAAGTTGTTCGTCATGCATTTTACTGTTAGGATATGCATTTTAGATCACTTAGTTGAACTGTCACTGTACTCAAGAATATGCATGTGCATGAACTCATTAAATGCTCTAAGAATCAACTTCGGTTGCACCCGAACTTCGGGTCTGCACCCCAACCGAACTTCTGGCCACTGGAAGTTCAGTTCACTCCAATGCATACTTAATATTATAACTGATCTAAGACAATGAACCTTCGATGGAAGGTCCACCCGAAGTTCGGTCCACACATTTTATGGATTGTGTTTAATTTTTGACTAAGTGTTGGACATTAAAGAATTGGTTCTCGTCACCCCGAACTTTGGTCCACCCGACGTTAAGTCCACTCTAATGCACTGTAAATATTTTCTAATTGTCCTTCTTTGACCTCACTCGAACTTCGGGTGGGGGTCAAACCAAACTTAGGGTCACAACTTACTTGTGGTTTTTCTGTTTTTCTCTAAGTGTCAATTTTTGACCTCACACTATATTCGGGTCTGGTCCAACAAAAGTTCCGGCCATCCAGAAACTTTGGTCTCCATGTTTTTCTTCTTATTGTATCATGTCTTTCATATTCCCACCCGAGCTTCAGTCCCAACCGAATTTCGGGTTGGGTCCACTCGAACATCGGTCCTAACCGAATTTCAACACTTGCAATTTCAGTTTGTTTATTTTCCTATCTTTCAATTTTTGAAGACTTTAAAAAACAAAAATAGAATAAGTTTCCAATCCTTGCAACATTGATTCTAGTTAGTGATAGACATTTGAGAGAATACGTCTATTTTAACATCGGTCTCTTAACGATTGACTTTGGTTTTCTATAAGTAGTATTCTTATACTACTGAAAGAAAACTCGATGCTTTAAACAAAATAGACTGGTTCTATCTCATACCTTTTTCAGACTATGTGTCAATGCCTTATTTATATATTTAAATCTGCATGACTAACCAATGTGCATTCTACAAGACTCATGGAATTCCAACAAATTCTAACCATTCCTCATTCTACCATCCTAATAACAACAGTCACCTGCCTGAATCAGTCCGGCTACATCCTACTCTATTACAGAGTTTGCCCCCCAAAATTAGCAGTTAGACTTATCTGTACTCAAAGAGGAGACAGAGGATATCACCTTTGATATCCTCAAAGGCCACCCCATTTTCTATGCCCTTACCATAGCAATCTGACGAGCTGTCGTTGCGGCTCGTAGAAATAGTTCAAAACTTCTACTAGTGTAGGGAAGTAAGGGTCGAATTCATAGGGAGCGCGTAGGTTAATTAGGGTTAAATTGGTTATTTTCTTTATTTTTTAGAAAAGCGACTAAATTACGGAATTGATTGATTGTTGTAATGGTGATTATGACTAAATTACTACTAAACTAATACGAAAACAATGGCAAGCAAACTACGATAACAAATCTAGTAATGAATAACCATGTACGAATTCATTACAGCATATGTTATTACCAATTGAACATAGAAAAACGGTCACATAGACATAACCAATTTCATAGGCGTACTAATCTTGAATCATTAACAAATAAAGAAGCCTTAAAATCAGAACTAACTATGTACCGGTTATATTAGCAATGTGACTAGTAATTTTAGGTTAAGTTAGCCTTCGTAATATTCCCTCAAAATTTTGAAATCTAAGTTAAAGAACGTTTTTGGTTACAATTCATAACACACGTGGGTCTTTTGCATGTATACGATAATTTTTCTTTTAGTACCATCCTTATATCTATTTTTCTTTTCTAACTCAAGTTACATAGCTTTCTAGTTGGTCCATGTAGCGAGATTTATGTGAATCACTCCCAAACCTGATGGTTTTAGGGGATTAGGCATGAATGGTACGCCAAAGGACTTAATTTCCCGAACCAACTAGACTATACTTGAATCATTGTGAGGCTATAGCGTGTTCCCTCTTATTGCATGAGCTTTCCATAATCTTTTGACACATTACTTATATTTAAGCGGAAATATATTTTAACCTACTTCAATTCAACTTGCATAACAAAAATGTTAATCACTATTACGACTCTTGACTCAACCCTAGAATGTCCTATCAACACTAGCTAATTCCCGAGTTCATCTTTTTTTTATATATCATCATTTTCCGCGGCCTGATCGACAAAACAAGACTTATTGGAGGAAGTCTAAACAACTACATTAACATTAAATATTTTGAAAAGGACTCGGCTAATAAAAATAAACATTACAAAAATGATGAAATAAATTGTAAACTACACAACTAAAATAAATAAAAGTAAAGAAAATAAAGTACAAGGAAAGGTAGTACTCGATCATTGGTACGGAAAAGGCTGACCGAACATGCTGCAAAAAAAAGTCTCCATAGGGGCCTTAATCCGCAGCTTTGTATGGTGGAGGTGGGAATAAGTGAGCGGGGATCTGCTCTAGCAAATCATGCCTACCATGCGCCGGATAGCGCTGATAGGTATCCATGACAGGGTCGTATGACTGGTACTGAGGCATAGTATAATCAGCATACAACTGGTATGGCATACCGGCGTGGGAATCCTCGTGGTATCGGACTCCCTCCCAATAAGCCAAGTTATGCTTCTGGTAATAGGCATTTTGATATGCCGTCACTCTCTGTCCCTTATATATCCGATCTACCCGATCCTGAATATAATCAACGCTGTCATGGACATGAGTCAATCTACTGCTCATATCATCTAATCTCTTTGTCACATGCTCACGGAAATCCCCGTGACTCACCCCAAGATTATCTAATCGCCGCATAATGCGGTTCACATCAATGTCGCCATTACCTCGACTTTACGAGCTAGACGCCCCCTGGTCGGCTCTTCATGCCGAACTCCCGCTTCATTCCCGACTCTTTGCTAATCTCTCTGAAAGCTATAGTAGGAACATGGCGGCAGTAATGTACTCCGCCGACACTGTAGTGGACAAGGACTCAGGTGAAAGTGCACCCATCATCTCAAGAATCGTAAAAATAAGCTATCCATGGGGGATGACCGTTCTCTCTCTCGCATCGTACATGGGCCATATATCATTCATGATTGCCCATGCAAAGGACAGTCTGGGCCTTCCTTTAAGAAGGGCGTAAATGACCGTAATCTCTCTGTGTGTGACCTTTGACAAGTCACTGTCTCTTGGCAAAATATTGTTCACGAGAAACTTATGAAGTACATTGACCCGTGGAGAAAAGTCCTTTCTATTATAGGCAACATAGTTCTCTGCTACCTCTGTGGTCTGATTGAACACATTAAAAACATGTTCAATCCACTCTCCAGTCCATGTCTGGTAGGTAAAAGCGAACTGGGACTCCGACCAATATTTGTACCCAAGCTGGGTATAGTACTCATTCCGCACTCCAGTGTCCAAGCTAAATAATCGGCGAAGGATTTTACCGTCCATCGCCACATCCCTCCAGTGCACAGTGCCTCTTAGCTTAAATTCGTATTAAGTATGACCCATTTCTTTCCTAAGGGTCAACATCCACTCTACTACATCAACTTGATAATTTTGTGACCCGATTAAATCAAACACCCCCGCCCATCCTAGAAAGTCAAAAACGTATGGGACACCATAATGCGTCAAGTGTATTTCTTATAAAGAAAAAGTGATGGTCTCAATTCCTTCTGGTGTTGAGAGAGTAAAAGGTTGGGAATCCAGTCCACCGGTGCATTAGTTGCTTGGGTGCATTGACGGGTTCTTCGTGATATCTACAAGTCATCATTCAATCAATGTATGAGATAAACTTTAACAATGTAATATATAACTACATTTTTCCACATGTACGCTCACTATGTTTAGATGAATATATATATATATATATATATATATATATATATATATATATATATATATATATATATATATATATATATATATATATATATATATATATACTTTTGCATATTTCCACTAATCTATATATATCATGTAATTTGCCATCATATTATGCAACTAAATATGTGCGTAATATCTCAATAAGTATCCATATCCACTTAGCGCATAAAATCTAAATTCTAGTTAACTACCTAAACTAATAAATCATAAACGTATAGGCATATTTTGGCAACCAACATTTATAAATCTAATTATTTCATAAGATTTACCCATGGCAAATTAACTAAAATATCATCTATACATCAGTCTCATACTATATTATTCAAGACTAGCACCAAATACATGCGTTGTCATCAATTTTGACTCTAAAAAGTCCAAATCATCATGGAAACTCCATGAATAACCATGAAGCTCCATACTTCCTTTATACCACATGCACTTGGAAGACAATGTCACTAACCTTGATGATTGATGACTAAAATATGAATAAAAGCTTGATTTATCCTCCACCCACTTGTTACCCAAAAAACTCCCAAATGGGTGAAAATATCCACAATGAGATGAACTGAAGACTAGATCTATGATATGGATGATAGTAGGAGTGCTGTTAAGCTTAAAATTGAAAATTTCGACATGAAATCGGGATGAAGAGGGGTAACCGCACAACAACCGTAGGTGTGAAGGGCTCTATGGTTTGTGAAAATGAAGATGAGACATGTTTTCTACATTTTAACCTTGATGGGTGTAGGCCTGGCGTGGCCCTGCGCCCCCCTACTGTTTTGATTTTTCTACTGCTTTTAGTGCGTAGTGCATCACATCGCTCTGTTTTTTGGGGAAAATTTCGGTCTAAATTTTTTTGTGGAGGCTAAATTAATTAAATAAAATATTTCTTAAAACCTACCCTCCCTAACATAGACCATTGTGACATCCTCATCACACAAATACGCTAAAACACTAAGAATGAGATATATTATAATTGGTAATCATTCCTTTGTCAAACTAAAAACACTCAAACACTTTATTATTCAATTCAAACTAAATACTTAAAACAAAAGGAAATAAACTTAAACTACTTAAGTTCAATCATATCATAAAAGGAAATTAATCAAATAAACCATAATGTTACGCACTCATTCTAAACTTATTCTCGCAAAAATTAACTTAAATTAAAATGTCTTCGGAGGAACCATGATCTCTTCTAGTTTGTCCACCACCAGTTGGAGATTAGTTCTAATCGGACTGTAGCTCGAACAATTGATCATTTTTCTTTTGATCCGCTCGTAGTGTCTCAATGTCTTTTAGCAGAATCTTGTGCGTGTTGACCAGGCCTCCCATGACATCCCTCAGAATCTCGATCTGAGTCACTAGTGAATCCAAGGTCGGTGCTGTCTTTCGTGGTCATTCATCTTCCTCGGCTACATCCATCTTAGTTTTTCCCTTATTATTCGGTTTCTCCTCCGGGTATTTGGGCGTAACAAATGGGATTTGGGAAACTTTGGGGGAGTTAGGGAAACGGATTTTGAAACCTAATTCGGTCTTCACAAACACTAACCCTATCAACGTAAGCCTAGTAAAACATATCTCCTTTGGATTAAGATATTTAATCAGTAACTCTTCCGACACTGCTTGCTCTATTACAACTAGTTCAGTTAGCATCCTACCGTGTGGATAGTTCTTTCCCTGACCCATAACATTACACTCCCAAAGATTTTGCATGATAATGTACCCTAAGGATATGGTTGGGTATCTCGTCATAAGTGCATGAACTCAAAGGTTCTCTTGTGGTCTAACGATAGTCGTGTCCTGGTGTCGTGGAAGCCAGTTAAAGACAACAAACTTCTACAGCACCTTAGCTGATGGATACAAGTCACCTCTGCATGAACCTTTATGACGAAAATCTTTAACATTAAACCAAACCTATTAAACTTTTAGCATGAAAAACATTGTAAACTTAAAAACTCATTTTTTGAAAAACTATGATTTTTGCGTAAAAAGTTTCACAATAATATATTCAAAATAGTTCTAAATGCATGCGATTATATTTAACCCTTTTTTTTTATTGAAAATCAATGCATACTCCCAAAACGTTCACCCCATGCATGCATGAAAAAATCTTAAAAACTACCATAGAATGCAACTATGGGAGTTAGGAAGAGTATACCTTAGTGTTTGATGAGAGATCCAAGGCAGATCTGAAGGTTTGATGTGAAAAGGGCGTTAATTGAGAGGGTTTAAGGCTTGAGATCGAAAGTCACCGTTTCTCACGATCGAATTTAGGATTTATGACGGTTTAAACGTAGGGTTTGGTATTTATAAGCAATTTAGATTGTCCAGGCGTGGGCAGGCATAGCCCTGTGCCCCCCTTTGCGCTCCAACCCACCAGATTATTAATTCAGGGGTGCGTGTGAGCCTCTAAGCCTATTTCTCAACTTTCAGAATTTTTACATGTACTCTCCCCAACTTAAGCTATTAACCTGGGTTAAATTAATTTACTATGCGTGCATAGAAATTCCAATTTTTGATGTGATACATCCTATAATAACTTAAAACTGAAACAACTAACGTTGAGTTGAAAATCCTCCCCAACTTAGTTGGTTACATAAAAGTAACAAATAAATTTAAAATTAATAATTAAACTAATCCACCCTTTCGTAACGAATCACGATTGCACTTAGCATGTGCAACAAGCTATTAACCCCGTCGGTATCCTGAGTAGACAAGTGTTGTCTCGTGAGGGTTTCCAGAAACAAACCCTCAAAGTTCTCTGGGTTGCCTCCCAGGAAGTGCTAAGTTTTACGTCTTCAGCCAGACGTACTTATCCTATGCTAGCCTAACTACATTTAGGTCTTCTAACCTAATAAGTTCAGAGACTAACATGTTATTGGAGGCTTATTGTACATATAATTTAAGTCTATGACCATAAACATTGAATGGTGTACCACCTTTTAGGTCTTAATTTTCTACCTCACCATGTGGGTAGACATCGGTTACGATGTATGGACCTGTCCATTTACTTTTTAATTTACCTGGAAACATTCGAAGTCCTGCATTGAATAACCAAACTATTTTTTCCTTTGGTAAATATTTTATTCTTCAGCATTCAGTCGTGAAAAGCCTTGGTTATTTCTATTTAAATTTTAGCACTCTCATAGGCTTCTCTATGAATCTCTTCCATCTCCGTTAATTGGAATATTCTATGAATACCAGCATCATGCAAGTTAAAGTTAATGTTTTTGATTGCCTACATGGCTCGATGTTCCAATTCAACGGGGAGGTGACACAGCTTACCATACACAAGTCGATATAGGGACATACCAATAGGTGTTTTAAATGCGGTCCTGTATGCCCAAAGAGCATCCCCAAGCTTTTGTGACCAATCCTTACGATTTGGCCTGACTGTTTTTTCTAGGATTTTCTTGATTTCTCTATTCAAAATCTCGACTTTTCCGCTAGTTTGCAAATGATAAGGTGCGGCAATTCGATGAGAAACTCCATAATGTCTAAGGAGTTTTGGGAAATGCTAATTTTTAAAATGTGACCCTCCGTTACAAATTATAGCCCAAGGTCATGGCGTGCAAAAATATTTCTTTTTAAGAATTTGCATACTACCCATTTATCATTGGTTCTTGTGGCTTCTGCTTCCACCCATTTGGAAACTTAATACACTGCAACCAAGATATATTTATACCCAAATGACTTAGGGAAAGGACTCATAAAGTCAATCCCCCATACAACGAATATTTCGACAATTAATATTGGGGTCATGGGCATTCGTTTATGCGATGCCGCCTACTTGTTGGCATCTTGTACATCCTTTGACAAACTCATATGCATCTTTAAAGATTGTGGGTCAGAAGAACCCACACTGCAGTATTCGGTAGCAAGTTTTCATAGCACTGAAATGACCACTGCATACATATGCATGACAATGTTTGAGGATGTCTTTGTGTTTTGAATCAGGGAAACATCGTCTCATGATTTGATCTGCACCTATCTTGAACAGATCCGGCTCATCCAATATGTATTGTTTTGCCTGAGATAGAAATATTTCTTTTGTTGGGAATTCCAGTGCTTTGGCAACCTTCCTGATACGAAATAGTTAACTAAATGTGCGAACCAGGGTATATTGGAAATCAGTAATAATTGTTCATCAGGGAAGGAGTCCCTGATGTGATCAGTTAGGTCTATTGGGAGAATTGGGAGCCTAGATTGATGATCAACAATGACATCTGCTGTGACTTTCTTGTCCTTAATTTCCAGATTAAATACCTGTAACAGAAGGATCCACCGAATCTGACGAGGCTTGGAATCCTTCTTTGATAATAAATGCCTTAAAAGCGATGTGGTCAGAGTACACAATTACCTTTGCTCCCTAAATATATCATCTAAATTTTACTGGGGCTAATACTACAACTAATAATTTTTCTTTCCGTAGTGGTGTAATTCATCTGTGTCTCATTAAAGGTTTTAGCTGCATAGTAAATGACCACATGCTTTTTTTCTACTCTCTGGCCAAGCATAGCACCCACTGCGTAATCGCTTGCATCACACATGATCTCAAAGGGTTGAGACCAATCTGGAGATTGTAGGATTGGTGCTTCAGTTAACTTTGCTTTAAGTTTTACAAATGCTTGCATACAAGCTTCATCGAAGTTAAATTTTACATCGTTTGCCAGGAGATTACATAACGGCCTTGAGATCGCACTAAAGTCCTTAATGAACCACCGATAAAAACCATCGTGACCTAAGAAGGATCTCACTTTATTAACATTGGTGGGGGGGTGGAAGTGAAGATATTAGTTCGACTTTTGCCTTGTCTACTTCCATTCATTTCGCGGACACTATATGTCCCAGGGCTACCCCTTCTTTCACCATAAAGTGGCTCGTTTCCCAACTAAAAACTAAGTTTGTTTCACTGCATCTCTTTAGGACTTTCTCTAGATGTTCTAGGAAGTTTTCAAATGAATTATCAAATATTGAGAAGTCATCCAAGAATATCTCAAGAGAATCATCCACCATATCTTAAAAAAATAGCCATCATACAATGTTGGAATGTGGTGGGTGCATTACACAGACCAAACGGCATCCTTCAGTACGCAAAGGTGTCGTACGGGCATGTAAACATGGTTTTCTCTTGATCCTCCGGATGGATTGGAATTTGATTATATCCAGAGTATCCATCTAGGAAACAGTAGAATATTTGGCCTGCTAACTTTTCCACGATTTGATCAAGAAATGGTAGTGGAAAGTGATCTTCGGAAGCAGTAGTATTCACTTTCCGATAATCTATGCATACTCTCCATCCAGTCACAGGGTGGGTAGTTATCTTCCCTCCTTCTTCAGTGTCAATAACTGTGATCCAAGATTTCTTGGGCGCAGTTTGGGTTGGACTCACCCATTTTCTATCAGATGTGGGATAGATTATCCCACAGTCCAACCATTTTAACACTTCTTTCAAGACTATCTCTCTTAAATTAAGATTCAGTTTCCTTTGTGCATCCCTTATTGGTTTAGCTTCTGGATCAGTAATAATTCGGTGCATACATAAAGTAGGACTGATTCCTTTTAAGTATGTTATGGTACATCCTACTTATTGTTTGTACTTTACTAGCACTTGATGTAGGGATTTTTCTTACCCCTCGGTCATATATGATGAGATTATGACTGCAAGAGTGTCATTCTGACCTAAGAAGGCGTACTTCAGATGAACACGTAAATCCATCAACTCTAGAATAGGTGGTTGTTAATTGAAGGTTTTGCTGATTAAGGCATGACAGTAGGTAACTTCTCAATCTTATGGGTGCACGGTTGCGGATTCCATGACTGCCTCTAACTCATTGCATGCGTGAAAGTTCATCTTAGTTGTCTAATGCTCGGAAAAGAACAACTCAGTGGTGTCTTTGGCATTGATCAACAAACTATGCTACTGTGCAAGTTCATCCACCACATCAATCATATATCCCTCTGAGTCGATTGAAGCGACATTTGAAGCATTAAACTCATTTGATCGCAATTTGCGATTACCAAAAGCAATATCTACAGCTCCCATTCTACAATTGATTTGGGCATTTATTGTAGCTAAGAATGGTCTGCCTAAGACTAGGAAGTCTACAGGATAGTGAAAATGTTCTACCTTTACCATCACATCCGATAACATCCACCTTGGACATTTGGTAGACCGGTCAGCCAGTTTCAAAATTATGTTTGCGGTTTGTAACTGGCCTAGATCATGTTTTTCGAACAAATTTCTAGGAAGAATATTTACACTAGCTCCAAGATCGAGCAATGCTTTTTTGATCTGCCCATTGCCAATCGTCCGTGGAATCAGTGGTGATCTAGGATCTTTTAGCTTAGGAGGCAAGGAGCTAGAGATCACTGAACTTAACTATTCATTTAAATTGATCTGCTCAGGAAGCGAGACCTTAAACTACCTCTTCTGTCTGCGACGATCTTTTAAGAATTTGGCATAAGAGGGAACTTGTTGGATAGCCTTGATCAAAGAGATATTGATCTTGACTTGATTGAACAAATCCCAGAAATCCTCTGGTTGCGGGCCTGTTTTGCCATAGGGAGAAGACTTGGGATCTTCTTAGGCAGCGGGGTAAGGAGGAGGAGTTGTGGTGTCTAGATCGTTAACCGCCTCCCCAACTTTGGGAGGTGGGATACTCCCTTGATCGGTTCCTTGAAAGTGACTTTCTTGGAACTCTCCTTCTTCTTCGGATCCTCCTTTTCTTCATACACGACCTTGGTGTCGATATCTAATTCTACTCCTTGCTCCTTGGGCATCTCGATCTTGTTGTCTTCTTCTCTACCACTTCTCAGGGTAGTCACTTTAGACACCTCATTTACCTCATTTCCTTTGTGCTTCTCCTCTTTGCCATGAGCATGCGAAGGGTTCGCGACAGTGTTGCTCGGAAGTTTTTCCTCTTCTCGTTTCGTGAGAGACTCGGCTATCAGACCCATCTGGTGGCTTAACGACTTAATGGTCTTTGTGTTGATCGCCGACGGTTGCTTCATTAACTCTGCAAACTCTAAGGATTGTGAAGAACTCATGTTTGTTTCCATATGGAAATGAGGTTGATCACTTTGGTCCGACTTATAGTATCGCTCATCTTTAGCAGTAGAGGTTGAACCATATTGATATTCTCACAACTACAAATCGAAGCTAATGCAACACTTTTGATGCCACACATTTTAAAATTGTTGCTTTTTTATTTAAGTTCGCTCTAAAGCAACCCATTGACAATGAGCGTTGCATATGACGATTTAATGCAACACTTTTTTTAAAGTGTTGCCATTTTTACTAAAAAAATGCAACAATTTTCTAAAGTGTTGCAATTTGTAGTAAAAATTGCAACATTTGTTTAAAGTGTTGCATATTTCAATAAAAAATGCAACACATTTTGAGTGTTGCATATATGTTTTTAAGTGTTGACTATACTATTTTTTATTGTTTTGTAATTTTGATAGTACATGTTTTATTTTTTAAATAAGAGTACAATTAGAAAATTTATTACAAATTTAAAATATCACTATTTTAAAACTTTGTAAGTATCACTATTTTTAAAAAAGAGTACAATTATAAGTATCACTATTTTTGTCAGGATCTGAACTTAACTACCTAAGATTAACTGATATGAATAGATCAGAGTGTAAACCAATAATCTTGTATTAAATCAAAGTCTAATTAAGAAGTTTGCGGAATAACACTTAATTAATGATATAAAAGCTTTCAGAATTCATAACAGATAAACATAAGAAGTAAACAAAATTGCTTGTATTGCTAAATCAGAATGATTACAATCACCTCTAATCTGTTTGATTAGACGAAGAACACAAATTGTTCTTAGGGTTTTACAACCTTAGAGGCTTATGAGAACTTAAACAAAAAGCAATTACAGACTTGAATATGCAGAAACTTCTAATACAATAGAAAAACCTATTTTATGTATTTATAATGCTTTCTGATTTGTTTCCTTGAAGAACTCTGACTTCTCTGATAGTATATACGCTGGAATCTTCGTGTAAATATCTTTTCCTGAATATCAGCACTTTCTGTTAATGAAACTGTTGAGCAGCTTGAATCACTTAGCAGCTTGAGCAGGGCAGCTTGAGTGAAATTACTCTGGCAGCTTGAACTTTTGTACTAGCAGCTCGAGCTTTTTCAACTAACAGCATGAACTTTGTACTTACATAGAAATTCTACTAACAGCTTGAAAAGTCTAACTAACAGTTTGAACTACTTAGAATATTTCCCAACAATCTCCCCCTAACTTAAATTCTTTACACAAGACTTTAAGTTCTATACAAATAAGGAAATAAACAAGTATACTGTTATTTACAAACCAAGGCTTTCAAAAACTTACAACTGTGCAAGTTTCTGATTGACATCCTTCAAAAATTCTCTCTTCAAATCTTCTCTATCACAATATATCCTTACTGACCTCATTTGAAGTAGCATAGCCGTAGGAAGATCAAGAAACTCAAAATTGAAGAACATACCAGATCCATCTGTAAATCGGATTCTTTAGGTATTTGATTTGACAAACAGATCAACCTGTTTGACCTTCATCTCCTTTGCATTCTCTATATCTTTCCTTATAAATTCAGGATCAAAAATACTCTGCAAATCTTTAATGGCTTGCTTGACTTGTGGGAGGGAAGATCTGACTTGAGTTGCAGTCCCAACATGATACATTCTTGTTAGCTCATCTCTGGTCATCCCTTCAGCCATACGCATCAAACTTTTATATTCTTCCTCAGGACCAGTTTCTCTTCTTACTACAAAATGATATCTTAAGTAAATGTTATCCATTGGCTTAGCATACCAATAAGTAATAAGAGGTTTTGAGAAATCATGTTGGTCGAGGGACTTCTCTATCTCCATTACTTTTTGTAGCTGATGCTCAAACAACACCCTTTTGACCTGATCAAGCTTTGCTTGTGAGATTGACTCTAATTGAGGAATACGAGCAACAGCTTGAACAGAAGGAGCAGGATCACTGGCAGCAACTTGAACTGAATCTTGTGATCTTTGGACTTCTTGGGAGACTTTGGCTACCTTACGTTTTTCCATTTCCTTGTCATGGATATCTTGCAGCCTTTCTGTGCTCATGGACTGAGCCATCTTCTTTGGGATACCAGCTACAAAGGCAAAATTAATCAGAAATCTTCTATGTTTAGCCTTTGAATGCCTTGTTGGAATCTTTCTCTTCCTTTCACCTTGCTTGACCACAAACCCTCTTAGGTAATCTCCTAAGGTCTCATCATCTTGCATTGGGGCATGGGTTTGCTGGTCTAAAGCCTGATCTTGTTCTTCTGCTAATTTTCTGGCAATCTCAACATCAAAGGCAATCTGGGCTTCTCTGGTAGAAAATTTGTGCTTTGGAGACTCAATAAGAATACCCTTTCAACTTATCTTTTGTAGCAGAAGATGTAGCCTGTACTGAACTGCTGGGAGCCTGAAATCCTTCTCTGATCACCACACTAGTTGCTCTTGTAGAGGCAGCTTGAGTTTCTAGGCTAACAGCTTGAGAAGCTGTTGGGACTGCTAGCCTAGAATGTTGAACTGTTGGAGCTGCTTGGACTGTTTGAGGGATCTCCTGATTCTTCCACTTTTTGGAAGCATTGGTTTGGTCAGGAGGACCTACAACCTTTGCCACTTGGGATTGAATCATCTGCTCTAATTTAATGATCTTATTTCTACAGAGGGTGAACCCTTTATGAAGATAATCCATTCGTTGATTCTGAGCAGCTTCTGTCTGTCTGAGTGCAAAAAGTTGTGCTCCCTGTGCAGCAATGATGGACTGTTGGTATTCCAACATTGCAACAATAGGTTGCAGCTTAGGACCCGTTAATAACATTAGTTGCATACTAGCCTCAAGATCAGCAAACGAAGTTGGTGCTTGTGATCTATCACTGGCATGAATACCAGAAGTAGAAACCTCTGGGCCCCTCTGTTCTTGGTACTAGGGACTTCGAGATGGTGCTTTCACACCTTCTGTTGCCATGGGTGTGGTCTTAGTGATGTTGGCACTGTCCTGTGCTACTTGTGCAGAAGCAACAGTAGTGTCAGCCACAGAACCCATATGGACTATCTCTAGTGAGATGTCCACCTCCTGAATGAGGTTGGTAGTGTCCTCAATTTGTGCCCTTTGGGTATTCTATGCAGAAGTGTCCTCCTGCACAGGGTTATTTGGCTCTTGTATGAGGGCTGAGGAGGAAGGAGCTCCAGGACCTCTTTTTCTTTTCTATAGTTGGAGTGGAGATGTGGGCTTAACAAAAGGAACAGAAGTCATTTAAGTATCATGAGGAGTGGGTTGGGGTCCTGGGGGTGAAGCAGTAATGTTAGGCTGAGCCTGCTCAGGACTCTCTCCTCCGTTTATTGGAATGATGCCAATCATTGCAGAGGGCAATGAGACATCTACACTCAAAGAATTGGCACTTGGGTTTAGAAGCCTTTAAATAGAAGATAGTGAGTGCCTATGGGAAACATGTATCCTCTTATGTATATTAAAATTTGTGCAAGTTTTTGCAATTATTTCTGCTAAAAATCTAGGATACATCAAAAATTTCTCATTCTTTAGGGAATGATGCCTTAACATCCCCTGGAAAATCATATTTGAAAAATTGAACTGTTGGCCTGTTGAAAAACACACTAAGGCAGTGGCAATGTTTGATAAAAATTCTGACCAACCAGTTCTTTTAGGGCTAATACACTGCTGAATGATATGCACAAGATATTTACATTTAGGTGAAAAGTGTGCTTTAAAGAAAGTAAAAGAATCAGCAGGACCCCTATATCCAATGTTATAAAGACCAGTATGTAAATCATTAAAGGATAGATCTGTTATACCTGAGGCATCTTGAAGATGCAGATGTTGTCTGATGGATTCCTCAGTGACTGTGATAATATTGCCATCGATTTTGGATGTCAAAGAGGAGATTCCATTGATGGTTTTTAAAGAAGCATGGTTCCAGAACTGCTCAATATGTGAGATGTATATGGTGGGATTGATATTGAGGGCATGATTGATATGGGAACTTCGAAGGAATTCCATCATGTCATGGAACGGTTCAAGTTCAGAGTGCTTGAGAGAGTAGGGTAGGCAGTTGTGTTCTTTTACGAACTCCATTGATGAACGAAGGATTTAGGGTTTTAGTGATGTGCGTGGGAATTGTTTCAGAGAATCAAGAAGGGTTCTGTAAGATATTTTGCAACTGGTAGTTACAATTGAACGAAACTGAAACCTTTAAAGGTTTTGAAAATATCTAAACCCGCGCACACACTTATGGAAATGACCATATTACCCTGCACACTTTGACAGATCAAGTGAAACAACTAACAGTCCGAGAAAATGAACTAGCAGCTTGAGAAAATACTCAAGCTGTTAGTTGAAAATTAGGCGACTGTTAATGAAACAGTGACTCCCCCTTAATCAAACATATGTATAAAGAAAAACAAATTAATCCTTATTAACCATACCAATATTTGATACTAGGAAGGTGAATCTTCCTACATCAAATGGTTTTGTAAATAGAACAGCTAAATGATCATCGGTGTGAATTTTGGTAACTTGGATTAATTTCTTCTCATTGCAATCCCTTATTAAATGAAATCTAATTTCTATTTGCTTGGTTTTGGGAAATGTCACTGGATTTTGTACAATGCTAATTGCACTTGATTTGTCAATATAAATGGGAGTGGATAGGAAGTTCATACCATAGTCTCTCAGTTGATTCTGAATCCACATCACTTGGGAGCAGCAACTTGCAGCTGCCACATATTCTGCTTCAGTAGATGAAGTGGAAACAGTTGTTTGCTTTTTGCACTGCCAAGAGACCAATCTTGTTCCCAAGTATTGACATCCACCAGTTGTGGATAATCTGTCAATGTTGCTTCCTCCATAATCACTGTCAGAATAGGCTGTTAACTCAAGAGGAGAGTCTTTAGGATACCAGAGGCCTAAATGTGGTTGGCCTTTAAGATATCTAAAGATTCTCTGAACAGCAACCAAATGGGAGTCCTTTGGAGAACACTGAAACCTAGCGCACACACAAACAGCAAACAAAATATCAGGTCTAGAAGATGTTAGATACATAAGGGATCCTATAAGAGATCTGTATAAATGAAATGTCCACATCTATGCCATCTTTGTCTGTGTGGAGCTGCTTGTGAGGATCCATAGGAGTACTTGCAGTTTTGGTGTATTGATACCCAAACTTTTCCAGTATGTCTTTAACATACTTTGATTGACTTATGAAGAGACCAGTGGGCTTCTTCTTGACCTGCAATACTAGAAAGAAAGTGAGTTCTCCCATCGAACTCATTTGAAACTTTTTGTGCATTAATGCCTCAAACTCATTGCATAGACAATCATTTGTTGAGCCAAAGATGATATCATCAACATAGATTTGTACAAGCAGAACCTCAGCTTTGATGGACTTTGTGAATAGTGTTTTGTCTAGAGTGCCTCTCTTGAACCCATTCTGTAGAAGGTAGGATGACAGAGTGTCATAGCATGCTCTGGGGGCTTGATGGAGTCCATAGAGAGCCTTGTCTAGCTTGTAGACTCTGTCTGGATACTTGTAGTCCTCAAACCCAGGAGGCTGACACACATATACCTCCTCTTCAATTGTGCCATATAGAAAAGCAGACTTCACATCTATTTGATACACTTTAAAACCTTTGAAACTTGCATAGGCCAAAAACAGTCTGATGGCTTCAATTCTTGCCACTGGAGCAAATACATCATCAAAATCTATGCCTTCCTCTTGAGTGTACCGTTGTGCTACTAGTCTTGCTTTGTTCTTGATGACTATCCGTCTCTCATCCTTCTGGTTTCTGAACACCCATCTTGTACCAATGGCTCTCTTTCCTTTAGGGAGATCAACAAGTGTCCATACATTCTGAATCTTGAATTGTAGAAGCTCTACCTGCATTGCTTCAATCCAGGATGAATCTTTCAAAGCTTCTGATGCCTTTTTAGGTTCTAGCTGAGACATGAAACAGGCATGTTCAAAAGCAGCTAGACTGAATTCAGGAACTGCTTGTTCAGCAGCAGCAGCAGTCTCATTTTGAACAATTTTCCTTGTTTGCACAGGTGTACTTGGATCACCCATTATTTGATTAAGAGGATGATACTTGTGAACCCTGTGTGTAGGCTCTCTATCTGTCTGAAAAGAATATCCAAGATTTGTATCATCGCCATCAGGACCAGTGGATGGTTCAGCTTCTGGAACAGCTTGACTTGAATCTGGGACTGTTTCCCTTTGTGTTGGAGTTGTTCTCTTAGAACTTGGGAGTTGCACTTCAGTGTCTGGATTTGAACCATGTTGAGCATTTAGAACCCCTGGTGGCTCACACGACAGATTGAAACTTTGGGCCAACAGCTTGATCATTTGTGCTACCAGCATGAGAATTTGCATTGACAGCATGAGAATTTGCGTTGACAGCTTCAATCCTGTTTGCATCAGTTTCTGCAGTATACTCAACAAAGCTCAGAGAATTTGTTAGTGAATCTAAATCAAACAACCAATCAGGACCAGTGCCTTTGACATTTGCAGTATTTTCATTAAATTCAACATTGGCACTTTCTTCAATAGTTTTAGACACACTGTTATATATACTCTATAGGCTTATCTTTGATGTGAGTATCCTACAAAGAAACCTTCTTCAGCCTTACTATCAAACTTCCCTAAGTGAGTCTTAGTATGAAGAATGGTACATGGACAACCAAAAGATTTGAAAATGGCTATTAGGGGTAATCTATTATGGAATAACTCATATGGAGTTTTCCCTTGTGATAGAACAATCTGTACCCTATTTAGAACATAACAGGCTGTGTTGACTGCTTCTGCCGAAAAGGTCATTGGCAGTTTTGAATCCGCTAGCATGGTTCTAGCAGCCTCAATTAATGTTCTGTTCTTTCTTTCAGCTACACCATTTTGCTGTGGTGTTCTTGGTGCACTATATTGCCTAGCAATACCTTTGGACTCACAGAAACTGTTTAGAATATGATTTTTAAACTTAGTTCCATTGTCTGATCTTATCACCTTAACTTTTGAGTTGGATTGGTTTTCTATCTTAAGAATAAAGGACTTAACCAGCTCAGCAGTTTCATCTTTAGCCCTAAGAAAGTAAACCCAAGTAAATCTGGTGAAATCATCAACAATAACTAAACTGTAGGCCCTTTTATTCAAACTCAAAACAGATGTTGGACCAAATAGATCCATATGAATCAAATGAAGAGCAGATGAGATTGAATTTACTTCTTTGGCCTTATGAGAAGCTTTGTGTTGCTTGCCTTTAAGGCATGCTACAAAATGATCATCACGTATGAACTCCTTTTGTGGTAAGCCTCTTACCAGATTCCTTTTGACTAAAACATTCATGGACTTGAAGTTCATGTGACACATCCTTTTATGCCAAAGAGCAGACTCATTGGATGATGCTTTGGATATCAAACAGCTTAAAGTACTTGATTTGGATAAAAGTTCTTTGTCCAAACAGTATACATTGTCCTTTCTTGGGGTTCTTAGTAAAACAAGATTTTCAGGAATTTTAAAATCTTTGGAAAGGACAATGCACTAAGAATCTGTAAACAAAACAATATTTTGTTTGTCACGGATTTGGGACACACTCAATAAATTATACTTAAGTTGTTCAACATACAAACCATCATTGAAAGTCATGTTGCCTGCATTAACAGTACCTTTACCTATAACCTTACCTCCTTTGGAATTTCCTCCAAATGCAACAAATCCTCCATCAAAGCCTTTGAAATTTGACAAGCACTCAGAATTGCCTGTCATGTGCCTAGAGCATCCACTGTCCAAATGTCATCTTGTTTTATGTGGTGACCTGTGGTTGCCCTGCACATATAAAAGCTTAGTTAGTAGTGGAGTAAACCCAAACCAAGTTGGTTTTGGGTTGTCCTTGTGCATTAACATAACTAAATACTGTCTTTGATTTCTTATAGTTAGTAAGATCCACTGATGGATTTTATGGAGAGTACTTTGTTAGCACATGAGGTATCCAGGTATTTTGTCCATCCTTTTCAGTAACAGTCTCAGATGATCCATTACCAGTCCCAACTTTGAGCCTACCAGTATGAATTGAGTCTGTAGTGCTAACAGCTTGAGAATTTTCACTAGCAGTCTCAACTTTAGACTTGGCAGTTTCAACATTTGTATCAACAGGTTCACCTGAGCTTGTAGCTTTAACACACCATATTTGTTTAAAGTTTACTTTTAGTTTAGCTAAAACTTGTTTTTGGTGTGTGGACTGTTTCTTATTAACTTTTGAGAACATGTGATCAACTGTTTTCTTTGGAACTGAAGCAGTAGGAGGTTTGGCCTTTGAATTCTTTGAATTTTGAGAGGTTGTCTTTTGATGAATCATAGTCTGTTTTGCAACAGATGGTTTATAAAAACAATCTCTGGCCAAGTGGTTCTTTCTGCCACAATGAAAACTTTTTTTGACTGTTTGAATTGGACAACCAGTTTTATTGGACAATTTCTGGTTCTTGTTCCTCTGATTTCCCCTTACCTGCTGTTGTTTGGGAAACTTTTGGACACCATGCTTTTGGCATGTGCAGACTGGAACATTTTTACCCTTTTTATTACTCTTTGAAGAAGATGCAGTGTTACAGTTAGAAGGTACAGAAACTTGTGGAGCAGCATTGCGTACACTCATCTTCTCCTTTCCTTTCTTATTGGAAATTTGGATTTCTATAGGTGCACTCATTGTTTTGTGTTCTTTCTCAACTGCTGTGCACTCACAATCTCTATTTTGAATCTGATCTTCTTTAGATTCAGGACTGTTATCAAGGATAGGATCTACAGTAGTCATAGACTCAGCTAATGGTTCATTGACAAGCCTATCAACAACCTCACTCATTGGATGAATGTATTTGTTGTTGTATGGAGGTGGAGTAGCTCTTTAGCCTATACCTTCTTTGGGATGAACCTGAGATTTTACCCTATCCTTAAATTGGACTTCCATTAGGTGTTCTAGCTTTTGATTTGCCAATTTGAAGTTACCTAGATCTATATTGACAGATTCTAGTTTCTTATTAGCCTCCAACACCTTTTGTTCAGTCTCTTCGACCTTTTTATTTAGGGATTCTATTTTCTTATATAGTTCCTTTTTCTCCCACTCATGATATGTTCTATCATGTCCCATTTGAATCTCATTATCCCTATAGTCAATGATTTGTTTTTCAATATCTTCTATGGCCTGCATGTATTCATATCTCCTTTCTTCCATCTTAGCTAGAGTTTTACACATGCTCTCATTATGATCTCTGTACTTTTTAACCATATTTTTGCATGTTTGAGAGTAAAGTTTGGAATTTACCTCAGATGGTAGTTCAGTGGAGGTGACAGTTGATGTTTCTGCCATTAGAGCTAGATTTTGAAATTCTTCCTTTGTCTGATCACTCCAATCAAACACATTGTCTTCTTGGGAGACAAGTGCTTGTGATGATGAAGCATGATTAGTCTGCTGAGGCCTTGATGACTGTTCTCCTTGAGATCTGCATTCTCTAGCAAAGTGACCAAGTTTGTGACATTTAAAACACTCAACTTTTGACTTATCAAAAGCTGGTTTGCCTTCTACTCTGGCTGGAAAGGTGGTTCTTCCAGTTTTGTTTTGAAACCTTTTGGCCCTCATGGTCAGCATTGCATGTTGCCATTTCAGATCCATCTCTTCAAGATCATCTGGATGAATCTGTTCTAGATCTTCAGCATTTAGTCCAAAAGTCAACCTGGCTCTGATACCACTTGTCAGGATCTGAACATAACTACCTAAGATTAACTGATTTGAATAGATCAGAGTGCAAACCAATAATCTTATATTAAATCAAAGTCTAATTAAAAAGTTTGCGGAATAACACTTAATTAATGATATAAAAGCTTTCAGAATTCAAAACAGATAAACATAAGAAGTAGACAAAATTGCTTGTATTGTTAAATCAAAATGATTACAATCACCTCTAATCTGTTTCATTAGACGAAGAACACAAATTGTTCTTAGGGTTTTACAACCTTAGAGGCTTATGTGAACTTAAACAAAAAGCAATTACAGACTTGAATATGCAGAAACTTCTAATACAATAGAAAAACCTATTCTATGTATTTATAATGCTTTCTGATTTGTTTCCTTGAAGGAATCTGACTTCTCTGATAGTAGATATGCTGGAATCTTCGTGTAAATATCTTTTCCTGAATATCAACACTTTCTGTTAATGAAACTGTTGAGCAGCTTGATTCACTTAGCACCTTGAGTGAAATTACTCTGGCAGCTTGAACTTTTGTACTAGCAGCTCGAGCTTTTTCAACTAACAACATGAACTTTGTATTTACATAGAAATTCTACTAACAGCTTGAAAAGTCTAACTAACAGTTTGAACTACTAAGAATATTTCCCAACAATTTTTGAAGTTTATAAGTTACGTTATAAATTTTAAACCACTAATAAATTATAAGTTACGTTATAATATATTGTTTGAAACTTAATTTTCAGACAAAACCAAACCGAAAACCGAATTTGGTTTTTAATTAAAAAAATAAATAAATAATAAGCATTATAAAAATAACAAATATACAAGTAAATAAAATAAATAAATAATGCATTTCAACAATTGGGATATCTGCTTAAAATAGCAACCAACCATCAACAAATGTTTTATTACAGCAATGTACGTAATTTTTTTTTAAAAATAGCATCACACTATAAAAACTTTTTCAATAAAGCATTAAACTCCAATTAATTGAATCATTATAGCATTATGCCATGACTGGATGCTAACACGATCTCTACGTAGGCAGCCACGTCAACATCAATGTTGACTTCGACATGTAAAAAATACAACTAACTAATGACAAGAATATACACAGAAAGGTGTATTTTCTGTCTTTATTTTAAATTTTAATATACATTATTATTATTAATTAAAACTATTGTAAAACCAAACCCTAACAGTACCACCACCACCACTGCCCCGTTGTACTCTTTCAAACCTTCGCACATCGCTTCATTAGACCACCATCGCACCATCGATCGAAGCACCACCGCATCACCATGATATCTCAGGAGGGGTTTGGTCAGGCTTCGAAGCAGTAAGAAACCAAGAGGGTTTTCAGGTAGGGTTCTGTCTCGAATCAACGCCTCTTGTTTGATGATCTCAGCTTCGAATCCTCAGTGTTTGTTGAACGTTATGAAAATCCATTTGGTCCCTGTCGAAGGGACAAAGCCAAATATGATTTCAGTCTGCTACTTCCTATTGGTGGTGGTGAACTGGTGATTCTTAGCTGTGCAGGTAAAGAGGAAATCACCGCAGGTAAGCCTAAACCCAATTCTCAAACCATGAACTGCCAATGAGAATATGAAACCACGAACCATTAGTAGAACGGGAAATCGAGTACAAGTGGATCTGGTTTCGTGTTCAAACCTGGTGTGTATACTTCTGGTTTCGTGTGTATTCTTTAGGTCTGTTTGCTTTTTGATTCTTTATCATTGCTCTCCATGTCAATCGTTGCTCTCCATTTTTATCAGTTCCTTTGGATTTGATGGTACAATGGTTTATTTATTTTCAAGGTTGTTAGGTTTGTTCTTTATTTGATCTGGGTTAATGCTTGATTTTTAGATTTAGATTTTCATTTACTGTTCAGATCTTCAAATCTGGATTTTGAGATTTGCATTTTTATTTTTTGTTCTTGTATTGTATTATCAGATTTGTTGATTATAATTTAAAAGGATATATGTTGATTATAAATTTGAGTAATGAGGTGTTGATTATAATTTTGAATTTAGGGTTCGTGCTCTTGTATTATATTATCAGATCTGTTGATTATAATTTTAAAGAAGATATGTTGATTATAAATCTGTTGATCACGGGTTCTTGAATTTAGGGTTCATGTTCATAGAATATCATCATAGATTCATGAAAGTTTGAATTTTGATTTAATAATAATAATAATAATAATAATAATAATAATAATAATAATAATAATAATAATAATAATAATATTTCAGATTAAAAAAATGTTATGTACAAAATACATTGTTAATATGAGTATGTTGCTATTTTTGACGATCCAGTATGCATTTGGTGCTGACATGGCAACCTACGTGGACATCTTGTCAGTGCGCAGTCATCACAAAATGCTATAATGGATCAATTAATTTGAGTTGGATGTTTCATCATATCGAAAGATGGTATCATTGCGCTTTAAGACTAATAAAGATATTGTAAATGAGCTGGTAATCATCATATCATTCATCCATGTAACTATGGTATCTATTCGTCGTGTTTGAATATGCTCTCTTTTAATTGGAATTCTAATGGTTGTTGTTTTGTTTGCAGGATAATTCTTATGTGGATAATTACGGAAGCCCCATATGGAGTTAATTTTCTGAGTGTTCCCTTTCTTATTATGTGTTTGTGTTTATTACACATGATTAGATTAGTATATATAAATGACAATCTGTTGTAATTATTCACAATCTGCGGCTTGATTAATAAACGTGTTTGTGTTCATGTTTCTGTGAATGTCCCACGGCCTCTTGCCCTTTTTATGTTCGGCATCTTTAGCTTCATTTTTTTTACATTTAATATCTTTCATTAGGGGATACTTCATATTTGGTATGCTTTTTACAATAAATTTCTAGGTTACAGTTTCCCTATTGACTTATTCCATATCGTTGAACCATGTAACTATGTTATATATAAATTGTTCGTGTTTTCATATGTTGCAGGTTAGTTAGTTTCTTTTGACACATGCAAAGTGATCGACAGAAGAAGAGTTGTGCATGATAAACGTCGGTTTCGTATGAAAGAAATTACAAGAAGTGGAATTGAATATGCATTCCCAATATTGTAATTTACTTTTTTTGTTTTATCGCTTATGCATTTGATGATCCTTATTTTGTTGTAGACGTTTATATACTTGAAATACTTTTTGATCGATATGTTAGGAAATGATATTATTTTTGTTAAATTGAATTGTAAGTAGAAAAACTATCACGAAGCAATTAAATAAATATTTGTATTTGCATTAAATTTAAAAAATAATGAATGTGTTTCTATTGCCTAGAAAATATTGCATTTATGTAATTTAAAACAAAAATAAAGTGTTGCAATAGATTGATAATGGTGTTGCATTTACATAATGACAACACTTGAAAAGTGTTGCGTTTGATAAGTAAAGTGTTGCTATAAGTTGGTAACAATAAATTAAAAGTGTTGCATTGATTAAATAATGGCAACACATTAAAATGTGTTGCTTCAAAATATAAAATGTGTTGCATTTATAAAATAATGGCAACACTTTTGAAAAGTGTTGCATGATCTAGTGAAAGTGTCGCTTTAGACCTAAGGCGACGATGGCTAAGGTGACAATACATAAAGTGTTGCATTAGGCCTATAGCAACACTTTTAAGGCCTAACACAACACTTTTCCCATGTTGCTTTAGGTTCTTTTTGTTCTAGTGTCTCGTCGTGGTGGTTTATACTGTGGTTTAGATTGATGGCCAGTAGGCTGATCGTTCTTCAATTGGAAGTTAGGATGATTTCTCCATCCCAGAATGTACGTTGCTAAAAATGGATTATCCCTCTCTAGATGAGCTCTAAATCCATAGACTTCATTAGCATATTTCTCAGTAGTTTGCACTTGAGGACATGATTCAGAATGGTGAGATGGATCGCCGCATGTGACGCAATTAACTGATATATTTGGGTTTAGATTAAAACCCTTCACTAGTTGATCCATTTTTTTACCTAATTCTGTGATTTCACTCTTAACCTTGCGCTTCCAGGCATTATCTATGCCCATCACTTGGACTCCTATGCTACTCTCAGAACCAGCTTGAACCTTGAGACCTAGACCGAGTTGATTCAGTAATTCCCAAGTCTCAACGTCTTTTTCGCTAAAATGCCACCAGTGGCAGCGATGATCAGGTTGCGACTCTCTTGACTCACACCATCAAAGAAGGTCTTGATAAGCATCCATTTTAGGACTTCGTGATGTGGACAGGCTCTCAACAACTCATTCATCCGATCAAATGCTTCATAGAATTGTTAACCGGGTTTTTGTTTAAAACTTGTGATTTCTTTTTGTTTCTCAGTGACTAGATGTAGGGGATCATACACTTTCAATATCACCTTTTCTTCCTCATCTTCCATAACAGCTTCACAAGTCTCACTGTCCACATACCACCAGTTAAGTTTAACTAAGACATCTTGAGGCAATGGTTTTAGAGGCACTTTCTTAAGGCATCTAACGGGCTTGTAATACATTTTCATCCAAGGGGTGCCAGTTAAAGGATCTATCCTTCTATGGTCCATTACTCTCTTGCCCATTCTCGTTTTGAGTCTTTCAAACTTCCTAGACCTTCCTTCCCTTCGAATGATCTTAGCAACTATTACAGCGTAGGGATCGTCTCTGATGTTTACAAGCTTCTTCCAGGCTAAGGCCTTTATTTGACACTTGGGCAAGGAGTTGAAGTCCTTCAGCCTTCTCCTCATATATTGAAGTCAATCCTTTCTCATAATAATAAAAAGCTGCAGTTCTCGATCATAAAACCAGCTTAGTATGCTTCCAGACAGTTTTCCAGGACTAGGCATTTTCATTTTTTCATTCAACGTCAAAGAGCTCTTCTTCTCTTCTGTTCTGAACCACAACTTTCTCTTTTCTTAATTTGTGAGTTCCCTATCAGGCACTTCAGATTCTGATTCAACATCCAAGGTAGCTTTAAGAGCCTCTATGTCAATCACATTCTACTCTTTAGTTGAATACGCCTCTGAGATATGTTGCCTCTATATGACAATCTCATCAACTTTGTATTCTTCATCAATTAAGACTTCATCATCTCACTTCCAGTCCGGAACATCTTCTGGAACAAACTCTCTTTCCACAAGATCTTCTAAGTCATCCTCAAAGTCAAAGGTCACGTCTTTATCATCTAATCCGGCCAAGGCTCCTATATTTTCTTGTTCAATAAACTCTGATGTTTCGGGAGCCTTGCCTTTTTCTGAGCCTAAGGCTTGTGATCCAGGCTCCCCCTGTAGTGTAGCTTGCTTAGCAGTCTGTTTTGTAAGATCTGCTAGCTTGCCTTCTTTCTGTTGCGCAATGGGGCCATCTTCTTTATCATCTCTACGACTCCCCCTTAATTCATCACCCCTGCAACTACTCTCCCCCCGAGCTTGAAGATCTTTCAATATTTGCTCCACTAGGGTCTGATGAGTTATGATCTGAGATTGCTGGGAAGTCATAGTTTCTTGTTGGGCGGTCACCGTTTGTTGTAGCTGAACATTCTGCTGCTCCAATCGAGAGTTATGCTGATGTAGCTCATTCACAGCTTTGGATATCTAAAATAGTTGGATTGTTTGGAGATCAACTTTGGTTTTGAGTTGATTGAAGGATTGGGAGTCAGCGGCTGCGAATGGTCTTGGGATGGTTGCCGATGATGATGGAGCGGTTGTAGAAGTGGATGAAGCTTCTTGAATTATTCGTTGACGCTTTGCTCTCTGTTGCCTTGTAATCAATGCTTCTTCTTCCAAAAAAAATTATGCATCACCTTCATCTTCGTCTCCGAGAGCAGAATGTGTCATTTTCCGTCTGCTCACAACTAGCCTAGATCCATGTGTAGCAAAAGATGTTGGTGGATTTGCGGCTTCCCTTAAAACTTCTTCAGAATTTGAATCTGATTTGGATTCGGAAGTCGTCTCTACATGACCTTCAGTTGCTTCATGCGCTATGGCTGGAGGCTGATAGTCATCAATTTTCCTGAAAATATCGTCCATATCGGAAGGAGGCTTCAAAATATTATGTACAAGCTCCTTAGATATATTCTTTTGAGCTGGTGCGCCTTGTGCAAAAATTTCTTCCAAAGTCTGCATCCTAGGATCAACCTGAGGTCTAGATGTGGAAGCCCCAGCTGCCGCTGTCGCTTGTTGTTGAGGTGCTTCATTTATCCATCGTCTCCCTCTGGAGCTACAAAATTTGGATCGATGACTGCTCCAAATAACGGAGCCACTTGAGGCCTTACTTGTTCTGCTATCCGTGAATTATGAGATTGACAATTCGAAAAATTCTCTTATCTATAGCAGCTACTGCAACTTGTTCTGTTAGTGCTAGTAGCTCTGGCAATAAATGCCTGATGATCATCATTATTAACCTTGGATACATCAAAAATATTTCGCGGGCTGGGGCGGGGATTTGATGCACAAACTCCCCAAAGAAAAACCTAGAAAAGCTGAACGGCTTGTTGTGAACCAACTAGATCACCCCACTTGCAGCTTGGAAACCATTGTGTCAAACTGGCCTTCTTTGGTGCAAAACAGACCATCATCACATGCACTAGATATCTCCATTGGCCAATAAGTCCACTCTTTACATAGTATGTTTCGTGATATCCTGAGCGTATGCCATCCTCAGGAAGGCCGATTACCTGATGGGAGCTGGAAAGTCTATGGGACCATTTTCTTGATCATTGGTGCCCAATTGCAGAATGTTCCTCAAATGATCAGCAGTAAACGATATTGGTCAGCCACCAACTGTAGCCCTCAGAATCGTTGGATCTGCTGAGCAGTCCACTTGCAAAGTTTGCCAGAACTGGCGGACATACGGAAGAATAATTATCGGGTTATGTGTCAGGGCAAACGCAACCCGTGATTGAGACAGGAACTCCAACATCTGTCTGTATGGCTGAGCCACTTCAAGCTGAAGGTTTACCACCATGATCTACAATTTCTGCACACTAATCAAACATTTAAAATGTTAGAAATTATATTTGGAAGAATTTAAGTTATTCGAACTTGTTTAAGTTCAAACTTGATTACGTTCAAATTTAAACACCTTCGAACTTACTTAAATTCGAGAATATAAGTCCTTCGAACTTACTTATGTTCGAACAGTCTATTGACCTTCGAACTTATTTAAGTTCGAGAATCCTTTTCGACCATGTCTGTCTTCGAACTTATCGATATTTTAATCATGTTCGAAGTCCTGACATGTTCGAACCTTGAAGAAGAAGTTCGAATCTTGTTGAACAAGTTTGAAGTCGGCATTTTTAAACTTCAAAGTCATGATTTAAACCTTTTTAGACTTAATTAACTGTTGAATCTAGTCCTAAGTGGTTCTAATCAACTTTATCAAGAATTAAGTTTATGTTTCATGGCCAAAAACTTGTGATTTAAACCACCTAGTTTTTAGTTATACAAAAACTCAAAATTCTTCGATTTTTTACCACTTAAACAGGCCTAAAGTCCACTTACTTAGTTATTGATGATGTAAATCAACTAAGTGCTTGTGTAAGTTCAAGGTACTGTTTGAAACATTCGGTGCGTGATCACCAATGTCAAAAATCGACAAGTTCGAGAGCAAGTTCGGGATCGTCTGACTATGTTCGAGAGGATAAGTTCGAGAGTAGGTGCTTAAAATGAACACTGTTGACCTATTTATATTCAATCAGCTTCGAACTTATATTATTTTCAAATGTGACTTCGAACTTAATTGAAAATTTTGAAAATTATTGAATAAAATCCAACTTTTTCACTTGTCGGAACTTTTTCAACTTTGCGATACATTCACACTAAGCAACAGATTATCACACCATTTTGTTTCTCCAACTAAAAATGCATCCTATTAACTTTGACCTTGTTCCTATTTATTAAAAATAAAATAATCTAAACTGAATTAAAATAAAATAAAATAAAATTAAAAATAAAATTAAATGAAGTTAAATTTAACTAAAAATAATTTAAGAATAGTAATACAGTAACAGAATATTTTTGCGAGATAGTCAAAGAAGGTTAAATCAGATAGCGGTGTCAACCGCATTTTCAGTATTTCACTCTCACAGTTAGGAATTTTTTATTCCTTTGATTGTATGTCGTGACATACATTCCAAGTCGATTGTCGGTATGTTTTTCCATTTAAAAATTTAACACTTGGGAATTTCCTTTGGTCTTTTTATTTATCAAGAAACTACCTTACGTATCTCATACTTAGATATACTTGTATGATCAAGGCAGAAACACAATGACTATGACTTTTTGGTTTTTGCAAATTATCTTTAAAAGGCAAACGTCAGACACAGGTCTGTATTTACATACAACAAAGTGTCTTAGTTTGTCTTAGAGTTAATCCCATGTTAGCGAGACAACGGTGACAGGTCTGTACTCACGTACAACAAAGTGACTTTTCTTGCTGGTTTAAATCGAAATAGTGGTGACAGGTTTGTACTCACGTACAACAAAGCGACTTGTTTTGACTTCCTTTACTTTACAAAACTTTTTCTTTCTTTGATTAAGATGTATTTTGATGAAGCTATACATCCCCCAGATAAATTTGTATACCTTATTCATAGTCATTGTTTGTATGTCTCTAACATAGAAATTAAGACACGTTGGTCGTACATCTAAGTTAGTTACACATAAAACTTTTTCTTGATTATTTTATTAGCTTTTCGAAAATTGTTCATGTCTTATGCCTACCAACATATCAGACAAGAATATGTATAACACTTAGATTTTATGGTGCATTATGTGTGAAAGTTTAACACTTAAAGTTTGTTAGACTTTGCTAAAATTCGTCACTTTGAAAGGTCACCTCAGTCACGGATCTAATCTTGGCGCGACGCCATCCAACGAGTGCGGAATCCTTGTTAGTGGCTTAACGGATCGATCACGCACGGAATCCGGAGACAAACACAATGATAGCCGATACAACGAACGACCTCACACTGTGTATTTCTCCAAAATAGACTCTCTGAAACGTTCTAGCTCGCACGTGCACTTGCAAAAGCTCTGGAACTCATATTTCATAAAAGTCCCTAAATAAAACGAATTAACATATAATTATACTGATTAAGTTCGATCTTAACGGATTAAGTTCGTTTAGGCCCAATCCCATGAACTTCTCCAATATACTACGAACTTAGCTTCACTAAGTTCGTCTGGGTTAGGATAAGTTCGAACCTTAGCCTAGAACTTATTCTAAAAGTTATTCTAGAACTTTTTATGATCGACTTAGAACTTAACATGCAAATGTAGACATCATACATAAATGTGTATTAACATGCATAACTTTTAATAATAAACTTTCATATATTACAAATGACTATATCTAGACTGCTATCGTCACACAGGGTGTACCAACAACTTACAAGTTCAAGCCCATGCAGACAAGGTCGTACGAACTTATCAGGCAATGTTCGTATGAACTTAAGAGACTTAATTTCGTATCCTATGACTTATATACTTATTCTCATAAGTTCATACCTCATGAACTTATCACCCTAAGTTAATAGCCTCATGAACTTATTCTCATAAGTTCATGTCTTATGAACTTAACTAACAATCATGAACTTAACATGTAAACTTAAACACTATACACAATAATGAACTTAATCCGTAAACATGAACAACCAAACTTGACTAGTATTAATAAATCCCTATCTATTACAGATGACTATCTATTACAAAATTGGACGGCTATCATCATTCCGGATGTACCAACAGACTCCCCCTTGACGATAGCTTCTAGTAGATATTCATTACTCTATAGAACTATGCTTATTTAACTTACTAACAGCATGTAATCCTTTCTCAATGCAAACCTTAACCACTCTCTCATATTTTCTGCCCTCTAACCTCCAATTTTCATCAAAGAAGATTGACTAATCATGACGCTTTTGTAGATCGTCCTGAGAGGTTAACTACGTGTAAAGGATCATATACTCTCAATATCACTTTCTCATCTTTATCTTCCATTACTGCCTCACCCGTCTCACTGTCTACGTATCACCACATCAAGTTACCCAAAACATCTTGTGGCATAGGCTTTAATGGAACCTTCTTCAGGCACTTAACGGGCTTGTAATTCATTTTCGTTCATGGCCTGCCAGTCAATGGATCTATTCTTGTTTTGTCCACGACCCTGTTGCCAATCATTGGATTTAGCCTTTTAAACTTTCTCGACCGACCTTACCTTCTGATGATCTTTGCATGAATTTAGCATATGGGTCGTCTACAATGTTGATTAGCTCCTTCCAGGCTAAGACTTTAACTTCACACTTTCGCAGAGAATTAAAGTCCTTCAGCTTTCTTCTTATATACTGTAGCCCGTCTTTTCTTTTTAGAATGAAAAGATGCAGTTCTATATTATAGAACCAACTAAGGATACTACTTGACAATTTTCCTGGACTTGGAAGTTTCATTTTCTATATCATTGCCAAGTCCTTCCTTTTCACTTCTGCCCTGAACCACAACTTTCTCTTTTCTTCGTTTGTAAGCTCCCTATTAGGCATTTCAGCATCTGATTCAACATTTAAAGCAGATTAAAGCACTTCTATGTCTATCACGCTCAGATCTTCACTTGTATATACCTCTGTGATAGGTTGCTTCTGTATCACTATCTCATCAGTGTCATCATCTTCGTCTATCATAATCTCATCATCGGATTTCTAATCAGGTACATCTTCAGGAATGAATTCACCTTCCTTAAGCCCTTCCAGTTCCAGGCCATCTTCATAATCAAACCTGATATTATCATCTTGTAACCCAGCCAAGGCTCCTAACATTTGTTCATCGATTTTCTCTGTAGCATCGGGAGCATTTCCTTTATCCTTATCGGCTTCTGACGATTCAGACTTTTGCTGAATATCAGCTTGCTGGGCAGTCTATTAAGAAAGATCTGCTATCTCACTGTCCTTTTGCACATTGGGGTCGTCTCCTTCATCTCATCTTTGACTTCGCATCAACTGATCCCCCTACAACTCTCCCCTGAGCTGCCCGATCTTTTAAAATTTGCTCCAGTAGGTCCTGAGGAGTTGCGATCTATTGTTGTTGGGCATCCATAGTCTGATCTAAAAGTGCATTAAGTTGACCTAACTGAGTGTTATGGTGTTGTAGCTCGCTGACTGCCCTTGAAAGTTGAAGAATTTGGACTGATTGGAGATCAACTTGGGCTTTTAGTTGATTAATGTTTTGGGTGTCAGATGATGTGAATGTTCATTGAGTGGTTCTGATGGTTGCTGATGAGAAGCGGTTGATGTGGATGGCCCTGAATGATCTAGGCGCTGTCGCTTAGCCCTTCGGTGCCTTGCGACGATAACCTCTTCTACCGGCACAAACTCCTCATCCTCCTCATTTTCATCACGAAGATTGAATGATTGTTATGGCACAAAAAATCTAGAGTCGTACTGACCCAGATTAGTCATTGGATTTGTGGCCTCCCTGACATCACTGGCAGTATCGGAATCTGTCTCCGACTCTGTCTCCATAACCCTAGTAGCATCCTCCGGCTGTTAGTTCTCTATATCGTCAAAAATATTTCCCATAGCCTCAGGAGGATGAAGAATATCCTGAATCAGCTCTTCGGTGATGTCCTCTTGAGCTGCTTCTCCTTGGGCAAAAATATCCTCAAACATCTTCTGTATCGGATCAGCTTGTGCTACCGATGTAGTAGCCACAGTTGTCGGTGGTGACATCGGTGGAGGCTAAATTGGAGTAACCATTGTGCTGGTACTTCTTCTTGTAGTAGCCACAGTTGTCGGTGGTGAATTCGGACCATCCGAAATCCAACACTTAGCAATTTTTTAAAATTTTTCCATTTTTGCATTTTCACTATAAATTAAAAAAAATCCAAAAATATTTTCATCACGGTGCACCGTTGATTAGAGTTAAGATTAGTGTTTGAGTGAAAAGGTCTGATCTCACATCGGTCTCTTAACGATTGACTTTGGACTTTTTTAGTAGAATTTTATTCTACTAATAAAGACCCGATGCTAAATAGATCAGACAATTTCTATTTCACACTTATCTAGACTTCACATCAATGCCTTATCATTTAAAGTCTTATTATTCTAACTTTGATGCACCTTTGCAGGATGATGGAACCGGCTGTTAACCTCACCATACCCCATCCCCCCATCCCAAATAATAACGCACAACTACCCGAACAATCCATCCTTCCCAACGCCGAGTTTGTCGAGGTTATTCCACACAACTGGCAGCTCGACGTTTCCATTCTAACCAAAGAACCCCAAACCCTTGCATTCGACGTCCTCATTCACCACCCCATCTATTACGCCTTATCCACCGCAATCGTTGTTCCCAAGATTTATCTGTAACAATTCTGGAACCGATTGCAGTATGTTCCTGACGCCGAACCGCATTTTACATCCACCATCGACTGTGTTCAAGTCCAAATCACTATACCCGTCATACGCCATATCCTTCGCCTACCCGCTGAATTCTTCCTACCAACCCGAGTTCAGTTTGATCCCAACCCACCCATCCCCGAAACCCTAGCCGAAATCCAAACCCTGGGTTATGATGGCCCTCTCTCCAAACCCTCAGATTTCCGCACTAAAAATCTACAATCTCACTGGCGGATCCTTTTTGATGTTATCAACAAGTGCTTCACCGCGAAGCACTCCGGCAACGACTCCGCATCGGCTCAGGTATTAGCCATGTTCACCGGCTTTTCCTTTGACCGACACGTTGATTATGCTGCTTTCCTCTTCGAGGAATTGCGTCGAGTACATGTGGAGAGGGGAACCAAAAAGGGAAGAAAGTACATTCCACTCCAATGATTTTTGCAGCTCATCATCCAGTATGCAATGGATAATGATGAGGACATCCATGAACGTCCTGAAGCAGACGTCTACCCGACTGTGGCCATTCAAAAGCTAACTTTGCCAAAGGGGGCCCCTTCAGTGCCAATAATGATGATTCCTTTATCACTACTACTGCAGGCAAGGGGGTTGGAACGGGTTAGGGCGTACATTCAAGACTTTTATCCGGATGAGTCTCAGTCAGAACCGACTGAGACTACCAATCCGAAAGGTGAGGCCAACATGAGTGAGGATGAGGGAGCTCAAGCAGAAGTTCAACAATCCTTTGGAATTGGTGAGAGGGAGCATGTATTAGTAAGTGGGGGAGCAGGTGGTGAGGCGGCAGAGATGACAGATTCAGAACGAACCGTCTCTGTCGTGTGAGCGATAGATATTCAATCTGAGGGTGACCTATGCCCAATCAACCGGACTCCCCATCAAAAGACCGTCAGTCCAACGGTCTAAATCACCCACACCACCCACTTGGTTTCCCCTCAAAGGGAGACCACTTCATTCCACGGGGTCATTGCACATACTCCATCGCCCTCTCATTCGGAGAGTGGTGGTGTTGAAAGAGGTCACACTCCTCCCCTCGTGACCGCACTTCCTTCATTCACAATTCCATCCCCTCATATACACACAACGCACGATGCCTCCGTGGCATCCCCAAGAGCTGCCTCTGTGGCAGCTCCACAAACTTCGGGATCTGAGCGTCCAATACCGGAGCCAGAAATGACGGAAGGAAGACCTGGAGTGGCTCAATCAACGCCATCCACTTCCGGCCATCTCCCTATCAACTTGGAGATGTTAACGGTAGCTCTACGTGCTGCCGGAGTGATTACTCGGGTTGACCTGGATGCCCAAAAGGAGGCTGCAGAGGAACGTCACACCGCCCTTCTCTCACTTATAAAGGGTAAGGGTGTCGCTTCCGAAGCTGGGCCTCCACCAGGATCCCATTCAGTTCAAAACCAGATAGCAGAGCTCTCGGACGAACTTGATGCGCTTACTCCTTTAATTTTACAATTCCAAGAGCAGATAAATTCCAGAATGGACCGCCTCGAGTCTGCGGTAATTGAACTCCAGTGCCGTCCTCAGGCTGAGGCTCCAAAAAGAAAGCATGACGATCAGGACGACCCTGATCGTCATGAGGGGGAGAAAAGACAGAAAGTTTATTCTGAGGACCCAATGCTGCTCATAGGGGGAGCAGAGACTGAAGGGACCGAGTTTCAGGGGTTAGGGGAACAGATGCAGGAGGCTCAGGAATACTTAATGATAGAAGACGAGCCCATATTCGAGGGTCCAGCACCACTGGATCCAATGACAGCTATGGTAGAGTTCGAGCCCGCTCATGAGAAAGTTGAAATCATATTGGTCTCTGACTCAGACTCTGATATTGAGGACAGCGAACGATTCATCATTCCTAAGCCTGAACCAGAATCACCTAAAAAATCCTCATCCTCTTCCTTTGATTTCCTAAACTCACCAACACCAGCCACTCAACAAGAAATACTTTCATCTATTCAAGCTCCCCCATCACTCAAAGAATCCCATATAGTCCTAAGCCCTTCAAGATCTCCAAGCCCTCCTCCAGTCCAAAAAACCGAACATCCAGAGTCTTCTCTAACCAAGAGGGTCAATTGTTTTGATGAAACTCAAGAAGGACCTGGTCAATATAGGAATGACGACTTGTACTGGCTTGGTCAGTTTTCAAAGGGTGAGGTACACAATCTTCCTCCTCAAGAAAAAGAAAAACTGAGACAAGAACGGCGGGGGACAACCATAAAACTACTTGAAGCTAAAAAATCTGAAATCGAAGAACCTCCCGTTCAGTGCCTTAAAGAATTCCTACAGAAGTTTGCCCCTGAGCAGTTTCAGAACCCGTACTTAGAAGAAATATATAAAATGGTATTCAGAAAGAATCTTGGATCCTTCAGCAGACGCCTTCTTATGGAACTAACAAATGTAACCAAAGCTGAACAGGCCGAATACTATCAACTAATGCTCAGGGAGAGGAGGTCAAAAGTCTCTAAATCAAAGATAAAGAAACTCCTAACCATAACCATGTGCAGACGAGCCAAAGTTTACTATCCTGCCTTTCAGGTAGAAAGAGTAGATGGCACGTTTGAGGAGTTCTACGAGAATGACCTAGACTTCATAAGTGTGGACGACATTGAGTTCTTACACAACCGCTTAAAAAAGCATATCAGAAAACGTCTGTCGCACATGACTGCCGTAGGTGCCCTAGTTCGAAGCATGAACCGCCGCTCGATCATTATGTGCCTCAGAGACTTCCAAATGGCAATCGAGAGCGCGTTGGTTAAAGTGGGCCTACGAGAACCTGAACAAGACAGCTTTCTCCTAGCACACCATCCAGCCTACAGAGTTATACTCTCTGGAGACCCGGGTGTCATCTTTGTCAACTACAAGGGCTACAAAAGGTACATGCGCTTTGAGGATCTTCCATGTTACACCGATGGTACACTCAGATAGGTTCGAGCAGCGCTTACTCCGAAAGTTCAAGATTTTGATGCTCAACCAGATCCAAAACAAAGATGCTCACCAAAGGAGATACAGGATAGCCTCAGCGGCATTGACCTCCTGAACGAAAGGCTATATATGAGACATGTGACCAGACGCTTTGACGTCATCCTTGGACTCTGAGAAACGACTGATCATGCCAGAGTTCTAGGACCTCCTAAATTGTCGAAAAGGAGGAAATTGTTAAACATTTAATTTCGATCATATGGAGTTATTTTGTAATAATTATTTACTTAGCATTTAGCTTTGTATTTGTTTCCTTGTAATTTATTTCTATGTAAAAGTCTATGGGGCAATTGTGTCAATGCCCCATAGCTAATTAATTGGAGGTATAAAGCTCCTAGGGTTTGCTTTATTGTGATATACGGTTGAACATATTGAATATACATTTGCAGCCGCCACACTTCATTCTCTCAATATTCTCTTAGTCTTCTTCATCATAACCACATTATTGAGCTTGTTTCTTCTTGGGTTGTGTGAAAGAATCATCAAAGGTGTTGAATCATACGGGAATACACATTTAATAGTATATATGTTTGAACTTGTTTGTGATTGATGTTTCACATAAGTTCAAAGATAAGTTCAAACATAAGTACAAACATAAGTTCTAGAACAAGTTCAAAGACAAGTTCTAGAATAAGTTCAAAGCCCTGGTTCGAACATATGGGTGGACAAGTTCGTGGGATTGGGCCTTCTCGAACTTGTCTAGGCTAAGTTCGAATCTAATGGTTATAAGTAAGGGTTAATCAGTTTTGATTAATAGTATTTGAAGAAATCTTTGTTCGTGATGATTACGAACCTGTGAGTGTTTGCAGAGTATTTTCAGAGTGTTCTTGGAGAGAATCACGTCTCGGAACATTCGTGTTTTCTTCTATCATCGTCTTGGTCTCCTTGTTTCGTGTGTGTGATCAATCCGTTAAGCCCCTAACAAGGATTCCGCACTCGTTAGACGGTGTCGCGTCAAGATTGGATCCGTAGGTAGGTGACCTTACAAGTTTTAATTTCTAATTTTTGATTGGTGAAATTTGTGTGCAGATATGGGTGATCGTGCATTTTATAATAAACATAATATGGTCATGCCTGTGGATCTACAGTTGCCAGAAGCCCAGCCGTATCATCAGATGATCAAATTCCTGACGCAGTCCCGAGTCTCGTATGCTCTCACACATAATCTACAAATCACGTTGACGTATGTAAGGCAATTTTGGGAGCATCTTCAGGTAGACTGCTCGGTTACCCCTACAGTGCTGCGAACAAGAGTATGCGGTCTACCAATTGCGTTTTCGGCGAATATGTTAAGGTGAATTCTGCAATTCGGCACTGAGGAGCAAGAAGCAGGTCCTACACATTTTCCCTTACACATACGACAAGCAGCATTTTTAAAGATGGGATATGCGCAAGACATCACAAAGGCATCATATGTAAAAAGTGGGTTGATAGGGCAGTGGAGATATCTAGTCCACGTGATTATGTTGTGTATTTTACCAAAGAAGGCGGGGTTCGACACTATGGTGTCAAAGCTGCAATCTCCTCTGATTGCACTGCTATCTAACAAGAAGTTTAGTTTTTCGGATATGTTTTTTGGAGAGTTCTTGCACCAGATCCCAGCTCCGGAAAGGGAATGATTCTTGATGTATCCTAGATTTGCAATGTTGA
Organism: Centrapalus pauciflorus; assembly: GCA_020465985.1. Taxonomy (NCBI): domain Eukaryota; kingdom Viridiplantae; phylum Streptophyta; class Magnoliopsida; order Asterales; family Asteraceae; genus Centrapalus; species Centrapalus pauciflorus. The sequence goes on along the minus strand of JAANYP010008878.1, from coordinate 85,308 downwards.
TTATCCGCCATTTTTGGCCGAATCTGCCACCACTTCCTAACCAAACTGGCGTGGCTTTGATTGATAAGCACATCTTTGCTGACTGCCAGACCCATAATGCTAGAAGTGCTGAGCAGGTCAGGCCTCAAGTAGCACCATTGTTTGGGGCAGTAATAGATCTGGATTTTGTCGCTCCAGAAGGAGAAGATTGGATTGGTGAAGCCCCATCCCAACAACAGCGGCAGCAGCAACAGCCACAGCAACAACAGCAGCAGTAAAAGAGAAGAGCAACGGCGAGAAGAACTCCGGTTGCTAGAACTACTCCCCGTACACAACCAGCCACTGAAGTTGTTGGGCCATCTAGTTCGGCTCCACAACATGACTAGAGGGAGCAAAATTTGGAGCAAATTTGGGCACAGGGAACAGCTGCGGAGCAAGATAATGCTGAACAACTGATTCAGGACGTTTTGGAACCTCCAGCCGATGTGCATGATATTTTTAAGGAGATAGATGAATATCAACCCTCTGATGCTGAGTTTGTAGACATAGAGGTCCAGTCTGAAGAAGAAGGCGCCAGGGAACAGACTGAGGCTGAGGGTCACGTCGAGACCGCCTCCAAGTCTGCATCTGAATCTAGTTCTGAAGGAACAGAGGCTGAAAATCCGGATGTCACAATTGGCAGATATGGATCTAGGTTAGTTGTTAGAAGAAGGAGAATGACAAGGCCAACAATTAGTGATGAAGAGGCCGAAGAGTCTGAGTTTGAATTAGAACCTCTTGTCCCTAGGCATAGAGAGAAGAGGATAGCTTCATGCAGGGAGCTCCATCCACTTCTGTTAACTCCCACTACATCCGCATCAACCACAGCTCCATCAACATCTGCCTCCATTCCATCCACCTCGACTTCATTCACAGAAAATCAGCGGTTCACAGAGTTGAAGGGAAAAGTCGACTTCCAAACAGTCCAAATATTCCAACTCTCTAAGGCTTTAAAAGAGTTGCAACACCACAATGAACGATTGGATCAAGAGAATGCCACGTTACAAACAACTATGGCAGATCAACAAGCAGAGCTGAGACCTCAAGAAGCCCAAATTTTGACAATGCAGACCCTAATTGAGCAGATAATGAATGATCTCCAAGCTCAAGGGGAGAGCAGCTGCAAAGGGGATGAATTGAGGAGAATTAGGAGAGACGATGAAGAAGGAGACGATCCAAGCGCACAGAAAGAAAGTGAGCTATCAGATCTTTCTCAAAAGATTGGTTAGCAAACAACTGTTCAGGGGGAACCTAGTTCTTCAAGTATGGGAGATGCCTCAAAAGATGTTGAACAAGAGATGATTGTAACATCCTGCATTAAACCAGGATGGCAAGTATGACCTAATCTGTATTTAATAGCCAATTATAACCTAATCAATGGTCATTAGCAATTAATCAAAGTGATTAACAATGCTCCTAAGGAAATTCAACTCAATTAGAATCAAATTCATCGGTGCAATGAATCGGGAAATCAATTAATCCGATCGATTTACGATAAGATGGATTAATTCAACTAAGTACATAATTAAATTATGATTAGTGACACTAATCATACTCTAATACAATTACTTAACATTAATTATGCAAGACTAAAACAATTCATTAAAACAATGCATCCAAAAGTATTTATGAAATTACAAAAAAAGGGAAATACAAGAATACATTTCTAAATACTTTTATACAAAAAAATAAAAACCAAAATACAATATTTTTATACCTTAAAAATCAGCCAACACAAAGGGGAACACACTTTTGTGTCCCCTTTGACTTTCATTAAAAATATTTAAAAGAATTCCTCACTTTTTCTACTTTTCCAACATGTTGGTAAACTGTTAAACACCACCTTTTCTTTCATCATTTGCAAGACCAATTATCTTCTATAAATCGAGGACTCATTTCTCATTTCATCCACACCTTGAAAGATCAAAATCCTCTCATCTTTTCTCTTAAAAAAAAATAGGCCAAGAGCAACCAAGAACACCAAAGTTGCATCTTTTTGTTTCTTCAAGTTCTTTAAGTGTTTCTTTGGTGCAACAATTCAAGAACTCAACTCCTACTCATTTGCATTCTTTTATTAAATCAAAGTAAGTAAAAACTATCTTAATACTTCTTTTATTTAAGTTGTTACAAGTCTTGCATAATGTATATAATCACCAACAACAACAAGTTTCATTAAAACTCAAGTTTATATTTAACTAGTTCTGTTTTAAAGTGTGGTTCTTCAAATGTGTTTATAAATATATAAACACATAATGTAAGCTTAAATATTATGAAAATAATTTATATAAATGTATTTCATAACCTTTTATACATGTGGTTTTTGAGTAAACAACAAGAATCACTAGTTATTTCAAGTTTATAAACTACGGATTTTCGGCAGAAAATTTACATCGACTTTGAAAAATCATAACTAATTCATAACTTAACGAAATGAGTTGATTTTTGTCTCAAAAGTTAGACCTATGTCTTAACTAAAAATCTGGAAGTTTTCATAATTTATTTTTGAGTTTAAGACCCCCAGAAATTACTAGAGAAACCGAAAGTTTGACAGCTCAAAAATGGTCACCATAGGTTTTTCAACAAGCTTTTTCCCCAACCTAAACATCTCGAAAAATGGACGTTCTTGACTTTAAAACTTCTTTGTATATAGCAGTTTAATATCCAAGAAAACCAAAGCCGAAAACGTTTTGGAGCTTGGTCAAAAAAACAGCCTCAAAGTAGGCCGAAAAACCTTCGAAAAAGCTGGAATATTATATATATATATATATATATATATATATATATATATATATATATATATATATATATATATATATATATATATATAATTGACGTTTTAAGTGGGTTTTACTTATAAACTTGTAATGTTGGGTGATTTAAGACATAAAAATCTATAAATATACATATTATCATATATTAGAGATATTAAGTCCTTATTATCATTTAGGACTCGGTTGAACACATCCGGTTTCATCACCCATCAAACAACGCAAACTTGCCTTTTTGTGCGTATTTTGCCATCACAAGCTCGGTGAGTCTTCATAGCCCCTATTTTCACTATCTATTGGGGTGGAAATACATGCACTGTTTTCATATGGACATCAAAACTGTTTATTTCTTATATCTATTACATGTGTGGGTCCATCAGCCCTCAAATCATGAACCATTAATTTCATTTATTTGTAAGCGTGAATATATTATGGATTGATCTATCGGGAGTCATGTCCCCCATTCGGGTTAGTTCGGCTCGGCTAACAGCGGGTGCATATATATTCAACACACGATATTACGAATGGGAGTACTGCACACGGCAAACTCATTTAATTAAGCTTCGGTTGCATGATGGTTTATGTAATACGTACACGGAATTTATGCTTTATAAATTCAACTCATCTGATAATGTCCATACAACTGGTCTTTTCGCGTAAACCTATGAGCTCACCAACAATTTGTTGACGTATTTTAGCATGTATTTTCAGGTGATTAAGGCATGCGCATTTATCGGAAGCATTCCAAGGCTTCCGTTCATTTTGGAGTCGCATCATTTTCAAACTCAGAGAATTGTTTGCATCTTTCCTGATAAACTAAATTGTGTATTTAAATCTTGGTATTTTAAGAACTACTTACGCTGTATTTTGGTTATGTAAAACAATATTTATATTTGAAGTTAAATCAATTTAGTTTTGAAAAACGTCCATATAGTGGTCGTTCGTTATGATTATGGTTACGCTTCCGCGACGTCACGTTTCGTTGCAACTCGGGTTAAGGGGGTGTGACAGATTGGTATCAGAGCCATAGTTATAGTGAACTAAGTTGCATTAGTACCTAGACTATAAGTATTACAAAAACTAAACTTTTTTCAAGAACTGTGAACACATATATGGACCCTGATGTCAATAACATGTCGAACAATACGTTTATCATCCTCTTGACTCGGAGGATGAATTCTCACCCATGCAACAAGGAAGCCAAGGTGACACTGAGGTGTACTTTCCCACCCGGACCAAATCAATGACGATGTAATGGACCCGTCAAAACACAAGGAGTGCAATTGTGGCCCTGCATCACAAATTGCTCCACTATCACCACCACATATTCCATCCTACACCCTATTTAGACACCATCTCTAGGGAAAGGGTGTGACTAGCATAACGGGAGTCTATCCCGGTACCTGCCCATCAGCCAAGCCCGCCACAGTAGCGACGGGAAACCATAAGACAGAGGGGATGGATGCCTCACACTCTCCAAGAGTGGAGAAACGAGGAAGGGATCCAAAGCCAGTTTGAAGTCGGAACACCATCTTCCTCTCAAGTGCCGACACTTACCCAGAAACCTATGTAATAAACGATGCCTCTGTTGGTGGCAAGGGCCGCCGGACACGACCCCCAATTTCGACAAAATCCACGAAGAAATCGATGAGATCTTTGCCAGGATTAAGTTGGAGACAATACAAACCACCAATAAACCTTGGGCCAACCAGAATACCCAGGAGATTCAACAAGACGGAATCGACGAATTGTGACAGCGCCTAAAGCCCGCAGTGCAGAACTAACTCAACGACTTAACGCTCTGGAGTACGAGAAAGCCCTGGAGGCATCTCCTACTTAGTACCCTTCTATCATTTTATAGTATTTCTCTAGGTCTTACTATCGTATATATGTTTAGGCTTAAGAATTTATCAGAAAATTCCGACCATATCATGTACAAAGATTAGGTTTCCAGCATTTTAATGAAAAACTAAGTTTCATCTATAACTAGGAGCATGAGGATATGTAGTAAGACAATCTGCCTAAGAAATTGCAAACCCATAGACTTATCCTCTTACTGCATTAGATACCACTTATGCATTTCTACTATTTGATACCGGTGCTGATAAGAGCTTTATATCCATTAAGTTCAGTAAGCAGATAAATTCGTTTCTTACACCAATAAGTGCCACTTACGCTATTGAAGTTGATGACAGTAAGACGCTTAAGACGAATAATATAAGTTGAGGACGCTCCTTAGAATTAGTAGGCCAACTCTTTGAAATAGACTTGATGCCCGTCAAACTGGGACGTTTTGACGAGGTCATAGGCATGGATTGACTATTGAAAAATCGTGCGGAAATAGTGTGCAACAAGAAGACGGTTCACATACCTTTAGCCAATAAGAAGGTCCTTACTATCTAAGGCAAAACAAGAAATACCAAAGTTAGCATCATCCCTATCATTAGGGTCCTGAAGTGTTGAAAGAGAGGGAGCTAAAGGAAAAGCGGCTCGAAAATAATCTTATTATTTCTGGTTACCCCAAAGTTTTTCCAGAACACATACCCGAACTCCCAACATCGAGGAAAGTCAAATTCAAAAATCGGCCTAGTATCAGGTGCTGCACTAGTGGCTCGATCACCAGGCCAATTAGCCCCATCGATATTGTAAGAATCGTACAACCAACCGTAGGAGCTCTTAGATAAAAGGTTTATCAAATCGAGTTCCTCGCTTTGGAGGAGCTCCAGTTTTGTTTAGAAAGAAGAAGGATGGAACGTTCAGAATGTGCATCAATTACCTAGAGCTAAATAAACTAAGGGAGTCAATATCCGCTCACAAGGATCAATGACTTGTTTGACCAAACTCCAAGAATTAAGATTCTATTCGAAGATCGACCTAAGGTCTGGTTATCATCAGGTTAGGGTTCACAAGAAAGATAGTCCAAAGACAACCTTCAGATTCCGTTACGGTCATCATAAATTCCTATTAATGCCATTTGAATTAACCAGTGCCCCAACGGTATTCATGGACCTCATAAATCAGGTGTGTAAACCTTATCTAGACAAATTCGTGATTGTATTGATGAATGGCATCTTAATCTACTCATAAAAAAAGGTGGAGCACGAGCAAACACTTAAGCCTGATTGTAGAGTTGTTGAAGAAAGAAAAACTATATGCCAAGCTTTCTAAGTTTGAATTTTGACTAAGATAGGTAAGATTTATATGGCACGTGATCAATAGTAAAGGGATCCAAGTCGACCCCACAAAGATCGAGGCTATCATGAATTGGTCAACCCTTAGAACCCCCATAGAGATACGACAGTCCTTAAGACTCGCCACTTATTATAGGCATTTATTAAAAATTTCTCAAGGATCACCGGAGCTCTAACAAAACTGACCCGAAAAGACATTAAATATGATTGGGGCAAGGATCAGGAGACATCATATCAGCTATTAAAGCACAAACTGTGCAGCGCGCTTATTTTGTCCAAGAGATGCAAGAAATTTGTAGATCAATGTGACGCTTCACATAGTGGGTTGATATTGAAAGATGGGGTCATAGCTTATACTTTATGAAAACTTAAGGTTCACTAGGTGAATGACATAATGCATGATCTAGATCTTGGAGCAGTAGTCTTTATCCTTAAAACTTGAAGACATTAGTTGTACGGTAAGAAGTGTACTACACTCACAGACCATAAGAGTCTTTCAACACATCTTGAACCAAAAAAATTCGAATATGAAGTAGTGGCATTGGATGGAGCTAATAAGTGATTGCAACTTTGAAATTTGTTATCACATGAGGAAACCTAATGTGGTTGCAGATGCTCAGAGCCGAAAGAAACGAGTTAAACTGTTAAGACTACAAGCCCTATTTATAACCATTCAACCAAACCTTCCTTCCTTAGTTCATGATGCACAACTAGAAGTTGGAAAATATGAAAAATGAAGCCCTGCAAGACATGGATAAATAGTTTGGGATAAGGGCTAATAAAAATCGATATTCCATTAATAGAGTCTGATTACCTTGTTTTGTGGAACAAGAAAGATGGCTATGGATGAAGGACACAAATCAAGATATGTAGTCACCCCGGATGCGATAAAATGTATCATGACCTCAAAGAGCTATACGGGTGGCCTAACATGAAGGATGACATTCCCACATATGTCAGCAAATTCCTAACATGCTCCAAAGTTAAGACAAAATATCAGAAATCATTTAGGTAATAGTCGACCGCCTAACAAAATCCGCGCACTCCTACCAATCAAGAAGAACAACAAGATGAATAAGCTAGTCCAAACGCACCTCAAGGAAGTCGTCTCCGGACACGAAGTGCCTATTTCAATCATTTCGGATACGGATAGCAGATTCACATCTAGACTTTTCGCAATCGTTACAACAAGCTTTGGGTACAAACTTGGACATAAGTACCACCTATCACCATCAGACCGATGGTCAAAATGAAAGAAAGATTCAAACACTAGAACATATGTTAAGATTCTGTGTAATGGATTTTGGGAAGTGTTGGGATACTCATTTGACTTAGTGGAATTATCGTACGAGCATTAAAGCTGCTCCATTTGAGGCACTTTATGGGCAAAAGTGTCAGTCACCGCTTTGTTGGGCTGAGGTAGGAGATAGCCAGATCGCTGGACTCGAGATCATCCAAGAGACTACAGAATACATAGTCAAGATTTGGAACCGATTAAAGATCGCACATGATCGACAGAAAAGCTATGCAGATGTTCAACGGAAGGATTTGGAGTTCTAGGAGGGAGATCAAGTAATGCTGAAAGTCTCGCCTTGAAAAGGCGTAATCTGTTTTGGGAAACGAGGAAAACTCAATCCTCGTTATATCGCACCATTCAAGATTTCCAAAAGAGGGTAGCCAATCGACTCGATCTGCCCCCGGAGCATAGCAATAATACCTTCCACGTATCCAACCTTAAGAAATGTCTGGCTGATGAAACACTCGTCATACCCATGGACGAGCTGGAGCTAGACTATAAGCTGAACTTCGTTGAAAACCCCATGGAAATAATGGACAGAGAAGTGAAGAAACTAAAGCACAGCCGGATCCCAATAATAAAGGTCAGATGGAACTCTAAGCGAGGTCCTAAGTTTACATGGGAATGTGAAGATCAGTTGCGGGAAAAATACCCTCATCTGTTCTCGAATACTCAAGCAGTGGAGAACACGAGCTAATTTCGGGACGAAATTCCTTTAACTGGGAGAGACTGTAACATCCGACATTAAACCAGGTTAGTAACTATGACCTAATCTTTATTTAATAGCCAATTATAACCTAATCAATGGTCATTAGCAATTAATCAAAGTGATTAACAATGCTCATAAGGAAATTCAACTCAATTAGAATCAAATTCATCGGTGCGATGAATCAGGAAATCAATTAATCCGATCGCTTTACGATAAGATGGATTAATTCAACTAAGAACATAATTAAATTATGATTAGTGACGATAATCATACACTAATACAATTACTTAACATTAATTATGCAGACTAAAACAATTCATTAAAACAATGCATCCAAAAGTATTTATGAAATTACAAAAAAAGGGAAATACAAGAATACATTTCTAAATACTTTTATCCATAAAAATAAAAACCAAAAAATACATCATTTTTATACCTTAAAAATCAGCCAACACAAAAGGGGAACACACTATTGTGTCCCCTTTGACTTTCATTAAAAATACTGAAAAGAATTCCTCACTTTTTCTACTTTTCCAACTTGTTGGTAAAGTGTTTAAAACCACCATTTCCTTCATCATTTGCAAGACCAATTCTCTTCTATAAATATAGGACTCATTTCTCATTTCATTCACACCTTGAAAGATCAAAATCCTCTCATCTTTTCTCTAAAAAAAAATAGGCCAAGAGCAACCAAGAATACCAAAGTTGCATCTTTTTGTTTCTTCAAGTTCTTCAAGTGTTTCTTTGGTGCAACAATTCAAGAACTCAACTCCTACTCATTTGCATTCTTTTAATACATCAAAGTAAGTAAAAACTATCGTATTTCTTCTTTTATTCAAGTTGTTACAAGTCTTGCATAATGTATATAATCACCAACAACAACAAGTTTCGTTAAAACTCAAGTTTATATTTAACTAGTTTTGTTTTAAAGTTTGTTTCTTCAAATGTGTTTATAAACATATAAACACATAATGTAAGCATATATATAATTAAAATAATTTATATAAATGTATTTCATAACCTTTTATACATGTGGTTTTTGAGTACACAACAAGAATCACTAGTTATTTCAAGTTTATAAACTACGGATTTTCGGCAGAAAATTTACATCGACTTTGAAAAATCATAACTAAATCATAACTTAACGAAATGAGTTGATTCTTGTCTCAAATGTTAGACCTATGTCTAAACTAAAAATCTGGATGTTTTCATAATTTATTTTGGAGTTTAAGACCCCCAGAAATTATTTGAGAAACTGAAAGTTTGACAGCTCAAAAATGGCCAACATAGGATTTTCAACAAAATTTTTCCCCAACCTGAACATCTCGAAAAATGGTCGTTCTTGACTTTAAAACTTATTTGTATATAGTAGTTTAATGTCCAAGAAAACCTAAACGTAAAACGTTTTGGAGCTTGGTCAAAAAACAGCCTCAAAGTAGGCCGAAAAACCTTCGAAAAAGCTGGAAAATTATATATATATATATATATATATATATATATATATATATATATATATATATATATATATATATATATATATATATATATATATAAACTTGACGTTTTAAGTGGGTTTTACTTATAAACTTGTAATGTTGGGTGATTGAAGACATAAAAATCTATAAATATACATATTATCATATATTAGAGATATTAAGTCCTTATTATCATTTAGGACTAGGTTAAACACATCCGGTTTCATCACCCATCAAACAACGCAAACCTGCATTTTTGCACGTATTTTGCCATCACAAGCTTGGTGAGTCTTCATAGCCCCTATTTTCACTATCTATTGGAGTGGAAATACATGCACTGTTTTCATATGGACATCAAAACTGTTTATTTCTTATATGTATTACATGTGTGGATCCATCAGCCCTCATATCATGAACCACTAATTGCATTTATTTTTAAGCATGAATATATTGTGGATAGATCTATCGAGAGTCATGTCCCCCATTTGGGTTTTTTCGGCTCGGCTAACAGCGGGTGCATATATATTCAACACACGGTATTACGTCTGGGAATACTGCACAGGGCAAACTCATTTAATTAACCTTCGGTTGCATGATGGTTTGTGTAATACATACACAGAATTTATGCTTTATAAATTCAACTCATCTGATGATGTCCATACAACTGGTCTTTTCACGTAAACCTATGAGCTCACCAACAATTTGTTGACGTATTTTGGCATGTATTTTCAGGTGATTAAGGCATTCGCATTTATCGGAAGCATTCCAAGGCTTCAGTTCATTTTGGAGTCGCATCATTTTCAAACTCGGAGAATTATTTGCATCTTTCCTGATAAACTAAATTGTGTATTTAAATTTTGGTATTTTAAGAACTACTTACGCTGTATTTTGGTTATGCAAAACAATATTTATATTTGATGTTAAATCAATGTATTTTTGAAAAACGTCCATATAGTGGTCGTTCGCTATGATTATGGTTACGCTTCCGCGACGTGACGCTTCGTTGCTAACCGGGGTAACGGGGTGTGACAATGATAGAGGCTCTAATGGAACTTGATGATGAAGATGAGTTTGGTTTTGATCAGGAAGATCCTGAGGAAGGGGAGTTCGTCCCAGAAGAAGTTGCTGACTGGAAATCAGATGATGAAGTAGTAGAGGATGAGGATGATGATGTTGATGAAGTGTTGATCCCAAAGCAGCCTGTGACTGAACAATATGTGAATAATAACCAGAATGTGATAGACTTAGGTGTGCTTAACTCAGCATCTATTGAAGAATCAGAATCTGATACAACTAAAAGGGAACAATCGAAAGAAGAGAAGATGAGGTTGTGGTTTAAGAAAGAAGAGAAGAAGATTGACTTGGCAGTAAAGAAGAAGATGAGGGTGCCAAGTCTGGGAAAGTTGTCAGGATGAATTCTAAGCTGGTTCTATGACAAAGAACTGCAGCTATTTGTTCTAAAGAGACGAGATGGGCTGCAGTATCTGAGAAGAACTTTGAAAGTCTATAATACGCTGCCTAAATGCGAGGTGAAAGAGCTAGCATGGATGAATCTAATACACTTAGGAGATGACCCTTATGCTGAAATTGTTGCTAAAACTATCAGAAGGGAGGGTAGATCTGGAAGGTTTGAAAGACTGAAGCCAAGATCGGGAAAGAGAGTAGAAGAAGAGACAAGAATAGATCCTCATACTAGGAAACCATGGGCCAAGATGGTTTACAAACCAATACGATGCTTGAAGAAGGTTCCGTTAAAGACTATGCACAGGGACGTTCTTGCAAACATGAAGTGGTGGTATGTTGACAACGAAACAAAGGAGGCAGTACTGGAGGACCATGAGGATAATGGAATTTTAAAAGTTTATGACCCATTACATCTTGTAAACCTATCTCAGAACGACCTACAGATTCTTCATGAACAACCTATCTATTTCCACGAAGGTTGGATATCGGAAAGCGTGAAGTATCAAAAGGTAGTCAAGGTTTGTATAGAAAAGGGTTTATATGTTGGTAGTGTTTTGAATAGACCTAGTACTTAGACAAAGTGTATATCTAGTTAAAAGAAATCGTCAAGGGGGAGTCTGTTAGTGCACCCTGTGTGACGATAGCAGTCTAAGTGTAGATAATGTTTTGTAGTAGTTCAAGTTTTCGTAATTGCACGTTAATTCATATCTGTGATATATGTTTGATATTGATTGTATATATGTTTGAACTTGTTTGTGATTGATGTTCTACATAAGTTCAAAGATAAGTTCAAACATAAGTTTTAGAACAAGTTCAAAGACAAGTTCTAGAATAAGTTCAAAGCCCTGGTTTGAACTTATAGGTTGAGAAGTTTGTGGGCTTAGGCCTTCGCGAACTTGTCTAGGCTAAGTTCGAATCTAATGGTTATAATTAAGGGCTAATCACTTTTGATTAATAATCTTTGCAGATATCTTTGTTCGAGGCGATTACGAACTTGTGAGTGTTTGCAGAGTATTTTCAGAGTGTTCTTGGAGAGAATCACGTGTCAGGACGTTCGTTGTTTACGTCTCTCATTGTGTTGGTCTCCGTGTTTCGTGTGTGTGATCAATCCGTTAAGCCCCTAAGGAGGATTCCGCACTCGTTGGACGATGTCGCGTCAAGATTGGATCCGTAGGTAGGTGACCTTACGAAGTCGAGAACTCAATAGGAACAAGGGTAAAACATATCAGGAGTGATAACAAAACTGAATTTAAAAATGTAGTAATTGGCGTATATTGCTTAACTAAAGCCATAGTGCATTAATTTAGTGCACCTTATGTGCCACAACAAAATGGTGTGGCAGAAAGTAAGAACGTGACTTTGATTGAGGAAGCAAGGACCATGCTCTCAGATTCAAAGCTTCCTACCATGTTTTGGGGGAAGGCAGTGAATACCTCTTGTCATGTTTTATTAAAAGAACACCAAATTTAACTGGCTTTGAACCGTTTGGGGTACCGTCTACTTTACTAAAAATAAAACATCAACCTAAGTTTGGTGAAAAGGCTGACGAAGAATACTTCCTAGGTTATGTTCCTAATTCACCAAAAAAAGGGTTTTTAATAAAACAAATGGTACGGTTAATATTGTATTAAATTGACGTAACAAGTTATTCACATGAACCCCAAACTGGTCCTGAATGGTTATTTGATATGACTCTGTGTTTGAATCTTTTAACATATCGTTTAGTGGAAATGCAGGTTCAGTGGAAAATGATTTCTCATCATTAAACCTAATTGACAAGTACCGAGGTTTTCCAAATACAAGCATTCCGTCAAGATCTGAGCATTCAATGACAAAAGATGGATTTCCAACAGAGAATGAACCTGAATTACCTACAAATGAGAATCAGACGAATAATTCTAAATCCGAAGATAGTGATCATGTGGAATAGAATATACTGTCTAAAGTCATACCCCTGTTAGCTGAAATAGGATCAAACTTGGGAGATAGTCTTCAGGTCGATGAGATTGAGACATCAAGGATAAACAAGGATCATCCAATTGAGAGTATCATATGGAATCTAAATACCGGTGTGAGAACTAGGAGTAGCGTGAGTAATAACACAGTGCTGTTATCGATGATCAATGACTACGAGGCGTTTCACACATGTTTATACTCATGTTTTATCTCACAAGTAGAGCCGAAAAATGTGCAAATGGCACTGAAGACAATTCTTGGGTTGAAGCCATGCAAGAAGAACTGTCACAGTTCAGAAAACTTGAAGTATGGGAGTTAGTGCCGTTACCTCGAGGAGAAGTTGCTATAGGGACCAAATGGGTCTTTAAGTGCAAACGGGATGATCGAGGTATAGTTACTAGTAACAAAGCAAGACTCGTGGTAAAGGGGTTTAAGCAGTAAGAGGGAATTGATTACAACGAAGTGTTTGCACCAGTGGCTAGGCTCGAGGCAATTCATTTGTTTATGGCTTTCGCGTCCTTCAAAGAGTTTAAGGTGTATCAACTCAACGTCAAGAGTGCTTTCTTGTACGGCAAGGTGAAGGAATTGGTGTATGTCGAACAACCCCAGGGTTTATTGATCCAAAGTATCCCGACAGAGTATATCGACTTGATAAGGCTCTGTATGGATTGCATCAGGCACCTAGGACAGAGTATATCGACTTGATTAGGTGAAGATTTTATCTTTATACAAGTGTACGTGGACGACATTATCTTTGGAACGTCAAACGTGCAGATGTGCAAAGATTTTGAAAAGGTCATGAAGTCAAAGTTTGAGATGAGGGCTATGGGAGAGCTGAACTTCTTTCTCAGTTTACAAGTTGAACAAAGGAAAGAAGGAATGTTCATTCATCAGACGAAGTATGTCTATGACATTTTGGAACGCTTCGGGATGGAAGGAACAAAGCTGACCGAGCACTTCACTACTCCGATTCAAGTGAATCATAATCTCGGACCGGGTATAGATAGTGATACTAATATGTATCCGACTTTATATCGGGCCATGATCGGGTCACTTATGTATTTAACTACTTCTAGACCTAACATAATGTTTGTTGTGTGTATTTGTGCAAGGTTATAAGCAAATCCAAAGGAGATGCATATGAAAGTCGTGAAGCGGATTCTGAGTCACTGCTGGTAGTTGCTGTTCACAGGTTTTGTGGATCTAACAACAATTGCGGGATTACGGTTTGACTTATACTCATACTCCCATTGGGATAGACAATCAATCAACAATTGGTATAACAAACAATCCAGTTAAACACATTAAGATAAAGCAGATAGAAAAAAGATATCATTTTATACGTGATTGTGCTGAAAAGAACTTGATAAAACTGGTAAAAAATGCAACGGAAGACAATAATGCAGATTTATTCACAAAAGCTTTTGATAGGTCACGTTTTGAATTGTTAGTTCAACTAAATGGCATGCGTAATCCAAAGTAACTAGACCTTAGTAGATTTTCTTTTTATAGTAAGTTATTAGCTTAGTTTATCAGCTTTATTTTTCTTATAAATGAAAAACACAAGAAAAAAGAGAGAAAACCATAAAAATTTCAAAATAAAATATCGAAAAATGAGAGAAGTCTTAGAATCATAGGTTTAAAGAGACGAAAATTAGCACAGTCTAACAAACTCTAATTGTTAAGATTTCACACATAATGTACCATAAAATCTAAGTGATATACACATTCTCGTCTAATATGTTGGTAGGCATAATACATGAAGGAAATCCTAAAAGCTAATAAAATAATCAAGAAAATGTCATATCTATACTCCTTTATAATGCATTTAGATGATAGTCTTAAAAACAATTCTTTATGCACAATGTACAACTTCTTAAAGCACAATGCTGAATTTTAAGAGGTACCATCGTGTAAAGCTTGATGTACAAGTTCTTAATGCATGTAATTTCAAATTTCAAACTCAAGCTTCAAAACCTGCGTAGATTTATTGGGAACACGCGACTTTCATCTCCAAAACTACCACAATGCACTTTCTTTGTCTGTCAATCCATTTATCTTTATCTCTCTGCACTCGCTCATTTTGGTTCCCACGTCTTCATCCGGCAACGACAACGACTCCAACTCTGGTTCTGGCTTTGGGTGCACCTCCGCCTCCATCTCCGGCTTTGCTCCCGCCTTGCTATAGACGTGCACCGCTCATCAAACAAGCCCTAGATTTGTAAAATCTGCTTAGGTAAGAGTTTTCTATATTTGTAAAATTAGATTTTAATAGGTTTTCAAATACATTACTTAGTTCATCAATTGGTTAACAATCGATTCCTCATAACAATCTCTTTGTTCTCTCTGTTTGGTTGGTTTCTAATTCATTCCTGTGAACAATCTCTCTCTACTCTTTGTTTATGTCCGCTGCTTGGTTCCTATTTGACTTCAATGACACTTCCAAAAATCGAATTCCTTTACATAATAGAGAGTTTATCAACTTTGTTCTCCTATATTGACACTACAGTGACTTTATCAACTTCTTCCAAATATCAGATTCCTTTTCTACTGATCTATGTCTAACATGTCATAGATGTTGTATAATGATATCTATGATTTATGGCAATATTTGTTTGTGATAATCTATGTATAAATTTGACGTTTTCAATATTAGTTTCTGATTATAGGTGGAAAATGTTGCTTATGTTGGAGTTTATTTCCTTTCTATGATTCTAGACTGAATGTGTTTACACGTGATATTGATAAATTTGGTGTCTATTAAAGGTTAAATGGTGAGTTATCCTCTAATTGTTTGTTGCTTATGCAGTCTATGATGTTGTACACTGAACAAGCTCCTTCTGCTTGGTTTAATTTTTCTATGTGCGGTTTTGTTGGAATCATGACAGATGACATTTTTATTGGATCACTCAGTATTACACCGACTATAAACACAAGCCTGTACGCAAATTAGCTCCTTCCAGCTAAACAGGCCATGGGACTAACATTACAGCGGGAATTAGCTTAGGTATAGAATCTACCGCTCTTTCTGTCGTTGTGATTAGTGCATCTATTGTATTGGCTTTTCTGGTTGGGCCAAACCTCAGCGTTGGTTGATAAGGCTAGAAATCCAACTGGTGGATTGTTTAGTACAACAGATATCAACAATGGGTATGCCTAGTACTGCAGCCTATGTTCTCACTATGGATATGGTTGGCCCAATAGCAGATAATGCTGGTAGAATTGTTGAGATGGGTCAGCAGGTAAAATAACATTCTTTGGAAATGAAATATGGGCAATTCTTTTTATGCTTAACCTTGAACTTGATTATTGTTTTTTGCAGCCTGAGAGCACTATTGAGATCATTGATGTTAGGGTTTGCCGTAGGATCTGATGCGCTTGCATCTTTTCTTCTGTTCAGTGCATATATGGATGCGGTCGCAACAATTGCCCATACCACATTTACACATGTAGGGAAGTCCTTTTTGTTTTCTCATTGGCTTTAGTATCATGCATTATAATTCTGAATCTAAAATTTCCAAGATTTTTGATTGCTCAGGTTGACATTGCTATTCCAGAAGTATGCGTGGGTGGATTATTGGGCTCCATGCTTATCTTTCTTTTCAGTGCGTGGGCCTGGGCTGCAGTTGGTCGGACTGCCCAGGAGGTTGTTAACGAAGTAAGAAGACAGTCTTTAAGAGATGGTTTTCTTGATTGAACATTCCATCCACATTCTCAGATGATCGACACATTATAAGGTATATCTTTCTCATGGCCTTTGATTTTTCGTTGGTCAATACCCCATAGTCGAAACCATAGGTTTCTATTTTTATTTTCAGAAAAACCTAAGCTACTGTATTCGTCTTCACTCACATCTTTATGTATATCTAATGATTTATGTGTTCTTGTTGTATTGCTTTATTTTGAACTGAAAACTAAAGAAAATCGAATGGTCTGGTGCTGCTATTTATTTCTACAAAATTTAAAGTTGAACTTCATTCTAATTTCTCTGCTACTGTTCTAAGTCCTAACCTGTTGGACTTATCTGTTAGTTTTAATAATCCTGACTTCTATTGAGCAAGGTGTGTCATCCTAGGTATTCTTTTTATTTGTTTAGGTCCCTGTGATTAATGTAATGATAGGAGAATGATTCTTGCAGCTTATGGATATTAAAGATCCAACCAAGGTGATGAATTTTTCATAGCATAGTCTTCTCAAGACAAATAAATGATGATCAAATTTTACAAATATAGTTATGATATGTTTTGCAGGACCAAGTTACCAATAAGCTTTGGAAGAACTTTTACATGCTATAATTTGGTACTAAGAGTACCAGTGTGGTGGTTGATAGAGTGAAATTGAAGAAATTGAAGAAAGTTCAATTTATATGGAGACAATTGTATGAGCTGAATTTTATTTTTCATTTATCTTTGCTAAATTCTCATTGCTGCTTTGCAATTTTATCTATATCTTGTTTGTTTATCATCAAAAGAAAAATTCAGAAAGAGTGCCACTTTTGAATCATGTTAGCGTTGCACAAACCATAAACTATTTATTGAATCAATCACAAGCAGTGTACGAAAGATGTGCTGATGGAATCGAACTAATTGTTATGAAAAATTATTTAATGATTTTAAACTTATAAGATCATACCAGAAATGATGAGACAATATGCAGTCGTTTTAAAACAATTTAATCATGCCCAGTATTGTTTAACAATCCATAATTTTGACATAATAATTGCTGCAATATGACACATGTATGAGCATAATTTGGGGAAAATGATGTGACGATTGCATATTACTATTTAAAAATGGCTCTGCTACAAGTAGGTTGTCTAATCTGCAGGCAAAGCTAAAGGATAGAATGTTGGCAATGGTGTTGGTCATAGAACCATGAAACATGTAATTTTTCAACATCAATTCCAACTTTAAAAATAAAAAAGAAATCAGTTTAACTTCAAAAATCAGATTTTAAGTCTTGATTTTTCTATAAACAGAAGTATTGATTTTGAATATTTGATCATCAATTTTGTTATGGAATTGGTGCTTCAACTGAATAATATCTTTAAGATTTTGTGATATGGTTGGTCTTTTGTTCAAACTTGTGTCTCATTGTTTGTTGCTTCCATAACAATTTTTAGTTGTGATGCTTTCAATTACATTATAAAAATTTAAGATCTATAGTTCTTAAAATTTCAAGAATAAGAGGGAGTAAATTCTCTTTTCCTGCACGTTTGTTTTCATTTTTCATTGGTCATGGATTCTTCAAAAGTTATTTGTGTTGAATAAATTGTTTGGGTTTAACTTGAATGATTGCCCATCTTCCCCATTGTTCCATTGAATCGCCAAAAAAAATTTAACTACTTGAAATTTATTATATACTTATTGATTCTGTGGATTCTTTTTGGAATGTATAAAGGTAAGTTGTGTATGTGAGTTCGAAACTAAGATGAGAGGGAAAATTAGATTTGGTGTGGCTGTTCGAAGTTTCGACCTGGACCGCAAGATGTACAAGTCTCACGGTGGTGAAATTGAAGATGAGCAGCAACAGGAGGTGAGCAGGGGAAGTACGAAACTTATTTTAGGGGGTGTGTAGCAGGCTTGTGTGTTTGTGTGGTGTTGTGTAATTAAATCAGAACACTTTCAGTTATAATATACTTGTGTGTGTGTGTGTGTGTTTCTTATTACAATACAACAACAACAAAGTGTAGTGTGTGCGTGTGAAGGTCCATGATCCCGAGACATAGTCTTAGGGTGTGCAGTGGTGTGTGTGGCTGTCATTTGCATTGCGTGTTGCTTCGATTAAATGTGTGTGTGAGTTTTGAAAGGTCAAACAGAAACAATATTTATGAATATATGTGTGTTTTGGCAATTTATGATAGTTTATATATATGTTCATGTTTTTGTGTTGTATATGTAGCAATACATGTGTGTTTTGGCAGTCATCATCAATAGTAAATGGACTATTAATTATACATAAATTGGTCTGATGTGATCAAGTTTCTATGCGACTGTTGTTATCCATTTGATACCGTTAAATACCACAATTTATGTAGTTTAATATATGAGTTTCATCTTAAGGAAACTTATCACAGTTCTATCTTATTGTTTGGCCTTTATCAATCAATCATTCATGGCAGCAACTGCTACTGACAATGTTTAGAAAACATCATTAAAACCAATGGTCCATAAACGTGAAAATAGAGTGATTTTTACTGAACCTAATGGTGTTTTTGTTGACGCTCTTTACAGCATTATGACATTGCCGATGGGTACCATACTCACACTTTTGGAGAAATACCTTGATGAAAAGTTGAAGACACATGGCTGGTTAAAAAACATGAACCAGAGTCTTGTTGATCTTCCTGATAATTATCTTTCTGCTAAAGGAAGCAAGGATTTGATGCTAAAAACTAGAAGCTCAGCATATGAACTTTGCAGAAACCTTAAAAACTGGGCTTCTCAACTGTATGATGATGAAGTACATTTTGGTACCTGTAATCTTGTTAGATGCGGCAAATTCCGGGAAACTGATGAACAAAGAAATCAAAGAGAAAAATTCAACCGTTAACACTGCAGGTGGCAGACTGGCAGTGGACAGAATTGTGTGTTTGTTTATGATGTGTGAACTTTTTTAGATGTTCTTAAAGTGATTCCAAATACAGCAGCCTTTGGCATTGATTTGCTTTGTAATCTTGGAATTAGTGATGGTAATGTTTTAGAGGAGAGGACTTTTGATATTGGTCTTTAACAAGTACTTTAGTGGAGTATATTGTTTTATATTATTATGGAAAACGTGTTCGCACATTAAATTTTGAATTTATTCTTTTGTTTGTTTTCCATATCTTTATTCTTTTAAAAGGGCACTGTCATTCAAATATCGTTGACGTACATGGTTTTTAATCGCACTTGTCATGATCAAAATTCAAATTAAACCTAGACTTGTAACTTTGATCCAGCGTTTAGCAAGTGATAATTGTGACAACTTCGGAGAAAGTGTTGCCGAAAGAACATCTTCCAACCTCAAAGTTTTAGTTTGCAGAGGCCAACAAAGAATTTGTCGACTTAGTTCTTGGTTTCTTGGGAATCGCATTAGGAACAATGATGGACAAGTTGATGGCTAGCAATTCTTCTGTTGGAAGTTTAGCCTTTAGACAACTTGTATGCAAGTATATCTCTAATATGGATGTTGGACATTCAGTCTCAATGATGTGCTTCTCGAACCTCTTCTCCCATGGCATTATTAATAAAATTATTTTAATATCTACATATAAACTCACATTTAAAATTATTATAAACGTTGATTGAAAAATATTTTCATCCTATGAAGTTAAACGAAGATTTTTAAGTAATTTTTTTATTTATTATTTGAATAATGTAACAACCTAACTTTTGGCCAACTTATTATCTAATTATCGAACCAATAAGGTAATTTTATTACATTATTTGAATTATAATTTAATTAAACTTTAAAATATTTAATTAAATTATATAAGTATTTGAATTATGATTTAATAATTATTAAAGATAATTAAATAAAAGAGATATAATATACAAAAATAATAGTGGGTTAAGTAGCAAACGTAACTGATTAAGTATATAAACGTCAATAATATTCATTAATCACAAATTTAGAAATCAGACTCTCTCTCTCTAACTTTCTCTCTCTACTCTCTCTACTCTCTCTCTACTTCTCTCTAACTTATTTTTCAAACCGACCGGCCGATTATCGAGTTTAGTACATCATCGGAAAGGTCTCGAAGAGTACTACAACAATCTACGATTGCATGCGTGATTTCATACGAACTTGAGGTAAGAATCGACACTTTTAGTTTTCATATTTTCGGTTTTGAAGGTATAAATTCGAATTTAGCATTTTTCATGAGATTAAAGCTAATCTAACTTGATTTTAACTAAGAATATGTATAATATTATTGAATCTAGGCTTAATACTTAGTATATTCATGATTTTAGGCTTTGAAATTCATGTTTAAAGGCTGAAAAAGATGAACAAATTCGAGATGCCAAGAACAAACTCGAATTTAGCTAAAATTGAACCAAGGTCTCAACTTTAACCCTAAATTCAAATGGGTATTCGAGTTTAAACATAAGCCTTCGAATTTATGCATCAAATTCGAATGGGTATTCGAATTTAGTACATGGGTTTCGAATTTAATGTATTCAAATTTAACCTATGATTCGAATTTAGCAAATGAAGTTCGAATTTGGTCATTTAAAATCGAATGATGCTTAAAATATAACAATAGGTTCGAATTTAATGACTTATGTTCGAATTTATGTATATAAATTCGAAATCCCACTCCCTAAATTCTAATATCTTGGATAAAACACGTGAATGACGCATAAATTAGTAAAATGATTATATATATATACACAGATCCTTTGAGAATTTAATGAAAACTAAGAAAGATTCTAATAAAGATTGATGGTCACATTTATATCAATATAATTAAGATATGAGATTTTGAGATTAAAAGACCAACGAACAAACATTGAACTTATTGATCAAATGATTCAAAGGCTAATAAATATCAGAAATGATATGATTAACAGATTGAGCAACAAGTAAAATGGAAATCATCTGAAAGTCTGATATAAGTCAGATAGTGGTTCTAATCCACTATAGATTGTGAGCAACAGAGCCAGATCCAGAAAGTGCAAATAACCCGTAACGTTGAGTTGTAGATTTTACATTAACGCAAATTATGTGAATTGAGACTTTTGTTGCATGATCCTGATTTTATTGGCATTCTGATCTTATTGAGCATATTGATAATTGCCATGATTACTATGAATTGTTGAGCCGATCATTTATTCTTGTAGCTTCTATTCTTTGACGAGTCAATTGAGTGTTAAGCTTAACACCACCACTATTGCTCAGTGTTGGGTTAATGTTAGGCTTATGATGTGCTGATTTACGTGAAGAAAGCACAGAGGGTAGCTAGAGCTGAGCATTCTGATGATACCCATACAGCAATTACTGGTAGCTAGCCCAGTACGTGGCTGATCCCCACTAATGATGTGTGTGTATGGTGTTATGATTATCCGAGCATTCCATATGAATTTATCTAAAAGTCTCAAGAGCGACAACAGTTTTATAACTGGGAGCTGAGAAAAGACGCGCATCAAAAGAGCATTAAATTGGCCAATGTCCCTTCGAGATTTGAGCTGTGCATGAGCCTAGTGCAGTGCATGAGCAATAGAGTTGAGCCGTGCATGAGCCGAGTGCAGTGCATGTGCTTTTCGCGTTCATAATTGCATGTTAAATGTGAAATTCTACATTCTCACTAGGCAATTAAGCTTACCCCGTTGTTGCATTATTTTTCAGGTAAAAGAAAATGATTGGCTGGACCTAGTTCATAGGTCAGGACTTTGAAAGAGCTTGAAGTGCTTTAGAACCTGTTTCAACACCTTGGTACTTGATTGATGATTGAGCTTTGGGGTTCAGGCTAGTTTACATTTGTGCTTTGATGTAATAGTTTAGAAGTCGGTACCATATTACTTAAATTCTGTCTCTGTTAGTAATTAACTTTAATTCCGCACTGTTAATTTTATCCTAGTTTCATGATTGATATTGCGTTGCTACTGGGCCTAGACTTAAGACCTTTGAGAAATCTTGGGTCTCACAGGATGGTATCAGAGCAATAGTTTGCGTGAATCATTGTATTACGTGTAATACATGATCTCAAACTTGTGCATTGCTATAGTATCAATCATGACAGGATGACTTGAACTAAGATAGGTTTCAGAGACTAGTAGGACGGGGCATGAAAGGGTACAATATGCTAGACTAATGATCTAAATACTTAGTGATTTGAATTTCAGAGCTTTCTCAGGAGAAGGTGGACCATCAGGTGGCATGACCCCAGAGCAAGTACTGGAAATGATGCAACAACTAATAACCCAGAATAATGAGCAACAAAACAAGTTTATGCTAGAGCAAATTGAATCAATAAAGAAAACTGAAAAGAGAAATAAACATAAAAAAAAGCAAACTGAACAGTCAATCGAATCGGAATCCGATAATGAGCATGTCAACCAACGAGTTGTACAGCCAAAAGGCTGTAGATTTAAAGACTTCAAAGCGAGTGGTGCCATAACGTTTGAAGGCACAGTAAACCCAATACAAGCGTTAGACTGGATAAGTCATACTGAAGAGATCTTCGGTATCTCAGAATGTCTGGACAGCAATAGAGTTAAGTTTGCTACAACACTGTTTGTTGGAGCTGCTAGAGCCTGGTGGAAAACACAAAGGAGCATCTATGGTGAGGAAGCAATTATGACATTGGACTGGGAGCAGTTCTTGGAGATGTTCAACGCCAAATAATGTCCAACAGACAAACAAGACGAACTCGAGATGCAGTTGATGCAATTAAAACAAGGAACTAAGACCGTTGATGAATACGAGCATGAGTTCTCGAGACTTTGCGGCTACTCGTCATATCAAGTAGCAACAGAAGAGCGTAAGATAAACCGATTTAGACTGGGTATGAATCCAACATATAGAAGACAAATGAGTAGCATAAAATTCAAAACGTATCTCAGTATAGTGGAAGCAGCAAGGATGGTGGAGCGGGAATTCACAGTTTCTAGTTGTGAACCTGTTATGATGGCTATAAGTCCTACTTGTCCATCTCCACCTAAGAAACAGAAACTTAGTAGATTCTTCAGTTCATCAAAGTCCAGTCAGCAGCAGTCACAAGCATCCTCTTCACCTCACAAGACTAGAGTCTATTCCATAAAATCAGGAGCACGACCGTGTAAACGCTGTAACAAATTTCATAGCGGACGCTGCAATCCTAGAGATGTGGCGTGTTACACTTGTAAACAGATTAGACATGGAAGCGATGAGTGCCCAGAAAGAAATGGCGTATGCTACAACTGTGGTGAGCGTGGACATTATGCCAAGCATTGCTCAAATGTACGCGTGCTTACTAATCAGGAACAACCAGTTGGCAGAGCAATCCAACAGAGTACTACAATGATACCTACAGCAAAGGCGCGAGCTTTCCATATAACTGCTGAGAATGCTGAGGAGACACCAGAGACACCAAAAGATCTCAATGGTAACTAATAATAAGTTTCTTATATGATAAAATGATTTAATTTCGTTACCATCTGAGTTTCAATTCCAAAATAAGTATTGAGTTAGCTGTACAACCCTGTCATCGATAGTGAATAATGCGGATGACTTATGGGTTGTATCAGTTGAAGTTACGATACGAGTACATTTCCTATCAGAAATTATACCTATAAACAATATAGGTATTGTAATCTGAATCATGTATGATTCAAAACCCGAGAGAAATTGAAATTTAATCCTAAACACAAGCTACTTCGTAAATCCTTGTAATCTGAATGATTACAATGTGTCTTATAATGAGACAGAGGTAGAAGTTGTTGATCCAATAAATATTAATGAGAAGAGAATCATTGAAACAAATTGTTAAACACCCAATGACAGCTTGAATTGAAATCAAAGAAGTCAGAGGCACAAAGCGAGAGTGACAAGAAAATAGATTGAAATTTTGAAAAGACAAGCAATTAGTCATGAATGGCCAATGAAAAGCCCGTCAAATGCCAAAATAAATGTAAGAATGGATTCTCAGTATGTCGACGCGAGACTAGTGAGATATCTAATATAGAATTCTTATTCCACCTAAATGCATATAAAATTAAAAGTTTCCGCCAAAAGAGTAAAGTAATTTAAATTCAGAAATTCACCAATGAAAAGTCAAACATAAGTCTATTCATTTAATTAAACAGAACCAAAGGTTATTGCTCTGTCAAAGCCTCTTGACCGATTTGCACAGTGAACTGATAGAGGAAGGCGATGACGATAAAGTAGAAGATGACGTAAATGGTCGTGGAGACGGTTTTGGAACCCTGGTAGCTCGAGACCTGACTTCAATAACAGAATCTGCCATCATGTCTAACGAATCGCACCGAGAAAGCCTAAGTAAATTGTCGATTTCTATCAAAATCGTTTCCTTGGAATTTGATTCTATATAGCATTTGTTTTCCATGTCGTTAATATTTCTATTCGCTGGAAGATTTGAAAGTGTATGATCTCTTCAAGTTCTTGATCATATTTGACTTTCCTGAAATATCCATCAACTGCTGAAACCGTTGCGAAGAAGATGTGGTCGATTGTAACTCCAAAATTTTGATTCTCTGTTCGAACTCCTGTTTTGTTCGGCGAGCTTTAAATGCAGCATTTCAACATTTTGCCTCAATCTCTCATTTTTTAAACACTCGATCATCTTGGAGGATTTTGCTTCTCGAGAGGCTGCTTATGTAAAGGATTTGGCGGATATGGCAGCGCAATTGGAGACCAAGATAGGTGAGGTGGAGTCGTTACACGAAGAGTTGGCTCCGATTGTTGCGTCGGAGGATTGATTCCATTTGTTTGACAGACCAAAGAAAATAATAAGTATTCATAGCAAGTCAGCACAAATCAAAAAAATCGGCTAAGCGATTATTGATTGTAACATCATCAATAAGAGAAACATAAAGTACTGATATCAGACTCCCGAAAAGCTCTGTAACTATTTCAAGAGCAAATGAAAAGAGATATGAGCTAACTAATATATAGAGAAGCTAGCCGAATTGAATGAGATATAAAATTCAAAAGTCCACAAAGTGAATATATAATTTGATAATCAGAAATTCCTAAAATGATCAACGACAATTATATAACAGTGAAACATTGAATCAAATATGAGCTCCGAGGAGAAATTTGAGTTTCTTGTGCATGTGAATCTCAAAGAAACATAAATCATGAAATACAGATGGTGCTCGTTCAGTGGAAACACCCCAAAGGTTCGCATCAGTTTTGGGAATCAAGAGATATCATAAAAGCTATTTACCTAAGTCTGTTCGAACATAGCTAACTTCAGGGACGAAGTTTGTGCGTGGTGGAGCCCATTCTGTAACAACCTAACTTTTGGCCAACTTATTATCTAATTATCGAACCAATAATGTAATTTTATTACATTATTTGAATTATAATTTAATTAAGCTTTGAAATATTTAATTAAATTATATAAGTATTTGAATTATGATTTAATAATTATTAAAGATAATTAAATAAAAGAGATATAAGATACAAAAATAATAGTGGGTTAAGTAGCAAACGTAACTGATTAAGTATATAAACGTCAATAATATTCATTAATCACAAATTTAGAAATCAGACTCTCTCTCTCTAACTTTCTCTCTCTACTCTCTCTCTACTCTCTCTCTACTTCTCTCTAACTTATTTCTCAAACCGACCGGCCGATTATCGAGTTCAATACATCATCGGAAAGGTCTCGAAGAGTACTACAACAATCTACGATTGCATGCGTGATTTCATACGAATTTGAGGTAAGAATTGACACTTTTAGTTTTCATATTTTCGGTTTTGAAGGTATATATTCGAATTTAGCATTTTTCATGAGATTAAAGCTAATCTAACTTTATTTTAACTAAGAATATGTATAATATAATTGAATCTAGGCTTAATAATTAGTATATTCATGATTTTAGGCTTTGAAATTCATGTTTAAAGGCTGAAAAAGATGAACAAATTCAAGATGCCAAGAACAAACTCGAATTTAGCTAAAATTGAACCAAGGTCTCGACTTTAACCCTAAATTCGAATGGGTATTCGAGTTTAAACATAAGCCTTCGAATTTATGCATCAAATTCGAATGGGTATTCGAATTTAGTACATGGGTTTCGAATTTAATGTATTCAAATTTAACCTATGATTCGAATTTAGCAAATGAAGTTCGAATTTGGTCATTTAAAATCGAATGATGCTTCAAATTTAACAATAGGTTTGAATTTAATGACTTATGTTCGAATTTATGTATATAAATTCGAAATCCCACTCCCTAAATTCTAATATCTTGGATAAAACACGTGAATGACGCATAAATTAGTAAAATGATTATATATATATATATATACACATAGATCCTTTGAGAATTTAATGAATACTAAGAAAGATTCTAATAAAGATTGATGGTCACATTTATATCAATATAATTAAGATATGAGATTTTGAGATTAAAAGACCAACGAATGAACATTGAACTTATTGATCAAATGATTCAACGGCTAATAAATATCAGAAATGATATGATTAACAGATTGAACAACAAGTAAAATGGCAAGCATCTGAAAGTCTGATATAAGTTAGATAGTGGTTCTAATCCACTACAGATTGTGAGCAACAGAGCCAGATCCAGAAAGTGCAAATAACCAGTAACGGTGAGTTGTAGATTTTACTTTAATTGCAAATTATGTGAATTGAGACTTTTGTTGCATGATCCTGATTTTATTGGCATTCTGATCTTATTGAGCATATTGATAATTGCCATGATTACTATGAATTGTTGAGCCGATCATTTATTCTTGTAGCTTCTATTCTTTAACGAGTCATTTGATTGTTAAGCTTAACACCAACACTATTGCTCAGTGTTGGGTTAATGTTAGGCTTATGATGTGCTAATTTACGTGATGAAAGCACAGAGGGTCAGCTAGAGCTGAGCATTCTGATGATACCCATACATCAATTACTGGTAGCTAGCCCAGTACGTGGCTAATCCCCACTAATGATGCGTGTGTATGGTGTTATCATTATCCGAGCATTCCGTATGAATTTGTCTAAAAGTCTCAAGAGCAACAATGTTTTATAACTGGGAGCTGAGCAAAGACGCGTATCAAAATAGCATTAAATTGGCCAATGTCCCTTCGAGATTTGAGCTGTGCATGAGCCTAGTGCAGTGCATGAGCAATAGAGCTGAGTCGTGCATGAGCCGAGTGCAGTGCATGTGCTTTCCGCGTTCATAATTGCATGTTAAATGTGAAATTCTACATTCTCACTAAGCAATTAAGCTTACCCCATTGTTGCATTATTTTTCAGGTAAATGCAAAGGATTGGCTGGACCTAGTTCATAGGTCAGGACTTTGAAAGAGCTTGAAGTGCTTTAGAACCTGTTTCAACACCTTGGTACTTGATTGATGATTGAGCTTTGGGGTTCAGGGCTAGTTTACATTTGTGCTTTGATGTAATAATTTAGAAGTCGGTACCCTATTACTTAAATTCTGTCTCTATTAGTAATTAACTTTAATTCCGCACTTTTAATTTTATCTTAGTTTCATGATTGATATGGCGTTGCTACTGGGCCTAGACTTAAGACCTTTGAGAAATCTTGGGTCTCACAATTAAACATTTTGAAATTGAAACTTAAACGTAATATTAACTATATGTTTATTTAAAAGAAACTATTAATCATCGAACATCACTTTTTGTCACTAAAAAAACATGTCATCGAACAAAACATGTTTGTCATCGCCACCGCTTTGCGCGAGAACACTACTAGTGTGTAACTAACTTAGATGTATTCCCAAAAGGTCTAAATTTCTATGTTAGACACGTACAGACAATGATTATGAATGAGGTATGCAAATTTATCTGGGAGATGTATAGCAACATAAAAATACATCTTAAACAAAGAAAGAAAAGGTTTTGTAAAGAAAAGGGAAGTCAACACAAGTGGCTTTGTTGTACGTGAGTACAAACCTGTCACCGCTATTTTGACTTAAACTAGCAAGATAAGTCACTTTGTTGTACGTGAGTACAGACCAGTCACCGCAGTATTGCTAACATAAGTGGAACTCTAAGACAAACTAAGACATTGTGTTGTATGTAAATACAGAACTGTGTCCGACGTTTGCTTTTTAAAGAAAATTTGCAAATACCAAAAAGTCATAATCATTGACTGTGTGCCCGTGATCATAGAAGTATTCTAAGTATGGGACACGTAAGGGTTTTCTTGATAAATAAAAAGGCCAATGGACATTTTCCAAAGTGTAGAATGTTTAAAAGAGAAAAAACATCACCGATAATCGACTTGGACTGTTCTATAACGACAAAACAATCAAGGATAAAATAAATTCCTAAGTGTGTAGCGGAAAGGCTTGGACAGTGTGTGTTATTTTGACACTGCTATCTGATTGTACCTTCTTTGACTATCTTGCAAAATATTTTGTTAGTTATTTTTATCTTAAATATCTTTGAGTTAATTCAATTTCAATTTAATTTTAATTAATTTTTTTTTTATTTTAATATAATAGGAAAAGGTCAGTTAGTGGGATGCCTTTTAGTTGAAGAAACAATATTGTGTGATGATTTGTTGCTTAGTGTGATATTGTTACGGAAACATCTTCGTTATACAACGTTGAAACGTTGGGTTTTATTAAAGCCATAAAATTTCAAATTACATTCGAACATCACGCCAAGTTCTCAGATACATTCGAACTTGCTGCAAGTTCGAACTCTAAACCTGAAGTTCGAAGGAGCTTGGATATAATAGCGTCAACAGCTTGCTTAGTTATAGCACCTACCTTCGTAATTTCTCTCACGAACTTACCTCCTGCAATCTCGAACTCGCTCGAACTTGTCGAAATTCGACATTGTTTCTCGAGTTATTAAATGTTGCTCGAACCTACTACAAACTTAGTGATGAATTGAACCAACACTAAACTAAGTAGTGTAAGTTAGGACCTTTTAGTGGCTAAATTGACCAATTTTGAGTTGTGGGTCATTTATAACTAAGTGCTTTAATAATCTACATGGTTTAAACGCAAAACTCTATAAAATTAGAACTAATCATTCATAAACTTGATTTGAACCTATTAGGACTATATTCTACTTTTAATTAAGTCAAATAAGGTTAAAATCATGGTTTTGAAGTTGAAAATGGCCGACTTCGAACTTGTTCTTCAGGTTCGATGTTGTCAGGACTTCAAACTTCGTAAAATATCTGTAAGTTCGAAGTCAGACATATTCGAATAGTTGTCTCGAACTTAAGTAAGTTCGTAGGTCAAAAGATTTTTCGAACTTAGTTAAGTTCGAATGTGTTATAGTCTCGAATTTAAATAAGTTCGAAGATGTTGAATTCGAACTTAATAAAGTTCGAATAACAAAACTTTTTGAAAATTTATTTCTAACATTTTAAGTGTAAATTGTGTGCAAATATGGGTGATAGAGCTTTTTTCAATAAGCATAACATGGTGATGGCAGTTGATCTTCAGTTGCCAGAGGCTCAGCCGTACCGGCAAATGATAGAGTTCCTGTCGCAATCCAGAGTGGCGTATGCTCTAACGCACAACCAGCCAAACATTCTTCCGTACGACCGGCAGTTTTGGCAACATTTGCAAGTCGACTGCACTGTTACACCTACGGTTCTACGAACAAGGGTAGGTGACCGTCCGATCGCATTTTCTGCTGATCATTTACGCTCAATTTTCCATCTGGGGACAGTTGAGCAAGAGGCTGGCCCAATTGACTTTCCGGCACCCATAAGGCAGGCTGCCTACCTCAGAATGGGTTACGCTCAAGATATAACCATGGCGTCATACATTAAAGGCGGACTCATTGACCAGTGGAGATATCTGGTCCATGTGATCATGGTGTGTTTTGCTCCCAAGAAGGCGGGTTTCGACACAATGGTGTCCAAGCTGCAGTCAGAAATGATCTCACCCGTCTACAACAAAAGGTTGAACTTTTCAGGGATGTTATTTGGGGAGTTTGTAAATCAAATCTCTGTTCCTAACCGAGAAAATTTTCTCATGCACCCGTGCTTTATCATGATGATCATTCGACATTTCGTGCCGGACTTACCGACGCTGCCAGAGCAAACTGGAGTGGCCATCATTAACAAGAAAATTTATGCTAACTGCCAGTCTCAAAATGCTAGAAGGGCAGAGCAAGTGAGGCCACAGGTGGCTCCGTTGCCAGACTTTGTCGCACGTGAAGGAGATAATTGGATAGGTGATGCTCCTTAGCAACAACCTCAACAGCAGCAACCCCCACAACAACAAGCACCGGCACGACGACTAGCGGCTGCTCGAGAAGTTCCTGCTCAAAACACAGCGGCGGCTGAGGCTTCCGCATCGGGACCTCATGTTGACCCAAGGATGCAAACGTTGGAAGAAATTTTTGATTAAGGAGTAGCAACACAAGAAAATGTAGCAGAGCAGCTAGTTGAGGATATTTTGGAGCCGCATACTGATTTAGATGATATATTTAGGCAAATTGGTGAATATCAGCCTCCAGCTCCTGCAACTATAATAAGAGAAAGTCGTGAAGAAGCAACAGCAAGAACAGAGAGTCAGGATGAAGAAGCTGAAGGTCATGTAGAGACCGCTTCAGAATCTGAATCAGACTCTAGCTCAAACGAGGAGGAAGCTGAAGTTGTTAATCCAGCAATTTCCATTGAAAGATATGGCTCATGAGTTGTTGTGAGCAGAAGAAAGATGACATGCCCTACACTCCGTGATGAAGATGAAGGAGATGCGGATTTTGTCATAGAAGAAGAGGGATTAATTACCACACAACAGAGGTCGAAGCGTCAACGCATTCGTCAGGGAGCTCCATCTACCTTTGCTGCAATTCCATCCGCCGCAACCACCGCTCCAACAACATCAACCCCATCAACTTCCATTCCTTTCACTGAAATCAGCGATTCACAGAGTTGAAAGGCAAGGTAGACATCCAAACAGTCCAAATATTTCACCTCTCGCAAGCTGTAAACGAGTTGCAGCAACATAACTCAAGACTGGAGCAGCAGAATGCTCAGTTACAAACAAAAGTGGCTGCTCAACAAGAAGCGATGTCAGCTCAGCAGTCTCAAATTCTGACTCTACAGACCCTGGTTGAGCAAATAATGAAAGATCTACAAGCTCAGTAGTAGATCAGATGTCGAGCAGATGAGTTAAGGAGAGTCTAGAGAGGAGATGACGATGAAGAAGGTGACCCAGAGACGCAAAAAGACAGTGAGCTAGCAGATCTTCCACGTGACACTGCTCAGCAAGCTGAAATTCAGGGGGAGCCTGGATCATCTGGAACAAGAGGAGGATGAAATCAAGAGAAAGGCAAAGCTCCAGAACCCTCAGAGTCCTGTGAGCATTAAATGATTGAAGCCATAACAGGAATAGACGATGATGAAGACGTGATGTTTGACTTCGAAGATGAGATAGAGGATCTTGAAGAAGGGAATTCGTTCCAGAAGACATTACGGACTGGAAATAAGATGAAGAAGTCTTAGTCGATGAGGAAGATGAATTTGATGAGATTGTTATTCAACAAAAACCTATCACTGAGACGTATACGACGACAGAACAGAATATGCTTGATATCGAAGTATTTAAAGCTGCTTTAAATGTTGAATCAGAGTTTGAAGAGCCTGATAGGGAGCTCACAGCTGAAGAAAAGAAAAAGTTGTGGTTTAGATCAGAGAAGAAGGTTTTGTCATTAAAAGAGAAAATGAATGTGCCTAGTTCTGGAAAGCTTTCAAGAAACACACTTAGCTTGTTCTTTGATCGAGAACTGCAACTTTTTATTATTAAGAGAAAGGATGGCCTACAATATCTGAGGAGAAGATTGAAGGACTTCAATTCATTTCCAAAAGTTGAGATAAATGCCTTAGCATGGAAAGAGCTCGTCAACATCGGAGACGATCCCTATGCTGAAGTGATTGCCAATATTATCAAAAGGGAAGGGAGGTCTAGGAATTTTGAAAGGCTAAATCGAAGAATAGGCAAGAGAGTAATGGACCACACAAGAATAAATCCTCTAAATGGAAAGCCATGGATAAAGATATATTACAAGCAGTTAGATTCTTAAAGAAAGTGCCTCAAAAGCCAATGCCTCAAGACGTCTTGGGCAATCTGAACTGGTGGTATGTGGACAGTGAGACAGGCGAAGCAGTTATAGAAGATGTTGAAGAAGTGGTGATTCTGAAGGTGTATGATCCCTTGCACCTGGTCAACTTATCCAAAGATGATCTGCTCAAGCTTCATATTCAAAAAATCTCCTTTGATGCTCATTTGAAGACTGAAGGCAGAAAATATCAAAATGTTGTAAAGGTGTGTGTAGAACAGGAATTGTATGCAGGTAGTATTCTGAATAAGCCAAGCTCTATAGATTAATGTATATCTAACTAGAAGCTATCGTCAAGGGGGAGTCAGTTAGTGCACCCTGTGTGACGATAGCAGTCTAAGCATAGATAATCTGTGAAGACCTCCCCTTACGGGGCGGTCCTCAGAGTCTAGGTCCCACATCTTGGAACACGATATCAATCATAACTAAGATAGAGTAATTATATTGCGGAATTTCAAATTACAGGTACAAATACTAGGATAAGTTCAATACAGTTTTTAGTACAAATTACAGTTTTCAAATTAAACTTCTAAAGGGTACATGACTAATCTAATTCATGTCATCATACAATCAAATCAAATATTCCCAAACCACCACAATTATCATCTGTCAATCAGTACCGAAGGTTTGTTGAGTAGTGGTCTATAGAAAACTTCAATCTTGATTCTTGAAAGACCTAAGAACTAGGTCTAGCGTGATATGTCTTGACTGCCGCTACAGCCACTCATGATTGAGAAATAGTAGTCATAGAGTTGGATGATGTCCAGGCTACGCTCATGATTTTATTGGAAGCTATCCACTTATACTGGGCTAGCTACCAGCAGTCATCGTGGGGGGAGCATCGGAGTAATTAATACCAAGTTCAATAGAACTTGTGAAATAGCAAGGTCTAGAAGAATAGACCGACAAGGCTAATCATGCTAAGCTGAATCAATATATCAAAGATGCGAGCAATAATGAAAGCGTAAATAATCAAGGTCATGATAGTAATCTCAACTGATAACAATATCTGAAATGATCTGTAACTACAATGTTATGCAGAATGATAAGACAAATAGCTATCATGATCCACAGGGCATCACCGAGCCATGGTGAGCACAGGTCACAATCCAGCTGAGCATGTATGAATGTCAAAATAAACAATCATCAACAATATGTCTCAACCAGAATCTAGCATGTAAAACTGAATATCTATAACTCACTGGTTGCGTTGTCTTATCAAGCAGATTTCTCCACCACCTGAGTTATCTTAATATTGTATCTTTAATCTTTGTCTCACTACTACAAATCGAAGCTAATGCAACACTTTTGATGCAACAAATTTAAAAAGTGTTGCTTTTTTATTTAAGTTCGCTCTAAAGCAACATATTGACAATAAGTGTTGCATATAATGATTTAATGCAACACTTATTTTGAAGTGTTGCCATTTTTACTAAAAAAATGCAACAATTTTCTAAAGTGTTGCAATTTTTTCTAAAAATTGCAACATTTATTTAAAGTGTTGCATATTTCAATAAAAAATGCAACACATTTTTAGAGTGTTGCATTAATAATGAAAAAAATGCAACACATTTTTAGAGTGTTTCATTTATAATGAAAAAAATGCAATACGTTTTTAGAAACATATAACAAATTTTTAAATGTTGCATTTAAACTTGTTGCAACACAAGAAAAAAAAACAAAATATAATTAAGTAATTAGTAAACACAGATAATACAACATATATTTATAATATAATAATCAAAATAATTGGTAATGACACTAAAAAATAATATAAATATATTCTTTTGAGAAGGTACAATCAAACCGATCACACTATTATTCCAACAAAAATTCGTCTGTATACCCTAATACCCCCGTTTCAATATTCCCACTTTCTTTATTGAAGCCCTAGTCTTGCTTATCCTAGTCTCCCCCACGCCTAGAAAAAAATAACTTGAGGTTTTTTTATGGAAATTTCACTAAACCAAAAAGAAAAAAATAAGTTGAGGTTTTTTATGGAAAAAATAACATGGAGGGACGAAAACGTAAAAAACGTGAAAATATGTTGGTTTTTTTCATAATAAACCCTAAACTAAATGCACAAATTAGAAAATCAAATGCATAATTTTACTCAAATGCACAATTCTTACATAAAAGGACAAATTTTAGCATGAGATGCGTAAATGTTTACATAAACGACATAAGTTTATCGAATATATAAAATTAGCATCTAAGCATAATCGTTTAGATTTATTTATGATTCTTAAAAAATCGTAATCAAAATTAATTTGGTGCATGATTCATCTAAAAATGAAAATATATAATAGTAATTTTTTTAATTAAAAATAACGTTTCAGATTTTGAATCAATAAATGCAATGTCCCACATACGGAAATAATGTTTTTTTTTAATTAGGAAAAGAAAGATGAAGGGAAACAACTCAATATCCAAAGTAGCTACTATTAATTAAAATTTTGTCAATTAGGTAAATAAAAATGACGCAGGACAAGAAGACAAAAAAAATTATTGAAAGACCTGGTGAAACCCTAGTCTTGCTTTTCAGTTTTCACATTTGAAAATTTACAAACTCACTCCACCGCCCCACATGCTCGTCGCCTCCCTCTTTCTTGTGAATACTCTAGCGCCGCCCGCCCTTCACCCTTCGCCGCCGCTCATCGTCGGTTGCCTCTCTGCCTCCCTCTCAAAACCCTAGCGTCGTCCCGCCGCTCGTCGCTGCTCACCGCTCGCCGCTCGCCTCATCTCACCGTATCATCTTCTCCGAGACTCCGACGATGAGGGAAAGTTTTTGTTTAAGTTCTTAAATCCTACCTAAAAGTTTTCTTTTTTTAGTTTTTGTTTTCAGACTTTCTGTTTAAAAGTTTGAGTTTTTGTTCATGATTTCATTCAAATTTTTGAGTTTTTGTTCTTGTCTCATCTCACAGTATCATCTGTTCACGATTTCACTATTGAAGTATAAATTCAGTTATGAAACCGAACCAAACCGATATTCTATATATTTGCTTACTGTGAATATGTGATAGTGTGATTTATGTTGGTTTTGTGTTTTGTACAGATACTTAGTGATAGATGTTATGATTTTACATAATTTTTGCGTAGATGTTTACGGTTGGATATATTTATAAACATTTGACATGTATGCATTTGTGTTTAGGGCAAAAAATTATGTATCTATGCACATGTGTTCACACTTTTTTGAAAAAGGGGGTGGGTTTGATTGATGATTTTGAAAGGCAGAGTGTGTGTGATTGTGACAAGAGAGGTGATAGGGCAAGAATTGTGTATTCTTGGAAAGAAATGGAGCGTTTGAGGGATGCAAGGGTGGATGAAGAAAAGAAGAAATGGATTGAGGTTTATTGTGGGCTTGGACCAATTGTGGCCAAGGAGTATGATGATTTGGTTGGTGGGCATGATGGTGCGGAGGCAAATTATGTGAATTTTGATCCTCGACAACAATTTGCCAAAGAAAAGGTTGCTGCTGCTGATCTTAATGGTATGTTGGTTGATCATTTAGTTTCCAATTTCCACTAATGTGGTTCAACAATTTGCTTTCATGCACGGTTGTTATGAACCCTTATTATTCTCATGAAGTTTCAGCAGTACAAATGAATGACCATTAGACTTATAAATAGATAAGATAGGAAAACTATAATCCTAACTATGTTATGTGATATGAAAAAACGTGCTTATAACATTCGCATAAGGTGCTTGTTGCTAAAAAATTGTGCAGTTATGAACACTACAACTAATCAACACAAAAGCAATAGAGTCCCATTGATTTTGTTCTAGATTTTTTTTCTGCAGTTTTTTTTCAGCTTTTTTGCAGTTTAAATCTACTTTTCTGTTTTCTTGGTTGTATCCAGAGATATGTAATTTAGAAAAAACACTAACGATATGATATCTATTGTACGTGTTTTCATATGTTGCAGGTTAGTTACTTTCTTTTGACATATGCAAAGTGATCGATAGAAGGAGAGTTGTTCATGATAAGCGTCAGTTTCGTATGAAAGAAATTACAAGAAGAGGAATTGAATATGCATTTCCAAGATTGTAATTTACTTTTTTGTTGTATCGCTTATACATTTGATGATCCTTATTTTGGTTGTAGAAGTTTATATACTTGAAATATTTTTTGATCGATATGTTATGAAATGATATTATTTTTGTTAAATTGAATTGTAAGTAGAAAAACTATCACGATGCAAATAAATAAATATTTGTATTTGCATTAAATTTAAAAAATAATGAATGTGTACCTTTTGTCTAGAAAATATTGCATTTATGTAATTTAAAACAATAATAAAGTGTTGCAATAGATTGATGATGGTGTTGCATTTACATAATGACAACATTTGATAAGTGTTGCATTTGATAAGTAAAGTGTTGCTATATGTTGGTAACAATAAATTAGAAGTGTTGCTTTAGAGTATAAAAAGTGTTGCATTTAAAAAGTGTTGTATTTATAAAATAATGGCAACACATCAAAAAGTGTTGCTTTAGAATTTAAAAAGAGTTGCATTGAAAAAGTGTTGCATTTATAAAATAAAGGCAACACTTTTGAAAAGTGTTGCATTATCCAGTGAAAGTGTCGCTTTAGACCTAAGGCGACGTTGGCTAAGGTGGCACTACATAAAGTGTCGCATTAGGCCTATAGCAACACTTTTAAGGCCTAACACAACACTTTTCTCATGTTGCTTTAGGTTCATTTTGTTGTAGTGTCTTTCTGGACTCTGACTTTGCTTTTTAAAACTTTGACCCACTTTCAATATATTTTAAATCTTTAATTCTTTGTTTAGAATTTATCTTAACCTGTCAAGAATTTATCATAACAATATCATTAGCTTGTAGCTTGAAATCTTTATTTATCTGATTCTGATAACTGTGAAACTCCATCAATCATTTTATACTTTCTTTAATTCTTTGAAATCTCAAAATATATATACATATATAAATATACTAGTATATTGCCCGCGCATAGTGGCGGCGACAACAAATGTATTCAGTAACATATTTAATCAGTAAAATATTATATTGTAGACGACATAGACAGAAAAATTATGGTTGTTGAAAACATGTGATTCATAGATTGGCATATTATAAATACATTGCATAAAAACGTTAAGACGAAGACGTTAAGACTAAATTGCATATAAACATAAGATATATATTGACTGTAGAAACATTTCCAATGTGAAGTCTTGATTAACCAAAATTTGATCTAATTCACAGCCTCAACAAAGTATGAACAACTTGAAAAATGTAGTCGTAAAAAATAAAAATTATACCCAACTTACAACCTCAAAAGGAAACAAATCAACATAAATTACAGCCATATAGGATAATACCAGCCCTAATTTGCAGTTCCATAGCAAAATAAATAAACCTTGTCTTATATGAGATGTCTCCATCTTTTGAGGAAATCTAAAATTGCCAAAACAAGGCTAAAATTGCCAAATAAACCTTGTCTTAGCAACTTTGCCAAAAGAAACCTTGTCTTAGTAGTTGTTATTAACAAAACACAATGAGAAAGAAAATAAGAAATAGGAGTAGTACAATTACAAGAAAGTTAGAGGACGTGGCTGAATAAGATCATGCCATCAGTACTATTATCGAGTATGCAAGCATGTATGGTTCCATTCTATTATTGAGCGAATTAATAGCAACCTTGTTGAGCCAATGCACAATGAATAGCCACTAAAAGACTCAAATGCCACTAAAATACTCTGATAGGCCAACTTTTGGGATTTCTGGTCAATAATCTTACATATACACTTGGGTATTAGTCCATTAGATACACGGGCATTTACATAAACATGAAATCAACATAAGGAGCTTTGATTGCGTCCAAGAGCTCTTAACCATGCCAGGTCAACACGTGTCATAATAAATTCTCGACAGTTATGCACAACACTTAAATGCTGCAAACTTTGATTGCGTCCAAGAGCTCTTAACCATTTGATGGGCTTTCAGATTGTTTGTTTCCTGAATTTTTAGAGCCAGCCAGACCGCTCCTCCTGTTCATGTTTGAGTCGTTATTTTCAGCTTCTTGTTCATTGTTAGTTAAACTGTTGAACGAAAATGAGAGGTCAGTCTGCCCTTGACGTGAATCAGATGGCTGAACTGAACATCGGTTGCAAAAAGTTGCGTTTGTCAAAAATCTCACGTAATGAGACCCGACAAACAGGGCATGAGCATTGTTGCTGTAACCATATGTCGATGCAAGAAGAATGAAAGAAATGTCCACGGAACGGCAGAATTTGTAGTGTATCATCTGTTTGGTACTCCGAAAGACAAACTATGTATCTAGAAGAATATAAGAAAACATGTTAATACAGCAATATGGAATTACAGTGCATTTGATCAAAAAGTCAAGACACTAAGAAGTCAACCAAGCAAGATGGGATTTGTTGGTGTTGATAATTTCAAATTGACGACAGTTGATAACAAATCTGGCATTGCCACAAGATTGATCCTTTTAAGAAACACAAGTTGTTAACACTTCACAGTTAATAACAAATCTGCTGATCTCACTTACAAAAACCTTCATAAAAATAACATAAACTAAGCAATCTTTCATGTGGAAAAAGCTTAATCAGTCCAGCATCCCATTTTCATAACCATTAAAATTCAAGATTCACACACAAATCATTAGCATTGCATCATACTGCTTTTGTATTGTCTTCAACTACTACTTACTATACGGAAACAAAACTACTGGGATCACATACAAATAAAACCTTTCTCAAAGTAAAGTTGCTTGTAGGGAAAAGTCACCTTAGAAAGCGATGTCTTTGTCATTAGACTGAAAATATATTTCTTGTGTAAAATTTGCTCTTGCAGCAGTCTGAACCTTCTCATGATAACAAAGTAATATTCTAATCATAAAAACAAATTAGCCCCAATCCAATTAAAAGATTGGTTGAATTTAAATGTACAAATACTTAAAGAGGTAGTATGTGAAAAAAGACTTGAATTTATGGCTACTGGTAAAAATTGGGAGGCAAAAAACCACTGATAAGCTCAACATACTCAATTTTTGGTTAGAAGAGTGCAATTTGTCATAAAGCTGGTACTTGCCACACATTGCTCTAAAATCCAACTGCTAAATGCACCACGTTAGACTAAGGGTGAAATCAATGTTTAACCTGACATTTATAAATCATAGGAAGACAGATCCAAGTTTTCAACCAAATGAATGACTGACACAAAACTTATTTAAGAACAAGTAATGGAGGGTTTCCTCAGCAAGGCAATCTCCTTAATAGCATCAATGATGCCATTTACAATTTAATTAGGTATTTAATGAAGTAATTACAGTATGAACCACCATAATGCCATTTGCAATTTAATTGGTATTTAAATAAATTAAGTAGCCTATCGATTAAAATTAAGAAAACTACATAATACCATCAAAACAATGACATACAATCATTTAGAATCACACAAAAGAGAAGTGATTGGAAAACACCAAAGCAGCATCTTGGTTGTTTATGTTTTGAGATATCCATAAAATGTTTATCATTTCAGTATGATAACATGAGAAAAATCAACCAGACGAAATCTATAAATTGGCCAGCCAAGGATCTCCAGCACCTACCCATGTGCAGCAGATAACATCAGCACTCTGATTTTGGACAGCATAAACACACATGAATATTGAGGCCGTTGTTTTTGATTTTTGATTCCCAGAATGGATACCCTCAGATTTAATCTCCAGACATAATCTCCGGGTCAAGGTCCTAATAGTACACCCACTTAGTGTGTGTATATGTGTGTGTGTGATGTTGCTGTTTTGTTGCTAGCAGCACCAACACTACATATATACTTACATGTTACACACACTTCTTAATCATATATACATATAAACTATTTTGTTGCTGCTGTATTTTTTTAACACAGATCACAAGAATTGACCATTTCTGTTTGGTCTTATGTTTCTTCTGTATGTTAGTGAACAAAGTATATCACTAACAAAGAAAATAAATATTTTAATCTCAAGCGCAGTGGGTGGATAGTGAATAACAAATAGAAAATAACAACCATCCTTTTCCTAAAATTACTATGTGCGTTGTTGATTTCTAGCATGCAATTGAGACACCCTGATATCAAATTTGAGCAGCCATCTAAAGGTGTGTATGTCTCTACAACTACATATATTTTGTGCAATAAGCAGAGCACAAATTAGCTTTGCTGTGCTAAGAGATTTTTAAACAGAACTACTCAGGCAAAAATACAAAAACCTTAATTATAGAAAAATTTTGTAACTTAATATTTAACAATCATATTTAAAGAAATAAGGTACCTGAAAAATCCATCTTCAACAAAACAATGGTTGTTGTTACCTCCATCTCCCACTCCATTTCTCCATTGTCCGCTCAACAATACCTAAAACCATTTACAGTTACACCCATCAGTTCAATCCACATTGAAGAGAAGCATACACAGCCACAAAGTTTACATATATAATGACGTGTAGAAATCCCAGATCTATAAATAGAAAGCCCTAAAGTTTCCAGACAAACTTACAATAGACTTAGTTTCCAGTTTATGCTAGATCTGTAAATAATAATAAACTATCAAAACTAATAAAAACAGCTCAATATCATGACAAAATAAAACAAACAATTCGAGTGTTCATCAAGAAAAGCACGCTAATCCTGATGAAGCCCTTATTCTTTCCACTGCACCCGGGTCCGCAGACACATAGCTAAAAATTGATGGTGATGATGGCTGTTGTTGGCTTGTCTCTGGGATTTATTGTCGATGAATAATACCCATCGCATGAATTATATTACTTAATAAAGCACAATGAGGAGTGGCTTGTAAGAAACATTTAAATGACTTAGATGAATTACAGTTTTATACGACAAAGAAAGAACACCGTAAGTTGTTAAGACCACAGTAGGTTCAACTATCACTCTTGGTTCATTGCTCCTATCACCACCATAGTGAACAAAAATCGATAAATTGTTTGCCTCAGAAGGGGTTTCGAGCTCTTCCTACAATTTCAATATAAAGATTACTTTACAAAAAAGATGATATACTTTTTCCATTTCCAGCATTCAAAGTTTAAAAGGGACTACCTTCCATTGGCTCAGCGAAGCCATCTAACAAACAATGAGTGTTCT
This sequence comes from Centrapalus pauciflorus, assembly GCA_020465985.1. Classification (NCBI taxonomy): domain Eukaryota; kingdom Viridiplantae; phylum Streptophyta; class Magnoliopsida; order Asterales; family Asteraceae; genus Centrapalus; species Centrapalus pauciflorus. Next base: position 43,583 of record JAANYP010008878.1, on the reverse strand, counting down.
AGCTCTAGGTCTTTGAGAGCTTCTTGTATTTATCGACTCATTTTCAATGGTTCCTTTCCCTGTCTTGCAAGAATCAAAGAAATAGTCATCGCAGTTTTACCAAGTCCCATTGCATCTGCTAGTATCTGTACAATTTGAAGAATTCACAAACAATATATATCATTACTATGCATATTATTTAAGATCTTGAGTCGGTTAAGAAAATAAAATAATAGAAACTTACTCCTCCTTTAGCCATCTGTGTTGCTTCTAGAAACTTGGTAGTTGCTCCTCCAGAGAAAATATTTACATAAATTGAACCAGCCCTTCTGTTAAGTTCATAAAGAATAAAATGTTTATAAACTACAAAAAAGGAAAGGTTCCTTTCCGCCATCTTAATTAAACATCAACAATTAGCATACCCATACTTTCCACCATTTAAGAGAAGTTTATTGAACAGATAAATACTACAAAGAAACTCACCTGGATTTATGGATCCCCTTCTCATAGGCTTTTAAAAATTCACTTTGTACATGAAAGAAGAATGCGTAGGTGAATCATTTGAGATACAAGTCATATAAACGTAATGAACGCAACAATATCCTAAAATGTTGTACCCTCAATCATGGAATTGATTGTTCAAACTCAACACTGCTGAATTTTGATAATTAGTTACACGATGACTTGCATAGTAAAACAAAAAAGGTTCATTAGTGGTTCCATGGGAGAGACACGTTTTTTCGTATATCTCACAATCATAACCAGCCAAATAGATGACTCTGTTAAATTTAAAAGATTCTATCATAACTCTACATATGACATAAAGATTAATTTTAGAGAAGTTGTGACTTCAAAAAATTTTAAAAACTCAAATATTCACAGGTTTCTAAATTTGTTTATCGAATTCTGCTCTAGTAAATTAATGAAGAGAAAATTAAGAAAGCAGTAACAGAAATGCAAAAGTTGAGATGAGAGACAACCTCTGTTTTGAGAACACAAGAACCATGGCGGTAAATGCTAGGAAGTTTTTTGTAGTTAATGCCAAATTGCTGGAAAAAGATCTCTTTTTTTCTTGTTTTTGAGTGCCCTGTGAATAAGCCCATATAAAATGTTGAGAGGACCATCAAGATCAATATCCAAAGAAGTGTCCATAGGATAGGACTAGTGGCAAGTTGAGCAGCCGAAACTGGACTTAATGTCCTAATTACCTTAAACAATATGAAATTAGTAATTGCTTTGATCAGTTAAAAAACAAAACAGAATATATGGCTATTATCAACTTCAGTTCAATATTAAAACATGTTGGATGTTTATAAAAATCAAAAAAAAAAAAAAAAACAAAAATATTGCAAGAAATGTTGATTAAGCAACCATCTGAAAGATCCATATTGTAGGGTTTTTATACCATTTTGGGAAACTTAAGAAAATATGAAAATTGAGTACTCAACAACCATGATTTATCCTTTTTTTCTGTGATAAGGCTTTAACTAATTTTTCCACCGATAATAAAAAATTACACCCGAGTATTCATAGACGGCATGAATATAAAATTTTGAAAATGTCAACTAAGGAGGCTGCTTAAAACACAGAAAATATGATTGTTCTTCAGAAAATAATTTTATTGGAAAACATGGTTTTCTAGAAAACACATTCAACACAAATACATGAACATATGCAGCAAAGAGACACTGCATCCAAACAACTGCACCTTATTAGTTGATTCCAACTCACCTGTATAATCTTTACTTGAGGGAAAACCTTTCAGGCTTTGTAGCTGCGAGTATGTTAAGCTAGTCAATCCCATGATATGGAACGACGGGACCACGCACAGAAACCCAAGATATCGTATAATATAGAAAATCTCGAGGTTAAGGTGCCGCTAGGTCAAGCAGGATACCTCTGTTGATTTGACTATTGTTGATCTTCAACACATTAGAAGAATCTTCAACTCATTAGCAGAAATATCGTATGTCAGGCAGCAAATATCAATCCCATGATATATTGCCGCCTCCGCTAGGTCAAGCAAAAATCTCATATCTCGAGCTCTGAGGTTGAGGGATCGAAACAGTGTGAACTCGTATAGCGAGGGATCGTTAGGAGGGATGGATTGAGAACATGATCAACAGGAAGGAAACTAGGCGGTGTCTAGGGAACATGAAACGAGAGTTCCCATGGAACAATGAAGAGACGTGTGGTGTTTCTGTAGATGGAATTCAAATTCAAAAGATTTTTATGCAATAAACACATGTACTATAAGCTTTAACATATTGTACCTTTCAAAATTAAGGGGATGTGCTTTGACTGATTGTACATGATGCTTGGGTTACTTGTAAGTCTTAAAATTAAAGAAAGTGCTTTATCAAGTTGTACCTTGTGCATTATAAAAGGTAAAAAGCTAAATGCTTTATTAGAGGGAGGTTCCATTGAGAACTTTTGTGCATCGAGACACAAAAGAACCTGCACTGGCCCTTGGATGAAAAGAATGTGTTGGTTAGATCAAATGGCAAAATGGTAATTAAATAGAAAGATTTATGCATCAAGTGCACATAATGAAATTCACGGAGGGGTAAAACAGGAATTATGCAATCCTTATTTAATTATTACACTTCCAAAATTAACAAAAATAATACAGATTCAAAATACATCAAAATACATGCATATCGTTCATCTCTTCCAAAAATAAATCATGCATATCGTTCATCTCTTCCAAAATCAAAATATATAAAAATACAAACATGAATCGTTTATACAAACATAAATCATGCATATCGTTCATCTCTTCCAAAATCAAGAGGGGGCTAAGAGAGAGGAGAGAGAGAGAGAGAGAGAGAGAGAGAGAGAGAGAGAGAGGGAGTGGTTTTAGGAAAGAAGTTAATGATGATTTTCATACCAAATTTAGCTATTAATTATCTTAAAAACATTTAAATTCAAAAATAATTTCCATACATTTAGTATCCCCTAGATGCCCTTTGTGCACTCTTGGTAAATAGTTCGATGCACAAAAGTTCTCAATGGTGCCTCGATGCACAAAAGTTCTCAATCGAACCCCAATATATATATATATATATATATATATCATGTTGCTTTATTTAATGTTCTTTCATCATTATAATCATGTGTCTTATAATTGTGACACATCATTTATTTATTATTTTAAAGTATCCGAAATGAACTTATCCGAATTCGTCAACCGGATTCGGACCATCCGGATTTGGATCCTTCGAATTCGGATCAACCGGATTCGGACAATCCGGACCAGGCATCCGGACCGGTCCGTCCGAACTTAGGACATCCGAACTCGGCTCATTCGGGTTGGGAGTATTCGAGACATAGGATCCGAAATTGGATCCGAATTGGGCACCATATCCGAATTCGGGTCCCAACCGAATTCGGATCCCAAGACTTATGAATTTCCAGATTTGTTCTTGAATGCCCAGCTTTTATTCATTCGGATTTTTACCAAAAATTCTCTAATCACATTTTTATTAACATGCAATGTAATCTAAAGTAATATTATCATTTTTGGGTTGTTTTTATACCATTTTCCCTATCATAAACACATTTATTTGCTCAAAATCGTCCAAAATCATTACTTTTGTCAAGAACACATAATTTTAAAAATACTCAGATTTCTTGCTTATTTGGACGAATTAACCTATGATTATTGTTTCTGTAACTTTGAAACACTTAAATACATGATTATTTACTGAAATTTTGAACATGCCACGTAAATTTCATGTTATAAATCTTAGATTTCGGTTTTACACAAAACCGAACCCAAGCCATAAAATTTCGAAATTTTAAATGAATATTACCTCAAATCTTTGTAGTTTATTGTTGTTTGATGATTGTTGTAACTTCTCCTTGACTTCAATTATTGCAACTTTTATGGATTTCTTGATGATTTGTGAAGCCGTAGGTTTAGAGAGAAGAAAGAGAGGGAGCTTGAAATTCTTAATTGATGATAAATGAGAAATTTAAAGACATTAAGTCTTTATTTTCCAACTTTTAGCATTTGAAAACTTTAACCCCTCCATTTATACATATTACATCTCTTTTATTTTTATATCATATATATTTAACTTAATTAAATAATTTCATTACTTAATTAAATTACAAAACAAATAATGTAATTAAATTACATTATTAACTCGAAATCAGAAATTAAATGTTCAGTTGAGACTAGGTTGTTACAGAATGGGCTCCACCACGCACAAACATCGTCCTCGATGTTAGCTATGTTCAAACAGACTTCGATATGTAGCTTTCCTGGCATCTTTAGATTCACAAGACTGATGCGAACCCTTGTGGTGTTTCCACTGGACGAGCACCATCTGTATCTCTTTATTATGTAGGTTTTTGGTCTTCGAGTCCAGAATACATTCTAGCTCCTCAACCACTCGAAGCTTCTCATCAATTTGCAGATTAACATATGGTATCTGCACTTCTCTTTCATCTGCTAGGCTCTTTCGTAGATGACTATCTTATTTCTCTTTATAAACCGTACCACATTTTTCATTGGGGATACTTTCAGCATCACCCAATCATTAACTGCAAAACTGATCGATCTATGCCGATTATCGTAATACGACTTCTGCATGCTTTGAGCTTCAAGAATATTCCTTCTGACAAGTTGAATCTTCTCATGAGTAAACTATAGAAGGGCAGGACCTGCTAAAGGTGATTCGCTTGTTTCGCGCCAACAGGTGGAACTTCTGCACTTTCTTCCGTACAAAGCTTCAAAAGGAGCCATCTTGATCGTTGAATGATAACTGTTATTGTATGAGAATTCGACCAAAGGTAAATGGTCATCCATGTTACCACCTAGATCAAGAACACAGGCACAGAGCATATCTTAAAGAGTCAAGATAGTGTGTTCACTTTGGCCATCTGCATTAGGATGATAAGCAGTACTCATAGAGATTCGAGTACCCATCCCGTCTTGCAGCGCTTTCCAGAATTTCAAAGTGAAACGACTATCACGATCAGAGACGATAGACTTTGGCACACCATGACGAGAAATAACCTCAGTGATGTACATTTGTGTTAGTCTATCAAGAGGATAAGTCTCTCTCATCGGTATAAAAAGAGCTGACTTCGTTAATCGATCCACGACTACCCAGATGGAGTCATGCTATCTCTTGGTTTTTGGAAACTTTGTGACAAAATCCATGGTTATATGCTCCCACTTCCACTCAGGAACTAGTAGTGGTTGCATATCCCCGAAGGGTTTCTGATGTTCTGCCTTAACCATTTGATAGACTCTGCAGCTTTCAATGTATTGACCAATATTTTTCTTCATTCCTGGCCACCAATAATCAGCTTTCAGATCGAAGTACATCTTTGAGCTGCCAGGAAGAATAGATAACTTGGACTGATGGGCTTCTGATAGAAGAGTGTTGCAGATTGAACCATACTTACGAATCCAGATTCGGTTTCCCTGGAGACATTGAAGTCCCAAATGATTCACAGATAAGAACTGAAGTTCCCCTTTGAGATTTTCAGAACAAAGATTCTCTTCTTTCAAAGCCTCGGCTTGAGCTGATCTGATGTCTTCAATAAGATCAGAAGAGAACACAACAGGTGTCAAGGCATATCAACAATTTTCTGGATACACCTTTCTACTCAAAGCATCCGCGACCACGTTGGCTTTGCCGGGATGATACAAGATCTCGCAATCATAGTCCCTGATGAGTTCTAAGGACCGTCGCTGTTTCATGTTTAGATCCATTTGAGTAAATAAGTGTTTGAGGCTTTTATGGTCGTTGTAAAGCTGACACCGAGTTCCATAAAGATAGTGACGCCAGATTTTCAATGTGAAGGCAACGGCAGCCAACTCAAGATCATGTGTTGGTGCACTTTTCTCGTAGTCTTTTAATTGCCTTGAAGCATAGGTAATGACTTTTCCCCTCTGCATGAGGACACAACCTAAGCTAGTACCAGATGCATCGCTATAAATGACAAAGTCATCATTGCCTTCTGGTAAGGCTAGGATTTGCGCTTGAATAAGTTTCTGCTTCAATGTTTCAAATGCTTCTTGCTGTTTATCAGCCCATACGAAAGGTGTATTCTTTCGCGTTAGCATCATGATAGGCACAACAATCTTCGAGAAGTCTTTAATGAATCACCGGTAGTAACCAGCCAATCCAAGGAAACTTCTGATTTCGGAGGTATTGCGAGGCGTTTGCAACTTTTGAATAGCCTCGACTTTAGATGGATCAACTGAAATACCTTCGCCAGATACAACATGGCCAAGGAATTGGATCTATAGAATGACAAAATTGAATTTCAAGTTTTTAGTTGAACAAAGAATGCTTAGGAAATAGCTCGAGACAATATAAAGTTGTACCTGTCTGAGCCAGAAATCACACTTAGAGAATTTTACGTAGATCCTTTCTTTTCTCAATAACTCTAGCAATTGACGCAGATGAACAACATGATCAGCCTCTGTTTTGGAGTAAATCAGAATATCGTCTATGAACACGATTACTGACTTATCCAGCATTGGTTTGTACACGCGGATATCTATGAACGCCGCTGGTGCATTAGTTAAACCAAATGGCATTACGAGAAATTCGTAATGACCATATCTCATTCGGAAGGCTGTCTTTGGAATATCCTCATCTTTTAGTTTCAGCTGATGATACCCAAAACGAAGATTAATTTTGGAGAAATAACATTCTCCTTGTAGCTGATCAAATAAATCATCGATTCTTGGCAGAGGATACTTATTCTTGATAGTGACTTTGTTCAACTCACGATAGTCGATGCACATTCGGAGAGTTCCATCTTTCTTCTTAACGAATAAGACAGGTGCACCACAAGGAGATTAACAAGGTCGGATAAATCCCTTCTCTAACAGAACTTGCAATTGTTTTGACATTTCTTGCATTTCTGCAGGCGCAAGTCTGTAGGTAGCTTTAGCAATTGGAGCCGCACCAGGAACTAAGTCAATGCCAATTCGACTTTACGTTCTGGTGGCAGTCCAAAATTATCATCGGGGAATACGTCTGGTAACTCACAGACGATCGGAATATCATAAATAGATTTCTCATTGGCTTCAGAGACAATTTCAGATGAGACAAAACATAGATAGGATTTGTGACCCTTAGATAAATATTAAGCGCTTTCTCAATTGATATGAAGCAGTTAGCACCTTTTCGCTTGTCGCCTTTGATTTCCAACACTCGGCCGTCTGAAGTCTTCATTCTGATGATTTGATGGTTGCACACAATCGTAGCTTCATTATTCGTTAACCAGTCCATGACGATAATAACGTCGAACTCTTTTAACGGAATCGGGATAAGATCAAGGTTGAACACAATGTTATTAACGAGCAGAGTGCAATTTCGGTATACGGAATCAAGAATAACATAATTATTACTGGCCGTATCTATATCAAGTACTACGAGAAGCTTTGAAGGAGATTTAGACAATCTTTGAGCAAAAACAGTCGTATGTATGAACGACTTGCACCGGAATCGAATAGTACACGAGCAGGTATCGAACTTAGCAAGAACGTACAGGTAACCACATCAGGGGTTTCTTTCGCTTCCTCAGCTGTTATCTGAAATGTGCGGGTCCTTGCAGTTGGAGTTACAGCTGAGCTTTTCATCATAGAACCTCCAGCTGATGATTGCGATTGACCTCGGCATCCACTCTGTCACTGATACACAAAGTGTCCACCCTTTCGACACTTCGCATATCCAAGACCCCGCTGGGGACATTCTTCACTGCTGTGGCCGATCCTGCTACATACATAGCAGGTGACGTCTTCCGGATTACACAGTCCCATATGTTATTTTTTGCATCTTTTGCAGAATCGTGGTTCATTCGTTCGAGAATAGGCTTGAGCTTTCTGAGGCGAGCTGTATTGTTGAGATTGTTGGGATTGAGATTTCATGGGCTTAAAGAATCTACCGAATCTCTGCTTCTTTGGGGGAGAAGGACATGTCGGGTTCGTTTGTGAAGCATAAAGTTGATCGCCATACTCTAGATATCCCCTCTTTATCTGCCTTGCAGCTTCAACCATCTCTAAGTAACTCTTATACTTCATCGCGCTCATCGGGTGTCTGTATCTTGGATTACGTCCTTCGTGAAATCTATTCATTTTTCTTTCCTTGGTGGCTACTTGATATGATGAATAGCCACAGAGCCGCGAGATTTCGTGCTCATACTCGTCAACTGTCTTGGTTCCTTGAGTTAATTGCATCAGTTGGACCTCCATTTTGTCTTTTTGGTCAACATGGCAATACTTCGCGTTAAACATGTCAAGAAACTGGTCCCATTCGAAAATTGGGAAGACCACCTCTCCATAAATGCTCCTCTGAGTCTTCCACCAAGCATGGGCAGCACCGACGAATAAAGCAGATGCATAACTCACTTTCTTTGAATCTAAGCAATCGAAGATTCTGAAGATTTCTTCAGTGTGACTTATCCAATCTTGGATTGGGTTGACTGTACCCTCAAAGTTTAGGGCACCGCTCGCTTTAAAATCTTTAAACTTACTGTCTTTCGGCTGTTTAATTTGGGCATTAGGATTTGAGTTATCAGAATCAGACTCATCATTTTGAACTTGTTTTTCTTTTCTCTTATTCTTTTTATAAGCACGTCTCTTAGCTTCGGCCTCATCTCTGGCCCGAAACTATTCTTGCATGTTCTTGTTTTGTTGTTCAGATTGTTGGGCTAATAGTTGTTGTACCATTTCGAACATCTGTTGGGGAGTCATATTGTTGGGGAAATCACCTGATCCTGATCCTGACATCTTTACTGAAAATTAAAATCATTTAACTTTCAGTTTATAGACTTAGAGCTATGTACCCTTTTTCCCATCCTAACAGTCTTTACATCCTATCTCAGTTCAAACCACCTAAATGATTGATACATATGTACTGCTTCAGTTTGAGACCAAGTATTACTCACGTAATACTTGATTCACTCAAACTATGGGCTTTGATACCATCCTGCGAAGGCATGTCCTTACGGGACAGTCCTCAGAGTCTAGGTCCCACATCTTGCAACACGATATCAATCTTAACTAAGATAGAGTAATTATAATGCAGAATTTCAAATTACAGGTACAAACACTAGGATAAGTTTAATACAAATTTTAGTATAGATTACAGTTTTCAAATTAAACTTATAAAGGGTACAAGACTAATCTAATTCATGTCATCATACAATCAAATCAAATCTACCCAAACCACCACAATTATCATCTGCCAATCAGTACCGAAGGTTTGTTGAGCAGTGGTCAATAGAAAACTTCAATCTTGATTCTTGAAAGACCTAAGAACTAGGTCTAGCAGGTGCTTTTCCCTTATCTTTTCTTGTAAAAATTTAAAAAACAACTATAAGCAAAGCTTAGTGAGAATATAGATTTTCAGATTACATGCATTTCAAGCGGATCATGGGTCTAGCGTGATATGGCTTGACTACCGCTACAACCACTCATGATTGAGACATAGTAGTCATAGAGTTGGATGATGTCCAGGCCACGCTCACGCTTTTAGTGGAAGCTATCCACTTACACTGGGCTAGCTACCAGCAGTCATCGTGGGGGGAGCATCGGAGTAATCAATACCAAGTTCAATAGAACTGGTGACCTAGCAAGGTCTAGAACAATAGACCGATAAGGCTAATCATGTTAAGCTGAATCAATATATCAAATATGCGAGCAATAATGAAAGCATAAATAACCAAGGTCATGATAGCAATATCTGAAATGATCTGTAGGTACAATGTTATGCAGAATGATAAGTCAAATAGATATCATGATCCACAGGACATCACCGAACCATGGTGAGCACATGTCACAATCCAGCTGATCATGTATGGATGTCAAAATAAACTATCATCAACAATATGTCTCAACCGGAATCTAGCATGTAAAACTGAATATCTATAACTCACTGGTTCTGTTGTCTTAACAAGCAGATTTCTCCACCACCTAAGTTATCTCAGGATTTTGTCTTTAATCTTTGTCTTTCTGGACTTTAGCTTTTCTTTTCAAATCTTTGACCCACTTTCAATATGTTTTAAATCTTTAATTCTTTGTTCAGAATTTATCTGAACCTGTCCAGAATTTATGATAACAATATCATTAGCTTGTAGCTTGAAATCTTTATTTATCTGATTCTGATAACTGTGAAACTCCATCAATCATTTTATACTTTCTTTGACTCTTTGAAATCTCAAAAGATATATACAGATATATATACATACATATATATATATATATATATATATATATATATATATATATATATATATATATATATATATATATATATATATATATATATATATATATCATGTTGCTTTATTTAATGTTCTTTCATCATTATAATCATGGGTCTTATAATCGTGACACATCATTTATTTATTATTTTAAAGTATCCGAAATGAACTTATCTGAATTCATCAACCAGATTCGGACCATCCGGATTTGGATCATCCGGCTTCGGATCAACTGGATTCGGACCATCAGGACTAGGCATCCGGATTGGGCATCCGGACAGGGACGTCCGAACTTAGGCCATCCGAACTCGGCTCATTCGGGTTGGGACTATCCGAGACATAGGATCCAAAATTGGATCATAATTGGGCACCATATCCGAATTCGGGTCCCAACCAAATTCGGATCCCAAGACTTATGAATTTTCAGATTTGTTCTTGATTGTCCAGCTTTTATTCATACGGGCTTTTACCAAAAATTCTCTAATCACATTTTTATTAACATGCAATGTAATCTAAAGTTATATTATCATTTGGGTTGTTTTTATACCATTTTCCCTATCATAAACACATTTATTTGCTCAAAATCGTCCAAAATCATTACTTTTTTCAAGAACACATAATTTTACAAAAACTCTGATTTCTTGCTTATTTGGACGAATTAACCTATGATTATTGATTCTGTAACTTCGAATACTTAAATACATGATTATTTACTGAAAATTTGAACATGCAACATAAATTTCATGTTATAAATCTTAGATTTTAGTTTTTCTCAAAACCGAACCCAAACCTTAAAATTTCGAAATTTAAATGAATATTACCTAAAATCTTTGTAGTTTATTGATGTTTGATGATTATTGTAACTTCTCCTTGACTTCAATTCTTCAATTATTGCTACTTTTATGGATTTCTTGATGATTTGTGAAGAAACCGAAGGTTTAGAGAGAAGAAAGAGAGAGAGTTTGAAATTATTAACTGATGATAAATGAGAAATTTATAGACATTAAGTCTTTATTTTCCGACTTTTAGCATTTGACAACTTTAACCCCTCCACTTATACATATTACATCTCTTTTATTTTTATATCATCTAAATAATTTATAACATATATATTTAACTTAATTAAATAATTTCATTACTTAATTAAAATACAAGAAAATAATAATGTAATTAAATTACATTATTAACTCGAAATCAGAAATTTAATGTTCAGTTGAGACTAGGTTGTTAAATAGTCTTTTGTAATAAATCAGGCTTTGCAAATACAAGCTATATATGTTTGAACATGTTTTTGTTTGATGTTTACATTTGCATAGATAAGTTCAAACATAAGTTCAAATATAGGTTCAAACATAAGTTCAAGAATAAGTTCAAAAATAAGTTCAAAGGCTAGGGTTTAAACTTAAGTGAAGCTAAGTTCGAATAGTGTTGGACAAGTTCATGGGGTTGGGCCTAAACGAACTTGTGTAACTTAAGTTCGAACTTAATCTCTATAATTAAGAGTTAATCCATTTTCATTAGGGACTTTTGCAGAAATCAGCATTCAGAGCTCGTATTAGTGCACGTACGAACTTGTGAGATTTCAGAGAGTCATTTTCGGAGAAATACACGTGTCGGGTCGTCCGTCGTAACGATTATCATTGTGTTCGTCTCCAGTTTCCATGTGTTATCGATCCGTTAAACCGCTAACGAGGATTCCACATTCGTTGGAAGGTGTCGCGTCAAGATCAGATCCGTGGCAGAGGTGACCTTACAATTTGGGATATAACCTAGGAAGTATTCTTTGTCTGCCTTCTCACCAAACTTAGGTTGATGTTTCATATTTAACAAAGTACATGGCACCCCAAATGGTTCAAACCGAGTTAAATTTGGTGGTCTTTTATATAAAATCTCATAACAGGTTTTGTTCAGAGATTTAACAGTAAGAACTCTGTTAAGCATATGACATGTGGTATATACTGCGTCGCGTAAAAACATAGTGGGAAGCTTTGAATCTGAGAGCATAATCCTTGCTGTCTCAATCAATGTCTCGTTTTTCCATTTTGCCACCCCATTTTGTTGTGGCTCATATGATGCACTAAATTCATGCACTATGCCTTTAGTTAGGTAATATACACCAATTACTGCATTTTTAAATACTATTCCATTATCACTTCTGATATGTTTTACCCTTTTCCCATAGGAGTTCTCAACATGGTCTAAGAACCAAATCACCATGCCTCCTGTCTCGTCCTTTGTACCTAAAAAGAAAACCCAAGAGAAACGTGAGTAATCATTAGTAATAACTAAACGAAACCAACTCCCACCTATACTCCTATTGTTAATTGGACCAAAAAGATCTATATGTTACAGGTCAAAGGTGGAGGAGATTGAGTTCTGAGTCTTCGATTTGTGTGCCTTCTTATATTGTTTTCCTTTCTTGCACAACACACATTGATCCTCAAATTTGAAGCTTTTCAGTGGAACACCTTGCACAAGGCTATTTTTCGTGATGAAATTAATCTTCCTTAATTGCAAGTGTTCCATTCGCCTGTGCCACCACAAAGATTATGACTCTAAAGCTTTTGATAGTAAAAAAATGGATCCCATCAATGAATCTGCTAAAGACATGTCCATCATGTACAGATCATTCACCCTTGGGGATCTCATCATAATCCACTCTTCAGGTATCCTGAATCCAGGCTTTGGCACTAGCGCTTCCTTTTCCGTAAAGAGGACCAAATTTTGTTTATCACAGATCTGAGAAACACTATGAGAGTATGATCAAGCTTTTCTACATAGTAGACTTGATCAAGGGTGATCATCTCATTAGTGACTACTCCGGATCCAGTGATAATGCCTCCTTTATTCCCAGCAAATGAGACAAATCCCTTGTACCCACTTTTGAAGTCTGTCAGTAGACTTCTTTCCCCAGTCATGTGTCGAGAGCAACGACTATCTACGAACCATTTGTTGTTTAGACCTGTAGTTAACTCCTGCACATGATAGAAAACAAATTACTTATCACGGGACCCCATTCCATGGCTGACCTGGGAACCCCATATTCATCCACAAACTTGAACTCTTTCAAATACACATCTCTTTTAAGGTGACTTGGGTTTTTGAGCGAGAACCGGCTGTGGAGCTGAGTGATTAATATCCACTATTGGCATTTGGGTTGTCTTTGGCTACGGAGCCCTAGAGTAATTTCTGTTATAATGCATTTCAGTGTTATAACTCTGGGCCCTACCAGGTGTCTGATGTCAATTAGGAGTATGAGACCTAACTGGAGTATAACTCCTCTTAGGTATATGATTCGTAATGATTGGTTCGGGGACAGACCTTGATTGACTAGGAACTCAATTCGGTGAATTAGTCCTAAGCCCTTCAGTTTGTCTTTTGGACACCGGTGTTTGTTTACTACCTACGCGTGATGTCACATTCGAGTTCTTTTCTGAATTTTGAGATCTACTCGTGCTTGCATTACTATGCTGTGATTTTAAGGCTTGTTGTTCTACTACCCTATATTTGGTGTAGACTCTGGTTTCTTATAGGGACAACTTGATGCAACATGAACTTTTTCATGACATATAAAGCAACACATTTTGTCAATAGACTTCTTATAAGCACTCTTTGAATTAGGGGTCTCAGTAATGTCTTTTGGTTTGTATCAACAACTTTGTTCAACTCCTCTTGTTTATTATTATTAACAGTTTTAACTTCTAATGTAATCATTTCCTTGGTCTCGTCCTGAGCGATAGGCACATAGTTACTATTGAAAGGTGGAGACGCATCCTGATATCCTAAGCCGATTGGTTTCTTAGACTGTCTCTGCGAATCTAAGATTTTGCCTAAGTTCAAGGATGAGTTCCTAAACTTTTCAATTTTACTATTAGCCTCGGCAAGCCTAACTCTAGCTTCTGCTAACTCTATATACATATATATATATATATACATATATATATATATATATATATATATATATATATATATATATATATATATATATATATATATATATATATATATATATATATATATATATATATATGTATGTATAAATCCATATATAAATACACACACACACACATTCCCTTCATACACTTACTTGTGGTTATCGTTGGATATTAAACACACCGCACACACGAGAATAATCCCTTCTTTGTTTGTGTGTGTGTGTGTGTGTGTGTGTGTGTCTATATATATATATATATATATATATATATATATATATATATATATATATATATATATATATATATATATACACCTTTATTTTTTGTTGTTAAGTGCTCAAATAACATACCCACTCAGAGACCTTATTAGTTTCGGACTCATCCTCCCACTGCTACCGCCAAGTCTTGGACTCCCACTGCACTCTTACTGCAACCCTTGAGTCACCTAGCCCACTCCGAGACCAATAAGTCTCGGAGTCCTTCCCACTGCGGCATTTCTCCAACTACAAGGCTCGGACACACAAGTCATCTGCGCACACCTAACAAGTCTCAGACCTCTCACCTCCTAGCATGCACACTTAGATTATAAGTTTAGGGGTCAAGAAATGATTTGCATGCATCATTAACTGTCCTAGACTTGTAAGTCTCACACTCCTCACCCGTCCATGCAACGTTTTGTTTTTAAGATGTACTTTCAGGTAGTCATATTTCAAAGCTAGAAAACTGAACATCCATATAAATTTCAAGTTTGAAGGTAGTAAGGTCAAGTTAAAAATCAAAAGAAAACATTGGTCAAAACTTACATTTGGTCGGGTTTTCAGGTTCCTTCTAATACTTCGACTGAGATGAAAAAATCAACGAATTTCTGAAATCAAAACACAATTTAAGAATTCAAAAACCCAATAACCCTGAACTATATTTGATCAAACCAATTTCAGAAATCAAAACACATTTAGAATAAGTAGATTGATCTTAAAACAGAGTCAAGATATCCATAAAATGGTTTGTTGCAATTGCTACATATGAGAAACCAGGGTCGTTGCCAGCGGCAGTGGTTGTGTGGTGGTGGTAGCTGAGAGAGAATGACATAGTAGAACACTGTTGGAAGGAGATCGATGAGGAACTATTGGAAGGAAATCGATCGACAGCAGTCACAGCACCAGCGAGCAAGCGACGGTCGGGGAAGGAAATCTACCGACAACACCATGGACGGTAGGGGAAGGAGATCAATCGACAGCACCAGGGACGGTCGGGGAAGGAGGTCAATCGATCGATAGCCCTGGGTTTTGCTAGGACAGGGGAAGGAGGTTGATCGCCTGCTCTGTCAGTGCAGTTAAGAAAAATGGAAATGAGGAGAATCAGGTTTTGCTAGGGTTAAATGTATTTCTTGAATATTATTGACATAAATGTAACATTCATATACTTCAAGGGTAAAAATAAACATTTGTAAACTAGAGCTCGATTTCTGAGCCAATCAAATTTGTTAATTCGAAACTCGAACTCGACTCGAATCTTACTCGAGTAGCTCGATGTCGAGCTCGACTTGATAAAATGCGAGTCGATTTTGATTTTTCTACAAGTCAATCCCGAGTTTGTCATAAGATTTTGTTAGCACTAAAATAGTGTATAATTAAATATAATAAAACTCTAGGCTCAATTTGTAAATAGGAATAGTTTACTTTGTGGGGAATCTTAATTTCGTAGAATTTGAGGGGAGTGTTTGGACAAACCCCCAATTTAACCTTAGTATATATAGTTATTTGTTCTAGGGTTTTGAAGAAGCCACCACCCTAAGTGTGTGTTTTAGAGCGTGACAGTTCTTAGAGATTGAGAGCCCAAATTCTCTTTTTGTAATCTTCATATTCTTAATACAAAGCATTTGGTTTATTGTATTTGAGTGCAAAATATATTGGGAATCCAAGTTGTCAATTGGTATCAGAGCTAGAAGATTGGTATTCAACTTGAAATCTGAGATTCGTTCGTGTTCTTCACAAAAAATGTAACTGTTCATATTGTTTTCATTCTAAATCTTAAAATACATTGTCCTTTCTGCTTTATTTTGATTGATCTGTGATCGTTTGATGATTATTAATGAATTCCTTTCATTATTTGCTAGTTTTCAACGTGATTAGAGTGTTAATTTTTGGATCTCAGAGATATCTTCTTCTTCCACGTTTTTTCAATTTTTCATGGTGATTAATCGAAAGTAATCATAGAACTGTAGAATTAGAGGTTGAAGTTTGTTTAAAAGTTGTTAATTATTATTTTAGAGCATTAATTTGGGTTTATATCTTTTGGAGTTGGATTTTTGAAGTTCTGGGGTACTGTTCATCGTCTTCAACAGTATCAGTTCTACTGCGTTCTTCTAAAAATTTTGACTAACTCCAATTTCGGGTCTTGATCCTCAAACCATACATCCATACTTCGGACGATACATCATAAATTCAGACCATACCTCGAACCATACATACTTACTTCGGACCATACATCCGAAATTCAGACCATACATCCGAACATTTAACCATACATACGAACTTCGGACCATACCTTCAAAAATTTGGACCATTTTTCGTACCAAACTTCAATTCATCCGAACTTGTGACTTTCAGTGATTCCAGAGACCATAACTTTTGATTCGAGATTTGATACAGGACCCATATTATATCAAATCGAAGCATGAAAAGACATCTACACATTTCGAAAACTTCAGGTCCCAATTCAACTCCTAGAAGTAGTTACAACAAGTCTTCTGAATAGAACCTCAAAAGATCAACATTTGAAACCCACTTCAAATCCAAGTTTCACCAAGTTACAAACGTCGGATACATCCACAGAGATTAAAATATGGAGATGTATCCTTAGACAATCTTAGATCCTTCGCCCATCAAATTTCATATCAGGACTTTCGGATTTCAACCAAAAGGAAGCATCTTCGGATCACCAAATCGACTTTGGAACACCCACTATCAGAACTTCGGGTCACATCCAAACATCAGATCAACCCTCATCAAGTAGAAAGAACAAGTTTCTGAACTCCAGATCACCTACAACAAGAACTTCAGATACACATACATCCGAATTTCAAATTCATCAACATCCGAACTTGTGATGTTTCTAAGTTTTTCCAGTTTCAAATCTAGAAGATCGACCTTTTTGCACTCTACAATCATGATGCAAGGATTTTACACACGTGAGAAGACTATCGAGGAGGAGAAAGTTGATATATCTCCAGTCTGTCTCATGAACCACTCCAAACAGGTACAAAGTTCTTCATCTTCGTCTGATTTATTTGATATACATTCCCTATTTGATTTATTTGATATACATTCATCTCAACCAACCAAAAGAAACTAGGTTTTATCATTCCACTAAAAATCATACGTTTTTGTAAAAGGGTCAATCAGTTTTACAAGTATTATATGATCGGAGATACATGGGACGAGGGTATGAAGCAGTCTTTCGTCGATTGACGGAAGATGGTTTAGCCAAGAGGAGGTTAATAGAAAAGACATTGAAAACAAGAAAATTCCCTTTACCTATGAAAAGCTAAATTGTAGTTACCCTTACAGAGTATCAACTCTTGAGGATGACTTCTTCGTAGCTATTCAAAAGTAGAGATGAATGCTGAACCGGTTAAACACATTCCACATCCTTACATTGCAACTGCTGTTCTGGAACATAAGATTCATATTCTGGACGAAGAGTTGAGGATAACTTGTGAGGAAGCTACTGCCAGTCAGGATGCTCTTCTTGTGAGTGAGGAAAGGTTTGCTAAACAACATTTTGAAGAAGCTGTCGAGTTGATCCACCAAAATAGATGTTTTGAAAATTATTCCTCCTTTGAATGTCAATATTTCTCAAACTGTTTCATTTAGCTGATAAAGGTAAAACCAAAGTTGAAGTTCCTATCTAAGTTCACATAGGTGAGTGTTCTAAATCTTCAAAACCCTCGGTTTCCAAGAGGACCAAAGTCCTCAAAGAAACCTTCTCGCTCATGAACATACGCTAATTCTAGGCCTTCTCAACGTAGCAACTCGGATTGTTATGTTATTATAGATCATATAAGGAGGATTCCTAAAATAACACCTCTTGATTTCCAAAGTTTCTTTATGAAAAAGGCAGTTATGCCTGGATCTTTTTTGAAAATCGGTAACAGTGTTAGTGTGCCTGGAAAGGATGTTGCTGCTAATCCTTGTAAATACTCTTTTTGTAATATGTTTAAATTATGTCCAAAAAGATTTTGGCGTGCTATTCCTGAGATGACTATGTTTGTATATTACCCTGAAAAACGAATACGCCACCAATCTAAGAAAACAAAAGTGCATGCCTCATCACCGCCTGACAAATTGGATAAACCATCTGATGGGTTTTCTATACCCTTGCTAGGTTAATTTGAAACTTTGCAGAAAATTAAATAACCTAACCAAGAAAAAATGTAAAACCTTAAAGGATCTAACCAAACAAGGTGAGTAACAAATTATAAAATAAAGAGATGAACAATAAAAACTAACCTTGAGAAAATTCGCAATTTTCTCCATGAAGAAGGCTTCCACGAACAGCCTCTGAACTGGATGCTAAGCGTCTAAAGCAAGAACGCCTCTAGTTTTTCACACGCAATGAACAAAATAGAAAATAACTATAACTTTTCTATGCTCAGATCTCAAAGTTCAAAAAACTAGTATCCCTTGTGATCGTCAGATAACTTAGAATTAAATGAGCGAGGAATGAAGCAGGCAGGGGCTCCCTATTTATAGGGTTTGAGAAACCCTAGAAATTCACCCCCCGAATCCATGTGGGATGGGTTCTAGGGCCGGCCCCCTTAACTAGGGTTAAGGGGTGCCCTGTTGACTATCAACTAAGTGTAGTTGGGCCCCTGTACTTTCTCAATTAATTCTATTAGCTTCCGGTTAATTTATTAATTATTAAGAAATTATCAAACTAACCCAATAATCAAATATAATCAATTATTTAGTTTCCAATTAATTTATTAAACATAATAAATTAACAAACTAATTAACATTATATCTTTAAGTTAATTACCTTCTCTTCACAATTCATCGCATGCACCCAAAAAGGATCCAGTCTGATAACAATATATTTACAAATTAGTTGTGACTTGGACACTAATTCCAACAGTCTCCCACTTGGACAAGTTGGCAACTATATGTCTAAACACATTCTGTTACCAGTCTTCCTAGCTACCCATTACAGCTGCCGAACTCTGAGTCATATCAGAGCCAACCCTTTAGGTAAGGATCAACTATTCCTTCGTTCTCGGATATCATATGAAACTAAGACATGGATTATAATCAATCTTTAGTTTCAAAATCATGTTTCTGATCTCTGATTAATTTTACTATATGAGACTGACTAATTGAACAGATCAGTTTCGTCTCGCTCGGGCCCGACACTCTATAGTCAACGTTTAATCATCAGAGGGCCCATAGATATCTCTTTTCCACTAAGGCAAAAGGAACGAATAAACTTTGCATACACAGCGCTAGCTAACTATTGATATCATAACTAGATACACCCGTTATAACTGACAGTTACGCACAGTTTTCATGATCAAAATCACTATCTAAGATTAACTGGTTTGAATTAATCAGAGTATACACCAATAACCTTGTATTGAATCAAAGTCCAATTAAGAAGTTTGCGGAATAACACTTAGTTGTTTTAAAAAAAGCTTTCAAAACAAATAATCATATAAACACAATCAATAATCAAAAGTCATTTGTATTGCCACACTTAATGATTACAATCACCTCTAATCTGTTTGATTAGACGAAGAACACAAGTTGTTCTTAGGGGTTTTCAACCTTAGAGGCTTATGAAAAACTTAATCAGAAAGACAATTACAACTGAATAAACTTGAACGTGCAGACTTAAAATAGAAAAACATATTCTATGTATATATATTGCTTTCTGATTTGTTTCCTTGAAAGACTCTGATTTCTCTGATAGTAGATATGCTTGAATCATAAAAATATATCCTTTCCTGAATATCAGCACTTTCTGTTTATTGAGCTGTTGAGCAGCTTGAAGTCTATCTGTGGAGCAGCTTAAGCTTTAACACTGGCAGCTTGAACTTTTGAACTAGCAGCTCGAACTTTTTCAACTAACAGCTTGAACTTTGTACTTACATAGAAAATCTACTAACAGTCTGAGAAATCTAACTAACAGCTTTACATACTTAGAATATTTCCCAACAATCTCCCCCTAACTTAAATTCTTTACACAAGACTTTAAGTTTTTATACACATAAGGAAATAAAACAAAGTAAAACTGTTATCTACAAACTAATGCATCCAAAAACTTACAATTTTGAAAGTTTCTGATTAACTGCCTTCAAAAATTCTCTTTTCAGATCTTCTCTATCACAATATATCCTCACTGATATCATCTGTACTAGCAAGGCCTTTGGAAGAACATAAAATTCAAAATTGATGTACATGCTGGATCCATTTGCAAATTTGAGTCTGTATGTCTTTGATTTTACAAACAGATCAACTTGTGCAATCTTGATCTGTGGAAGTGAGGACCTGACTTGAGTTACAGACCCAACATTATGCATTCTTGTAAGCTCATCTGTGGTCATCCCTTGAACTATGTGCGTCATACTCTTATATTCTTCCTTAGGGCCAGTTTCTCTTCTTACTACAAAATGATATCTTAAGTCAATGTTATCCATTGGCTTAGCATACCAGTATGTAATAAGAGGTTTTGAGAAGTCATGCTGGTCTAGGGACTTTTCAATCTCCATCACTTTCTGAAGTTGATGTTCAAACAACACCCTTTTTACTTGATCAAGCTTTGCTTGAGAGATTGCTTCTGATGGTGGATTAGTAGCAACAGCTTTAACAGAAAGATCTGGATTACTGGCACCAGCCTGACTTGATTCCTGTTGACTTTGGACTTGATGGGAGATTTTAGCTGTTTTTCGTTTTTCCATTTCTTTATCATGAATATCTTGCAGCCTCTCTGTATTCATGGACACTAGCCATCTTCTTTGGAATTCCAGCTGAGTAGGCAAAATTGTTCAAAAACTTTCTGTGCTCGGCCTTTGAATGCCCTGTTGGCATTTTCCTTTTCTTCTCATTCTGTTTAACCACAAACCCTCTTAGGTAATCACCTAAGGTTTCATCATCTTTCATTGGAGCATGGGTTTGCTGGTCCAGAATCTCATCTTGTTCCTCTGCTAACTGCCTGGCAAATTCAGCATCATGAGCAACTTGGGCTTCTCTGGATGAAAATTTGTGCTTTGGGGATTCTATGAGGGTGGCCTTGCCCTTATCCTTAGATGCAGAGGTTGTAGCTTGGACTATACTGACAGGAGCTTGACTACCTTCTTGGATAACAACTCATGTTGTTCTTATAGGAGCAACTTGAGTTTCTAGGCTAACAGCTTGAGTAGCTGTTGGGACTGTTAGCCTAGAATCTTGGACTGTTGGAGTAGGAGCTGGAGCTGCTTGGACCGAACTAGGGATCTCCTGATTCTCCCCCTTTTTGGATGCATTGGTTTGGTCAGGAGGACCTACAACCTTTGCCATTAGGGTTCGAATCAACTTCTCAAGTTGAATGATTTTATGTCCACAGAGGGTGAACCCTTTATGAAAGTAATCCATTCTTTGACTCTGAGCTGATACTGTCTGTTGAAGTGCTCTGATTTGTGCCTCCTGTGTAGTAATAAGAGACTGGTAATATTCAAATACTGTCACAACAGGTTTCAGCTGAGGATCCGTTAATATCATCAGTTGCAGACTAGCCTCAAGATCAGCAAAAGAGTGTGGTGTTTGTGATCTATCACTGGCAGGAATACCAAAAGTTGAAGCTTCTGGGCCCCTCTTTTCTTGGTTCTGGGGACTTCCACAAGGTGCTTGCACATCCTCTGTTGCCATGGGTGTGGTCTTAAGTATGTTGACACTGTCCTGTGCCTCTTGTGCAGGAAGAACAGTAGTGTCAGCCACAGTACCCATATGGACATCTTCTGTTGAGATGTTCACCTCCAAATTGAGGATGGGAGAGTCCTCAGTGGGTGCCCTTTGGATATGTTGTGCAGGAGTATCCTCCTGCACAAAGACATTTGGCTCTTGTATTTGGGCTGAGGAGGAAGGAGCTCCTGAAACCCTTTTTCTTTTGTATAATATGAGAGGGGATGGGGGATTGACAGAAGGAGCAGAAGGATTATTTGCATCATGAGGAGTGGGTTGAGGTCCTGGGGGTGAAGCGGTGATGTTAGGCTGAGCCTGCTCAGGACCCTCTCCTCTGTTTAGGGGATTGATGCCCAACATTGTAGAGGGCAATGGGACATCAACACTCAAAAAATTGGCACTTGTTTTTAGAAGACGTTTTATTGTTGGTAAAGAGTGCCTGTGGGAAACATGAATCCTTTTATGTATATTGAAATTACTGCAAGTTCTTGCAATAGTTTCAGCCAAAAATCTAGGATACATCAAAAATTTCCCATGTTTTAGGGCATGATGCCTTAGCATACCCTGAAAAATCATATTAGAAAAATTGAACTGTTGGCCTGTAGATAAACACACTAAGGCAGTGGCTATGTTTGAGGAAAATTCTGACCAACCAGTCCTTTTAGGGCTTATGCATTGATGTATAATATGTACAAGATATTTCCACTTAGGGGCAAAATGAGTTTTAAAGAACGTATAAGAATCAGTAGGGCCCCTGTACCCTATAGCAAAAGGCCTTCGTGAAAGGCAGTAAGAGATAAATCACTTATACCTGTGGCATCTTGAAGATGCAAGTGTTGGCGTATAAGATCCCCAGTGATGGTGACGGTGGTTCCATCAATCTTGGAGATCAAAGAAGTGACTCCATTGATGGTTTGAACAGAGGCATGTTTCCAAAATTGCTCTATATGAGATATGTATATTGTGAGGTTAATGGTAAGAGCATGATGAATGTGGGAACTTCGAAGGAAGTCCGTCATGTCGTGGAATGGTTGAAGGTCAGCGTGTTTGAGAGAATAGGGAAGACAGTTATGTTCTTTGACAAACTCCATTGACAATGAATCGGTGATTTAGGGTTTCAACGATGTGTGTGAGAATCGCTCAGAAAGAAAAGAAAGGTTGACGAAGATATTTTGCAACTGGTAGTTACAATTGAACGAAACTGGGACCTTTAAAGGTTTCGAAAATATCTAATCCCGCGCACACACTTATGGAAGTTACCAAAATACGATGCACACTTTGACAGATCAAGTGAAACAACTAGCAGTCCGAGAAAATGAACTAGCAGCTTGAGAAAAGACTCAAGCTGTTAGTTGAAAAATGATCAAATTCGAATGAAACAGTGTCTCCCCCTTAAACAAGCATATGAAATAGATAAATTTGTCATAAAATAAGAAAGAATGATGAAAAAAAATTAATCCATGTTAACAATACCAATATTTGATACTAGGAAGGTGAACATTCCTACATCAAATTGTTTTGTAAATTGATTAGCTAACTGATCATCAGTATGAATTTTTGTAACTTGGATTAATTTCTTCTTCTTACAATCCCTTATAAAATGAAATCTGATGTCAATATGCTTAGCTTTGGGAAATTTCACTGGATTTTGTACAATGCTAATTACACTTGAGTTGTCAATGTAAATAGGAGTGGATAGGAAATTCATACCATAGTCTCTCAGTTGATTTTGAATCCACATCACTTGGGAGCAATAGCTTGCAACTGCTACATATTCTGCTTCTGTGGATGAGGTGGAAACAAATGTTTGCTTTTTACACTGCCAAGAGACCTGTCTTGCTCCTAGATACTGACATCTACCAGTTGTGGACTTTCTGTCAATGTTGCATCCTCCATAATGACTGTCAGAATAGGCTGTTAGTTTGAAGAGGAGAATCTTTAGGATACCAGAGGCCCAAATGTGGTTTGCCTTTGAGATATCTAAAGATTCTGTTAACAGCAAACAGATGTGAGTCCTTTGGAGCACATTGAAACCTGGCACAAACACAAACAGTAAACATTATTTCAGGTCTAGAAGATGTGAGATACATAAGTGATCCTATTAAGGATCTGTGTAGGTGAATGTCCACATCTACTCCATCTTGTCTGCATCAAGCTGCTTGTGAGTGTCCATTGGAGTACTTGCAACTTTGGTGTCTTTGTAAACAAACTTTTCCAGTATGTCTTTAACATACTTTGATTGACTTATAAATAGCCCTGAAGGCTTTTGAAACTTTTTGTGCATCAATGCCTCAAACTCCTTGCACAGACTGTCATTGGTAGACCCAAAGATAATATCATCAACATATATCTGAACAAGCAGAATCTCAGATTTGATGGACTTTGTGAACAAAGTTTTGTCCAGTGTACCTCTCTTGAATCCATTCTGTAGAATGTATGATGACAGAGTGTCATACCATGCTCTAGGTTCTTGGTGGAGTCCATAGAGGGCTTTGTCTAATTTGTAGACTCTGTCTGGATACTTGTAGTCCTCAAATCCAGGAGGTTGACACACATAGACTGTAAGGTCTTGCACTACACAGATCTATCTAGACGCGACACCGTCAACGAGTGCGGAATCCTCGTTAACGGCTTGACGGAAACAACTCTCACACGGAACACGGACACTATCACAACGTTGCACGGACGACGACGAACGCACCTACGAGATGATTCTCTCCGAAATAACACGAAAAACACTGATAAACTCGAGATCGCCTTTTGCTTAATCTCACACGAATTCTTCAAAAGTCTGCTAATGATTCGAGTTAATCCCTAATTATAGAGGCTCATTCGAGTTTGTCATGGGCCAAACTCGAATCAGGCCCAAGGCCCATTCGAGTTTGTCCCCTTGACAATCTCGAATCTGCCTAATAGGATATATTCGAATTTACTACAAATTCGAATTTTATCTAATGACAAATTCGAATTTGTTCTAAATTCGAATTTCACATATTAACTTTATATTTTAACTTATGTTTTAACTTATGTTTGAATTTTATCTTTGAACTTTATGTTTGAACTTCTTTGTAATACATTTCATCAAGTTCAAACATACAATAAATAACTATCAAA
This sequence comes from Centrapalus pauciflorus, assembly GCA_020465985.1. NCBI lineage: Eukaryota > Viridiplantae > Streptophyta > Magnoliopsida > Asterales > Asteraceae > Centrapalus > Centrapalus pauciflorus. The sequence continues at coordinate 18,382 of JAANYP010008878.1, read as the reverse complement.
CATATATAAATACATATATCAAACATTCGTTAATACCCAATACTTGTAATATTACTTGAACCAAAATGCTAGAACACTTAGACTGCTATCGTCACACATGGTGTACCAACAGACTCCCCCTTGACGATAGCTTCTAACTATTTACATTTTGTTTAAGTACTTTGTTTATTTATTTAAACTGCTGCCAGCATACAAACCTTTCTTAACACATACTTTAATTACATTCTGATACTTTCTTGCCTCAGACTCCATATGTGCATCACTTGAGATTTTGTGATTGTAGAGCACTTGCATGTCATCTTTTGAAAGGTTCACTAGGTGTAGCGGATCATAGAATCTAAGAATTTCTTTTTCTTCGAAGTCCTCCATCACTGCTTCACCTGTCTCACTCTCCACGTACCACCAATTGAGATTTTTCATGACGCATGGTGGCATTGGCTTGAGAGGAACCTTCTTCAGACATCTAACTGGTTTGTATTGAATTTTCATCCACAGACGACCAGTTAAAGGGTCAATACGAGTATTGTCCATCACTCGTTTACCCACCCTTGGATTGAGCCGCTCGAATTTCCTCAACCTCCCTTCTTTTCTGATGATCTTTGCTATTATTTCAGCATAAGGGTCGTCGCCGATGTTGATAAGCTCCTTCCATGCTAATGCTTTTATTTCAATCTTTGGCAAGGAGTTGAAGACTTTCAGACTTCTTCTGAGGTACTGGAGGCCATCTTTTCTTTTGATAATGAATAGCTGCAATTCTCGATCAAAGAACCAGCTCAAAATATTTCCTGATAACTCTCCAGCACCAGGGCACACGCATTTTCTTCTTCAGCTCCAACTCCCTTTTCTCTGCCCTAAACCATAACTTTCATTTTTCTTCGTTGGTAAGCTCTCTGGCAGGTTCTTCACTTGATGATTCAACATTTAGAGCAGCTTTTACTACTTCTATGTCAACCACATTATTTCCTTCTGTTACGTATGTGTCTGTGATGGGGTTTTGTTTAACAATGATCTCATTTGCTTCATCATCTTCATCAACATAAACTTCATCATCAGATTTCCAGTCAGTTACGTCTTCAGGTACAAACTCTCCTTCTTCTAACTCTTCCATTTCATCCTCGAAATCAAAACCAAAGTCTAGAGGGTCTTCATCGATATCCATTAATGCTTCAATCATTTCATGTATCTCAGACTTTGTGACTTTCGAGGAACTAGCCTCACCTCCTGCAGCTCCCGACTGTCCCGGCTCCCCCTGAATCTAAGCATGTTGAGTAGCAGAAAAATCTACTGGCTCATTATCCTTTTGTGCACTGGGATCATTGCCGACATCATCTCCATCTCTTGGCAGCACTTCCTGATCCCGACAAGTTGTCTCCCCCTGAGCCTTTAGGTTTTTCAATAATTGCTCAATAAGGGAGCGCATTGATCGAATCTCCGCCGCCTGATCGGAAACAAAGGTTTTGAGCTCTAAGTTTTCTTCTTCAATCTTGCCCACAACTTTCTTCAATTCAGCATTCTCGTTGACTATTTTTGCATTATGAGTCTGAATTTCAGCGAGAGCTTTAGTCAGACCAAAGATTTGTACGTGTTGGAAGTCGACCTTGCTCTTTAGCTCAGAAAACCGTTGGTTGTCCATGAAAGTGGATGATGTGGATGGTATGGATTGTATGGGAGTTGGAATGATTGGCGAAGGAATGTATGGTTCAACAGGTGGTGGTGGTGGAATGATTGTTTGAATGGGTGGAGGTTGAGGTATTTTTGGCTGGGAAGCAGGGACCGAGGGAGCTCCCTGCATGAACCTATGGCGTTTGGCCCGTTGCCGATGCACCAAAGGTGCTACTTCTTCCTCTTCTTCATAATCTGAGTCCTCTGACTCCTCTGACGCTCTTTTCCTCCGAACTTCTTCCTCAGTCACAACTAAACGTGAGCCATATGTCCCTATTTGGATGGACGGATCTGCAGTTACAGTCTCTGGAGCTTCAACCTCTATTTCTTCCGTTTCTTCAAACTCAGAAGTTGAAATGGCTTCGCCTTGTGGCTCTGGTTGATATTCATCTATCTGCCTAAGAACGTCAACTTCTCCTTCCGGAGGTTCCAATAGATCTCCAATGAGTTCAACAGTTATTTCCTCATTAGCATGTGGACCGGCTGCCCAAATCTCTTCCAATGTTTGTGTTATCGGATGAGATACTGCTGGTGCACTTGAAGGGCCTGCCTCTTCGGGCTCTTGAACTTGGCTTGAAGAAGGCCTATCTGCCTGAATTTGTCTCGCGGACGGCCTTTGTCTTCTCCTCTGTTGGCGCTGTTGCTGTGGCTGTTGCTGTGGTTGCTGTTTCTATCGCTGTTGAACTTGCACTTCCCCTGCCCAGTTGGCATCTTCGGGGACTACAAAATTAGGATCGACTACAGCACCAAACAATGGACCCTCTACTGGAATAGCCAACATTCCTCTATGAGATGAACAATCGGCAAATATTCTTTTATCGATGACCGCAACGCTCTGAATATCATTAAGCTTTGGCAGATTTTGCAAGAAGTGCCTGATTAGCATCATCACGAAGCATAGATATAGCAAAAATCTTTCTCTTTCTAGAGCTGTTATTTGATGAACGAACTCAGAAAAGAACATTTCCGAAAAGCTGAAATTTTGGTTTTAGACTAACGCAATCATCCCCGACTGGATCTTTGATACAATATAGTCAAAACCAGCCTTCTTCGCTGCAAAACACACCATGAAGACATGAGCTAGATATCTCCATTGACCAATAAGCCCACTTTTCATATACGACGACTTCGTGATATCCTGACTATATCCCATTCTGACAAAAGTTGCTTGCCTAATGGCTAATGGGAAATCTATGGCCCCGTTCTCCTGCTCTTGAGTGCCTAGCTGCAGCACTTGGCGCAGCATTTCAGCAGAAAACACCAAAGGATGCCCAGCAATCCTTGTCCTCAAAACTGTCGGAGTGACAGTACAATCTACTTGCAGATGATCATAGAACTGACGCACGTGAGGAATGACGATCTGGATATTGTGAGACAACGCATACGAGATTCTGGAGCCCACCAAGAAATCCACCATCTGGCGGAAGGCTTGCGCCTCAGGAATAGCATGGTCAGGGGAAATGACCATGTTATGCTTTGGAACAAAAATTCTGTCCCCCATGTCTGCACAATATAGCAAATAAAATATTAGAATTATTAAAAAGAAATAAACTTGTTTAAATTCAAATTTATTTTATTTTGAACTTGTATAAGGACAAAATCCAACACTTATGAATTTCTACAAGTTTAATTAAAATTTAAATTAAATAATTCGAATATAACGTCAAATTCGAATAACAGATTCGAATGTACACTCATTCGAGTTTATTGACCTTTTCGAGTTTAGTGACAAACTCGAAACAGGCCAAGAACAAACTCGAGGAGTCGGCCATTGTCATCACAAAAATCCATGATTTTAACCTTGTTAGACTTAGAAAATCACATCTATTAGTCCTACTAGGTCCTAATCAATGATATTTATAGTCAATTTGACTTTTCACCGGTTCAAAGTTTGGAATTTTGAAAAACAAACTTTCTACCAATAAAACTTCAAAATCCACTAATTTTGGCCTAAATGGAGTATAAAACTACCTAAATCTTGTATAATACACTTGGTTATACCTAGATCTACAAGTAGAATCAAATCCAAACAAATAGAAACTCGACAAATAGTAAGTATTTCGAAAACGGCAAACTCGAGGAACAGATTCGAAATCGCTCAGACAAACTCGAAGGTATAGATTCGAAAGTAGGTGATTTATGACCATCACTGCTGACCTATTTATACCAACAACATTCGAGTTTGTTGCCATTCTCGAATTTACTGACAGATTCGAGGCCCTGCCATATTCGAGTTTGGTTTAAACTCGAATTTAATCTGAACCTTTTGAAAAGTTCGAAAATTTTTGAAATAAATTTAACTTTTTCAACCTTTTCGAGTAACGGAATAAACTATGCCAAATCTTTTACCCTAAGCACAAGATTTTCATGCAATGTTTATCTTATTCAACTAGAAATGCACCCTCAGTAATTTTGACCTTTCTCTTAAGTAAAAAATAAAATAAAATAAAATAAAATAAAATGAACTAAAGATAAAATAAATTTAAAGTTAAAATTTTGAACAAAAAATTAAACTTTTAGACTAATCTACTTTATTTAAAATTTACCACCTATACTAAAACTTAACTGAATATTTTTTATGAGTATAGCCAAAGAAGGTTCAATCAGATAACGGTGTCACGTACACACTTTCAGTATTTAAACTTTCACACTTAGGAATTTTTGATCCCTTTGATTGTTTGGCGTGACATACCTTTCTAGCCGATTGTTAGTATTATTTTCCCTTTGAACATGCTACACTTCGGAATGTCCCTTGGCCTTTTTATTTATCATGAAATTATCTTACGTGACTCAGACATAGACATACTTTTATGATCAAGGCATACAGACAATGACTCTAACTTTTTGGTATTTGCAAACCTTCTTTAAAAGGCAAACATCGGACACTGGTCTGTATTTACATACAACAAAGTGTCTTAGTTTGTCATAAGGTTTATTTTTAAAGCTAGCAAGACAGCGGTGACAGGTCTGTACCGACGTACAACAAAGCGACTTATCTTGCTAACCCGAATCAAAACAGAGGCAACGGGTCTGTACTTACGTACAACAGAGTTACATGTTTTTGACTCTCAATTCTGTATGATTTTTCTATGCTTTCCATTTTAAGATGTATTTGATGTTGCTATACATCCACCAAAAGTTTGCATACCTCATTTATAGTCAAAGGTTGTATGTCTCGTACGTAAAAATTAAGACCGATGGGTCGTACATCTAAGTTAGTGACACGTTTGACTTTTTCTTGAGTATTTCATTAGCCTTGAGATTCCCTATATGTATTATGCTGACCAACACATCAAACTGAAATAATGTATAGCACTTAGAATTTTAGGTGCATTATGTGTGAAAGCCTAAACACTTAGAGTTTGCAACGACTGTGCTAATTTTCGTCACTTTGAACCTATGCATCTAAGACTTAACTCTTTTTCTGATATTCTCTTTTTTTGAATTTTTTATGGTTTTCTCTCTTTTTTCTTTTGTTTTTCATAGGAAATAGCAAGAAAATAATATAACCTACTAACTTACTAAAAATAGAAACTTTCCTAATTTACTAAACTTACTATAAAAAGAAAGAAAGACTACTGCTATAAAAGGAAATAAAAATTCTACTAAGGTCAATTCACTCTGGACTGCACATTCCATTCAGTTGAATCAAATACTCAAACCGTGACTTATCAAAACCTTTGGTAAATAAGTCAGCATTATTATCATCCGTTGCCACTTTTACCAGTTTGATTAAATTCTTTTCAGCACAATCACGTATAAAATGATGCCTTATATCTATGTGCTTGGTTTTACTGTGTTTAACTGGATTATTTGTTATAGCAATTGTAGATTGGTTATCTATCATAATAGGAGTTTGAGTATAAGCCAAACCGTAATCCCGCAATTGTTGTTGTATCCACAGAACCTGTGAACAGCAACTACCAGCAGCAACATACTCGGCCTCGCACGTTGACACGGCTACCGACGTCTGTTTCTTGCATTGCCAAGAAACCAGTCTCCATCCAAGGAATTGACAACCTCCACTTGTTGACTTGCGCGTCAAGCTGCATCCTCCGTAGTCTGAATCCGTGAATGCCTCTAATTCCAGATCTCCCTCCGCGTGATACCAAAGTCCCAGCTTTGGTTTCGACTTGAGGTATCGTAGAATCCGCTTCACAGCTTTCATGTGTATCTCTTTCGGATTAGCTTGAAACCTAGCACAAATACACACAGCAAACATAATGTCAGGTCTTGAAGCAGTTAAATACATAAGTGATCCAATCATGGCCCGATATAACGTCGGATCCACATCGGTATCACTTTCAGTACCCGGTCCGAGTTTGTGATTCACTTGAATCGGCGTGTGATGCGAGTGTCGTCAACCCGTCAAAAATACCACTAAATACCTTAGAAGCTAGGGTAAGTAGGGATCGTATCCATAGAGAGCGAGAGGTTAATTACACGTATTTAAGCGACTAGCATTGTAAAATAATTAATTTAGAAAGATTGAATTGGTTGTAAAAAGATGATTGCTTGATGTATAAAACTAGTTAATTGCGAGATTTGTGAAAAGAAAACTTAAGAAAATTGTTTGATTGAATAAAATACGAAGATAACCATTCCCGGATTCCACACCTCGCTTTGTGTTTAATTTATAAAAACGATTTGAAGATTACATAGACATAATCCTTGTTATAATTATTATTAAAACCATTACGTGATCTTGGGCATAGCGCGTGACACGTTTGATTACTTGTCTTAATTAAATAATTAACTCGGCACGAATAATAAAATGTCTACGAACTATCTTGCGAACGCAACAACAAAATAATAATCATTCGTTTACAATCAAAAAATATAAATAATAAAAACCATGCAAACTTAAAGTAATCGTTCATAAAATAAAACTTAGCGATGTGCTTCCTCCGAGAATGATTATAGTGAGCTTAGCCGGACATAGTTGATGCAACGTTCAAGAGTTGTGGATCCATCGCCGTAGCTTGACTCGTGTGTTCTTCGTACGTGTTTTCGCTCAAATCGGGTTCTTTTCCTTAGCCTTCTCCTCCAAAAAACGATTATAAACTCTGAAATATGACTTGGTATTTATAGGAAAAGCTAGAAAAACCCTAAAAACGGCCGTCTAATATTTTAATGGGCTGGGCGCAGCCGTAGGCGCAGGCCTGCGCCCCCCCGCCCCCCCTGCGCCCCTCTGTAAAATCCGTATTTTTGTGAATTAATTTCTTCTGTCGAGCATGTGGTCTGGGCGCAGGGCTGCGCCCCTCTCTGCGCCTGGCTCTGAAATTTCGTCCTTTTTTCATCATTTTAAACCGGATTTTGTTTCCCTGCATAGGCACAGAATTTATTCAATAGTGGCACATTCTATAACACTTTTGCATTAAAAACAACTCTTTTACGCTTAATAAACATGGTAAATTATAACCCGATCAGCGTGCTGAAATGAGCTGTCAGTTTCGTCCCTTCCATCCCGAAGCGCTCTAATATGTCGTAGACATACTTCGTCTGATGGATAAACATACCTTCCTTCTTCTAGTCAACTTGCAACCCCAAAAAGAAATTCAACTCACCCATTGCACTCATCTCGAATTTTGACTTCATCACCTTCTCAAAATCTTTGCACATTTGCTCGTTTGATGATCCAAAGATGATATCATCGACGTACACATGTACCAAGATGAAGTGTTCTCCCTTTCTCTTTACGAACAACATACTATCTATCCTACCTCTTTCAAACCCATTTTCTAAGAGATGGTTGGACAGAGTCTCGTACCACGCCCTTGGTGCTTGATGCAATCCATATAGAGCCTTATCTAATCGATATACTCTGTCTGGATATTTCGGATCTGTAAACCCGGGCGGCTGTTCTACATACGCCAGTTCCTTCACTTTCCCATAGAGGAAAGCACTCTTAACGTCTAGCTGATATACTTTAAAGCCCTTGAAGGAAGCAAAAGCCAGAAACAAACGAATTGCTTCCAACCTTTCTACTGGTGCAAACACCTCATTGTAATCGATTCCCTCCTCTTGGTTGAAACCCTTTACAACTAACCTAGCTTTGTTGCGAGTGACTATACCTCAATCGTCTCTTTTGCACTTAAAAACCCATTTGGTTCCTATTGCTATTTCCCCTCAAGGTAATGGAACTAACTCCCACACTTCTAGTTTCCTAAATTGAGAGAGTTCTTCCTGCATCGCTTCAACCCAGTAGTTATCCTTTAGTGCCATTTGCACGTTTTTCGGCTCTACTTGCGAAATGAAGCACGAATAGAGGCAGGTATGATAGGCCTCGGAGTCATTTATCATCGACAACAACACAGTGTTGTTATTTAAACTACTCGTAGTCCTCACACCCTCATTAGGATTTCCTATGATGCTTACTATTGGATGGTTCTTGTTGATCCTAGATGTCTCTATCTCGTCAACTCTCAGATTATCTCCTAAATTTGATCCTATTTCACCTAACGTGGGTACAATCTCAGATTCTACATTTCCTTCCTCGTGGACAGTTTCCTCGGAGTTGGAGTTGATTGTCTGAGACTAATTCACATTTGTAGGTGCTTCTGAATTAGTTACTTCTGGAGATCCATCTTCAGTTGCAGTAGGCTCGGATGTGGATTGAAATGTGGTCCTCGGAAAGGTATGACCTTCGTCATTCAGATTCAATGTCTCCATGTCCTTTTCGATGGTACCTGCATTTTCATCCATTGGAATGTTAAATGACTCAAACAATTTATCATAGTCAAATATCCATTCCGGACCTGTTTTGGGTTGATGTGTATAACTTGTGACTTCAATGTTATACACAATCTCTACTGTACCATTAGTTTTGTTAAAAACCCGTTTGTTTGGTGAGTTTGCCATATAACCTAGGAAGTATCCTTCGTCAGCCTTTTCACCAAACTTAGGTTGATGTTTTGTTCGCAATAAAGTACATGGTACCCCAAAAGGTTCGAAGCCAGTTAAATTAGGTGGTCGTTTATTCAAAATTTCATAACATGTTTTGTTCAAAGATTTGACTGTAAGGACCCGATTTAAAATATGACATGCGGTATTAACTGCCTCCCCCCAAAACATGGTAGGAAGCTTTGAATCCGAAAGCATGGTCCTTGCAGCCTCAATCAATGTCCTGTTCTTTTGTTCGGCCACCCCATTTTGTTGTGGCTCATAGGGTGCACTAAATTGATGCACTATTCCCTTTGATAGGCAATATACACCAAGTATAGTGTTTTTAAATTCAGTTCAATTATCACTACGAATCCTTTTAACCCTTGTTCCATAGGAATTCTCCACTTGGTCTAAGAACCCGATGAGCTTGGAAGCCGTCTCGTCCTTTGTACCTAGAAAGAAAACCCAAGAAAATCATGAGTAATCGTCAGTGATAACTAAACAATACCAACTACCACCTATACTCCTTTTGTTGATTGGGCCGAAGAGGTCCATATGGAGCAAATCGAATGTGGTATTGATGGAGTTCTGAGTCTTGGACTTGTGTGCCTTCTTATTTTCTTTGCCCTTCTTGGATGGTAGACACTTATCCTCGAACTGAAAACTCTTCATAGGCACACCTTGCACCAACCCATGTTTTGTAATATAGTTCATCTTTCTCAGGTGCAAGTGTGCCATGCGTCTGTGCCACAAAAACCGATTCCGTCTCCGAAGCTTTAGATAACAGACAGATTGGACCCATCGAAGTTTCTGGCTTGTTCATATCGAGCATGTACAAGGCATTCTTCCTTGGAGCCCGCATCAATATCCACTCTTCAGGAATCTTGAACCCCGGTTTTAGCACCAACGCCTCAGTATCAGTGAACAGCACTGAATTCTTCTTATCACAGATTTCAGATACACTAATGAGATTATGAACCAGTTTATGAGCGTCCCATTAGTGACCACTCCAGTACCCGTGATATTTCCTCCTTTATTTCCCGCGAATGATACAAATCCCCGATTTCCACCCTTGAAGTCTGTAAGGAGACTTCTTTCCCCTGTCATGTGCCTGGAGCATCCACTGTCGACGAACCACTTGTTGTTTAGACCTGTGGTTATCTCCTGCACATGAAAGAAAATAGGTTAGTTATCACGGGGAACCCAAGCCATAACTGACTTGGTTATACCATTCTCGTCCACATACTTAAACTCTTTCAAATACCCATCTCGCCTCTCAGGTGACTTGGGTCGTTGAACTGGAGTTTGTTGTGGTGCCGAGTGATTTAAGTTCACTCTTTGCCTTTGAGTAGGTATTTGCTGTGGAGCTCTTGAATAATAACGATTATATTGCATTTCAGATTGATATCCCTGAGCTCTACCCGGTGTGTGATGTCTAACAAGAGTGTGTGACCTAACCGGAGTGTATGCTCTGCTAGGTGTTGTGCTCCTATATTGTTGTTGTGGTCCAGACCTAGATTGATTAGTGACTCGATTCGGTGAATTAGTCCTAATCACTTCTTTTTGTCCAGCTTTCACCGGTATTTGTTTCACAGCTTGTTTTGGTGTAGCCTGCACAGTTTTCTCGGTACTCTGAGAACTACTAGTGCTCGCCACACTTGTTGAAGGCTTAGCTTGTGTCGGCTTCCCTGTCTTAGGTGTAATGTCAACTTTCCGAAGCGGACAGTTAGAAGCAACATGCCCCCTTTCGTGACATCTAAAGCAAGACATCTTGTCAACAGACTTCTTGTGTGTGCCTTTTGACATAGGTGTCTCACTAGCGTCTGGTTCTTTTTGTGCATCTATAGTGACTTGTTCATCATCCTGATCATTAAAATGAATTTTATGTTTTCCTACAGGTGTTTCACTAGAGGAGGACACAAATTTGACTTTCTTAATCTTGACATTTGTATCAGTCACCTTAGGTGTAATTTCCTTTACAGGTTCAGACACTGGTTCAGGTATTTCCTCAAAGTCTACTGATTTCTTAGTTTTCTCCTGAGGTTGAGGCATATAGTTATCATTAAATGGTGGATGAATCTCATGAAATCCTAGACCTACAGGCTTTTTAGATTGACGTTGAGCATCCAAAACTTTCCCTAGGTTAAGACTTGAGTTCCTAAACTTTTCTAGGTTACTATTGGCCTCAGCTACCTTCACCTTAGATTCAGCTAGCTCTACTTCTTTGATCTTAAGATCTTTGGTCAAAGCCTCTACATGCTCATACATTAGTTCGAATCTAACACACTGCTCACTCAGCTTGTCTTTTAGAACTATGACATCTTGTGCATCAGCCTTAAGCTTATCCCTAAGATCTTGCTTAATATCAATCAGGCTAGCATTATCAGATTTTAATGATTCATTCTGAGCAGATATATTTTTATGTGATTCTAGTACTAAATTTAACTTATCGTTAGAAGTAGCACATAAAACACATAGGTCATGGAAAAGAGAGAAATTCAGACTTACCTTTGAATGATCTGATTCAACGTTGGCCATTTGAGCGGCAAACTCCAGAAGCGTCTGATCATCCGACTTCTCCACCCACATCGGACTGGTTTCATGTTGTCTGTTGTCCCCTGTGGTCTGCTCTGATTCTTCACATCCACTCTCAGTTACTTCAGCCACAAAGGCTCTAGCGTTAGATTCTGGATGGGTGCTTTATTTTTTATTGTGACGTTTTAGTAATTTAGTACTGTAACCTTGTAGCACGTGTAGTGCATGACTGTATTTTAGTACTTTATTTAGTTCTTATGCAAGCTCTAGCCTTAATGTGATATATTATGTCTGTTGTTATTTATTCCTGGGATAAGCAAGCGTGTTCAAGCAAGGATGTGACACAAACACCAATACAATTACTTAACATTAATTATGCAAGACTAAAACAATTCATTAAAACAATGCATCCATAAGTATTTATGAAATTACAAGAAAAGGGAAATAGAAGAATACATTTCTAAATACTTTTATACAAAAAGAAATAAAAATACATGTATAATACATGTATGGCCAGCCATAGGCATGTGCCAATTTGGGGTTGACTTCTATTTTTTTAATATTACTTTAAATACAATCATTTTGTTTAAAATGTGCACACAACCTCTTACTTTCCATGCCTTTCATCATTTGAAAGACCAAACACTTTGCCAATAAATAAGACCTCATTTCTCACTTCTTTTGCACACTTCAAACTTCAAAAATCTCTCCTTTTCTCCTCTAAAAACCGGATCTATACACACACACACACATCAAAAATCTTTTCATTTAAGTGTTCTTCAAGTGTTCTTCAAGAAATTCAAGTGTTTTTGGTGCATATCTTGCAAGGATTTCAACTTCTACTCAAAATCATATTCTAAATACTTCAAAGTAAGTAAATACTAACTTATTTCATCTTATATTCATGTTTATATAAATCTTTCATAATATATATAATCACCAACAACAACAAGTTTCATAAAAAAAGTCAAGTTTATAAATTTCTAGTTTTGTTTTTAAGTTGTTTCTTTAAATGTGTTTATGAACATATGAACACATCATAAAAGTGTTAACATTATGAAAACAAGTGATATATATGTGTTTTATAACTTTTGTAACTTTTGTACAAGTAGTCTTTGAATAAACAACAAGAATCACAAGCTATTTCAAGTTAATAAACTACGGATTTTCGGCAGAAAATTTACAACGACTTTGAAAAATCATAACTAATTCATAACTTATCGAAATGAGTTGATTCTTGTCTCAAAAGTTAGATCTATGTCTAAACTATAGATCTGGATGTTTTCATAATTTATTTTGGAGTTTAAGACCTCCAGAAATTATTTGGGTAACCGAAAGTTTGACAGCTCAAAAATGGCAAACATAGGGTTTTTAACGGGCTTTTAAACCAACCTAAACATCTCGAAAAATGGCCGTTCTTGATTCTAAAAATCCTTTGTATATAGTAGTTTGATGTCCTAGAAGACCAAAGTCTAAAACATTTTGGAGCATGGTCAAAAACAGCCTCAAAGTAGGCCGAAAAACCTCCAAAAAAGCTGGAAAATTATATATATATATATATATATATATATATATATATATATATATATATATATATATATATATATATATATATATATATATATATATATACACGCACTTCACGTTTTAAGCGGATTTTATTTATAAACTTGTAATGTTGGGTGATTTAAGACATAAAAATATATAAAAATATATAACATCATATATTAGAGATATTAAGTCCTTATTATCATTTAGGACTCGATTAAACTCACTCGACGCATCATCCATCCATTTACGCTACATAGCTTTTTACGCTCTTTTTTGCCATCGCAAGCTCGGTGAGTCTTCATAGCCCCTATTTTGACTATCTATTGAGGTGGAAATACATGCATTATTTTTATGGACATCAAAACTATTTATTTCTTATATGTATTACACATGTGGATCCATCAGCCCTCAAATCATGAACCGTTAATTGCATTTATTTGCAAACGCGAATATATTGTGGATAGATCTATTGGGAGTCATGTCCCCCATTCGGGTTAGTTCGGGTCGGCTAACAGCGAGTGCATATATATTCAACACACGGTATTTATGAACATACTAACACATCATAAAAGTGTTAACATTATGAAAACAAGTGATATATATGTGTTTTATAACTTTTGTAACTTTTGTACAAGTAGTCTTTGAATAAACAACAAGAATCACAAGCTATTTCAAGTTTATAAACTATGGATTTTCGGCAGAAAATTTACATCGACTTTGAAAAATCATAACTAATTCATAACTTATCAAAATGAGTTGATTCTTGTCTCAAAAGTTAGATCTATGTCTTAACTATAGATCTGGAAGTTTTCATAATTTATTTTGGAGTTTAAGACCTCCAGAAATTATTTGGGAAACCCAAAGTTTGACAGCTCAAAAATGGCAAACATAGGGTTTTTAACGGGCTTTTAAACCAACCTAAACATCTTGAAAAATGGCCGTTCTTGATTCTAAAAATTCTTTGTATATAGTAGTTTGATGTCCTAGAAGACCAAAGTCTAAAACATTTTGGAGCTTGGTCAAAAACAGCCTCAAAGAAGGCCGAAAAACCTCCAAAAAAGCTGGAAAATTATATATATATATATATATATATATATATATATATATATATATATATATATATATATATATATATATACACACACACACACACACTTCACGTTTTAAGCGGATTTTATTTATAAACTTGTAATGTTGGGTGATTTAAGACATAAAAATCAATAAAAATATATAACATCATATATTAGAGATATTATGTCCTTATTATCATTTAGGACTCGATTAAACTCACTCGACGCATCATCCATCCATTTACGCTACATAGCTTTTTACGCTCTTTTTTGCCATCGCAAGCTCGGTGAGTCTTCATAGCCACTATTTTCACTATCTATTGGGGTGGAAATACATGCACTATTTTTATGGACATCAAAACTATTTATTTCTTATATGTATTACACATGTGGATCCATAAGCCCTCAAATCATGAACCGTTAATTGCATTTATTTGCAAGCGCGAATATATTGTGGATAGATCTATTGGGAGTCACGTCCCCCATTTGGGTTAGTTCAGGTCGGCTAACAGCGAGTGCATATATATTCAACACACGGTATTACAGTCGGGGATACTGCACAGTGCAAACTCATTTTAATTAAGCTTCAGTTGCATGATGGTTTATGTAATACATACACGGAATTTATGATTTTATAAATTCAACTCATCGGATAATGTCCATACAACTGGTCTTTTTGCGTAAACCTATGAGCTCCCCAACAATTTGTTGGCGTATTTTAGCATGTATTTTCAGGTGTTTGAGACATGCACATTTATCGGAAGTATTCCAAGGCTTCCGTTCATTTTGGAGTCGCATCGTTTTCAAACTCGGAGATTCATTTGCATTTTTCTGATAAACTAAATTGTGTATCTACATCTTGGTATTTTAAGAACTACCTACGCTGTATTTTGATTATGTAAAACAATATTTATCTCTGAAGTTAAATCAATGTATTTTTGAAAACGTCCATATAGTGGTTGTTCGTTATGATTATGGTTACGCTTCCGTGACATCACGCTCCATTACCAACCGGGGTAACGGGGTGTGACAAACGTCACCTCCTCTAACCAAACGACAATCTCCGTATGGCAAATAATCTGATGGAGCAAGTGGTACGCCAAGGAGTGGCGGCTTCAAAAAGTTCAGACAACAAGCAGAAATGGGAGGACCGCTTAGGAAAGCACTCTGGGAACCAGCAAAAGAAGCAGGAGACAATCAAGGCCTACGTAGCTGGGTCTGAATCAAAGAAAAGCTACACTAGCAACAAACCATATTGCAGCAAGTGCAATTATCATCACAACATCCAGAGTACGAATCCATGTGGCATGTGCATGAGACAGGGTCATCTGTCCAAGGATTATAGAGCTTCCAACCTCAGCACCAACAACAGATCTTAAAAAGTGTGCTTTGAGTGTGGGATTGCTGGGCATTTCAAGAAGGACTGGCCAAATTTGAAGAATGTCAGGGGAGCTCAGGGAAGAGATTTTGTTATGGGAAGTGGGGAAGCAAGTCAGAATCCCAATGTGGTCACGGGTATGTTCCTTCTCAACAACACTGATGCTTTTATATTGTCTGATACCGGTGCTGATAGGAGCTTTATATCCACTATGTTTAGTAAGCAGATAAATGCGACTCTTACTCCTTTAAGTACCTCGTATGCTATAGAGGTTGTTGACGGTTAGACACAAAAAACAAACAACATTATTCAAGTATGCTCCTTAGAACTACTTGGTCAACTATTTGAAATAGATTTGTTGCTCGTTAAACTTGGGAGTTTTGACGTGGTTATAGGCATGGACTGGTTATCGAAAAACTGTTGGTACACCCGGTGTGACGACAGTAGTCTAGTTTTGTAATAGATAGAGCCTTATTAATCCAAGTCATTATTGTTTGTTCATATTTAATGTCTTAAGTTCATGATTATTTATTGGGTCATAAGTTCATTTGAACTTAACCTTGATAACTTTGTACGAACTTATCTCCATGGGCTTGAACTTATAAGTTTGTTGGCTTGGGCCATGCACTAACTTAAGGGTTTTCTCATGAACTTATGTGTGTTATTTCAAAGGACTCCGAAAATTAGTTTTAGATTCGTGTGTCTGAGATACTAGGCGAATTCAGAGAGTTTCATAGCATTCAAACGAAGCAATACATCGTGTGGGGTCGATACTTGTTCAGCTAGCATCGTGTTAGGCTTCGTGTTCCCGTGTGATCGATCCGTTACCGTTAAACGAGGATTCCACACTCGTTTAATGCCATCACGCCTTGATAGATACGCAGACGGTGGATCTTGCAAGTGGTATTTAACATTCTTTACATTAACATTTATTTCACCAAAAAGCTGACAAATAATCTGCCAATTCGCCAATTATCTTTTAATTACGGACTGGATCAGTCCAAGTAGTGTATGTGTGTGTATTTTGACAGCAAAAGCAGTGTAGTGTATGTGTACGTGTGTGTATTTGGACAGCAAAAACAGTGTAGTGTATGTGTATCTGTATGTGTGTGTTTTTGGACAGCCAAAACAGTGTAGTGTATGTGTATGTGTATGTTTTTGGAAAGCAAAAACAGTGTGTGGTATGTGTATGTGTGTGTGTATTTGGACAACAAAACAAAAGGTATGCTTGTGGGTGTTGGGTGATTCTTTCTCTCCAAAACAGATATACATGGATTTTAAGTGTTTGGGTTTATTTATGATAGCAAAACATTAATTTAAGTTTTTACTTATTACAATTTTTATAGTTAGTATGTTTTTTATTTATCATTTTTAAAGGAATTTCAATTCAAATAATTTGAATTGATTAACTTAAAAATACTAAAAGGACTTAGTCCTCCTGTTAATTCTGCAAAGCACCAGCCCTTCCCTTAACATGTAAATATATAAAAACTAAGTTTGTAGTATGTGTGTGTTTGTGACAGCTACAACAGATCAGCAGTACTATGTGTGTGTTTATCCTTCATTCTATTTTAAATGTAGCCTTTGTGTGCGGTGTGTATATAGATCAATTTAGGGCTGGCAATGGATGGATTGGATTGGATTTGGATCATGATCCAACAGATCACTGATCCAATTAAGTGGATCATGGATTTGATCCATTAGCCAATGGATCATGATCTGATCTATGATCCAATTATTTTGACAGATGGATCGTGATCTAGATTGACATATTTAATTTTTCCATTTTCAGCTATGATCCTCCTACCCTACCCCAAGTTGACCTACCCCTCAATAACCCATCCCAACCCACCCCTCAACCTACCCACCCTACCTTAATCGTACCCTTACCGCTACCCTACCCTACCCTACCCTTACCTACCCTACCGACTACCCCCACCCTACCACTACCCCCTCACCCTCACCCCTACCGTTACCCCCACCCTTACCTTTAACAACTATCCCTACCCCACCTACCTTATCCCATACCTACCCTACCCTACCCCCTATCCTTCTCCAACCACCTTTCCTCCAACCTACCCTACCCTACCCACCCACCCTACCACGCCTAACCTCCTACCCTACCCTATCCCTACCTATACATACCCTACCCCCTACCCACCCACCCCTACCACGCTTACCTCCTACCTACCCTACCCCTACCACCCTACTCCTACCCCACTCCCCCCCATTACACCCAACCCCCGACTCTAGCCTACCTATCCACTTACTACCCCACCCCACCTACCTTCCTACCCACCCTACCCTACCCCCACCCTTACCTTTAACAACTATCCCTACCCCACCTACCTTATCCCATACCTACCCTACCCTACCCTACCCCTTATCCTTCTCCAACCACCTTTCCTCCAACCTACCCTACCCTACCCACCCACCCACCCTACCACGCCTTACCTCCTACCCTACCCTACCCCTACCTATACATACCCTACCCCCTACCCACCCACCACCTACCACGCTTACCTCCTACCTACCCTACCCCTACCACCCTACTCCTACCCCACTCCCCCCCCATTACACCCAACCCCCTACTCTAGCCTACCTATGCAGTTACTACCCCACCCTACCCCACCCCCTACGTTTACCCACCCCCTTACCCACCACACCCTTACCCCCACCCTACCCACCCAGCCTTACCCCTACCCCCACCCTCATTCCACCCAACCCCCACTCTAGCCTACTTATTCACTCCTACCATACCCCACACTCACCTACCCTAACCCACTCCCACCCCACCCTACCCCACCCTGACCACCCTACCCCACTCCTCATTCCATCCAAACCCCCACTCTAGCATACCTATCCACCTACCATACCCTAATCTCACCTACCCACCCTACCCACGCCCACCCACCCACCCTACCCTACCCCACCCCACCCCTCACTCACCCACCCACCCCTACCCTCATTTCAATACACCCCCATTCTAGCCCACCTATCTACCTACCACCCCACTCTCATCCTACTCTCACCTACCCACCCCTGCACCCTACCCCACCTAGGGTAGGTGGGGTTGGGGTTTGGGTGGGTGGGTCAGGGGTGGGTAGGTGAGAGTAGGGTCTGGTAGTCGGATTGGTAGGCTAGAATGGGGCTGGATTGAATGGGGGTTGGAGTGGGTAAGGTAGGGTAGGGTTGGGTTGGGTAGGTGAGAGAGTGGGGTGGTGGGTTTGGATGGGTTGGGGCAGGGATGGGGTGGATGAGAGTAAAGGTGGGGTATGGTAGTCGGATAGGTAAGCTAGAA